>OY979728.1:1907829-1965329 GCA_963855995.1 Muricea muricata | reverse complement strand
CAAAATCAAATGGGTTGAACCATTGTGGGAAAAGCTTATAAAATAGCACAAAGAAGTGCTTTACTTTAAAGCTAATCATTAATGCTAATCACTTGTGTTTCAAAACACCTGTAAGATTAATTTGGTTATCTCGCTTGTTTGCAGATGCCATTACTCAGAACTAATTAAGAACTAGACCTTCTCAAATTTTAATGAAGATATTTTTTTCGTGTCTAAGTAAACATACGTTTTTATCCTGTAAGACATACTGTAATTCAAAGCCATGCTTTCCTGCTGCGCTGTTTGTCATAGCTGGCAAAAGTGTCAGCAGGTACCACCACTGCATTCGAACATCTTTTGATCGACAAATTCGGTACGACGGTAGCAAAGCATGGAGCCAGCAACTTTGAGTCCGCGGGATAGTGCTGCAGGTAAAGCTCTAATAATAATACTAATATATAAATTGCTATTGTACCGTCGATTTACAATGCTCTGTCGCATTTAGAATGCCCTGTCGCATTTACATTGCCCTGGCTCACAGCGCAGTATCGGGCCGGGTAAATGGGTATTAAATGTATTTAAATATCGTGCTCTAGATTCGTGGATGTGTCTATATCCTTTCGTTCATTTGAGGTCTCTCAGTCCAATTGTTCAACGAATCGATAGTTTCGTTTCCTGAGAACAACACGTTAATAAAACACAAAACAATAGACACTTACTTAAATGTAAAGTCGAAACGTCAAGAATGTCATTCTTCTGAAGATGACTTACTTGTAAAGTCGAAACGTTAAGAAAAAAAAATGTTTACCATTTTCGGAGGGTCTGCTGTTTTGTGTTTTATTAAAATACTCTATGGCAACCAAAACAACGCGTTAAGATATTTCGCTATTATCAAAAATCTATCCGTCTGAAATGCACAATGGAAGTACTTTGACGCAAAGTTCATTCGGAGTGACATGGCAAAAAATTTCGTGTCTCTTCGCTAAGCTTTACCAATGGACGGTAACCGAAGGGTTTTTTGGAGTGGGGGGATAAAAAGTACATTAAAGAAAACTTACTTAAAACAGGAAATTACAAAAAGCAGGAACTTACTACTATTAATTTTGGATCACCAATCCAAAGATCAGCCTGACTGAAGTCCAAGCGCGTTCTACAGAAGATGTGACGCAGAGCAAGAATTAAATATGGCTCGAGAATGAAATGGATTTACAATAATAAAATTATATGATTAAAATCAATTTGAATGTTTCTTGTAGATAAGATGGACACGAACACAGGTACCACGTTGCTTGAAATGAAGACCTTAGACAGAGTTCCTTCGATCAATAATCCAAACAAGAAACGCAAGAACTCCACCGTCACAAGTCCGTTAATAAGGTAAACATCTTATAACGAATTATATATCGGGCCTATCCTATTATACTGTATAGGAAGGTGGACGTGTGATGTAAGCAAGTTTTCTTGAGAACAAACGAAACACATTGCTAGTCTAATATGAGCGACAATTGCATTTAATATTGTGATTCAATATTCAATGCGTAGCCAGCCAGTACCTGAGGCAATGTTCACGTCACTGCGTAGCCAGATGTCTGGAAACCGAGCTTCAACACACCTTAATCAAAATTATTATGCTATACTAAAGCTTATGTTTGTTACGGCTAGTTCAGGCTCACAATACTGAACAATATTGTTGACAACATTGACTGCCATTAGGACTGCTGCCTTGCTTGCTTCAGACTCGCTCACTGCGGGAACAACAAGATTTCTGAAGAAATAGTTCTAAACTTTAAACAAACTAAACAAGATGCTGGCAAATTTCAGATGAATCTTACCTGCTTACGAGCAACCAGCCCCATATTTTCATTCAGTCCTAATGGACCGATTGCATTATGGGCAAAATTTTGAAAAAAGTTAAAATAGGAAAATTTGGATTACCACAGCATTGAAGAGCATCCTAAAATTAGTAAAATTGAAAAGTTTGGTTCCGAAACGTTGTAAAATGTGGAAAATGTACCCCTGTGAACTTAAGACTGCAAATTTTGAATATTTTTGTATTACGCACGGAAAATTGATACCAACATCGAGAAAACGGTATCAATTTTCAGTGCGTAATACAAAAGTATACAAAATTCGCAAGTTTTGCAGGGCTATATTTTCCTCATTTTACAACATTTCGCGACAAAACTTTGCAATTTTACTAATTTTAGGATGCTCTTCAATGCTGCGGTTATGAATTTTCCCACTTCAACTTTCTTCAAAATTCTGTCCATAATGCAATCGGTCCATTGCTGAGCGCATCGTTAAGTCATTTCTATGTTTGCTTGACCTTGGGTTTGTTTGGGAAGAATTTTTCTAAGTGAAAAAAAATTCTCAATTCTAGGGCTGTGCGGCGTGGGATTCGAATGACGGAAAAATATCTAAACGATCAGGAAGACATTAATAAACTGAACATCATAGACAAAGATATGAATGGAAGGAATATCTTTCATCTGAGTGTTCAGAGAGAAGAGTTGCTGGAATTTGTGCTGGACAATTTTAAAAAGGTTCGAGTGAATGTTTGGTAGTGATAGTGATGAGGATAGTGGTAGTGCTGAGGGTGATGTGATTATGATAAGGATGGTGTGATGATGATGAGGGTGGTGTGATGATGATGAGGGTGGTGTGATAATGAAGAAGGTGGTGTGATGGTGAATAGGTGATGTTGGTGGTCATAGTAGTAATGATCATGATAATGATATGGTTGATGGCCACGTGATGTTGAGGGTTGTGATGATGTTGGAGTACTGCTTGTGGCGCTCTTGATGTTAATTTTGGCATAATAGAGTAACAAGTAGTATTGATAGTGATAGTGATGATGATGTTGGCTATGATGCTGTTAATACTGTTGATAGTTATAATGGTGATGATGGGTGTGGTAATGGTGAGAATATACTTGATAGAGGTTGTGGTGGTGATTTTGATGTTAATAATAGTAATAATGGTGATTGGTAGTTATAATGGTGATGGTAGATGTGGTGCTTGTTGAATCGGAGAAGATGGAAATTGTGGTGGTAATGATGGTTATAGTGGTGATAGATGGTGATGGAGGGTAGATATTGAGGATACTAATGGTGATGTTAATGTCGATGATGACGGTAGTTATGATGGTGTCGGTAGTAATGGTGATTACTTCAGCATTATTTAGTTATATCTCTTCTATAGCATGACCAGCTTATCCAGGCACTCCACAGTGAAGATGAAAACGGCCTCACTCCAGCTCATGTTGCGATCTTGCACAACGAAAGAAAGGTATAAAGTACCTTCACAGGTTTGGAAACGGACAAAGTATTAAGCAATGTAGGAAACAACCAGAGAATAATAGCAATTTGTTTCCAACCTTGATTGATTATTTACAAAAAGACTTCGGAAAAACATTAAGGCTAGATTTCTGTTGCATCTTGACATTTTCGTTCCAGGAAAACTCTTCTGTGATACAAAGGCTTATATAATTGACGTAATGTCAAATTAATCATAAATAATATAATTGACGTAATTAGCCAAATTAATCAATTAGAATGCCATTGTCATAATTTGAGACAAGCAATTTATGAGTCACCTATCACACATATCTACAAGGCTTCCAGTGAGAAAAAATATGACAATCCTCCGCCCAAAAGCTGCCATTTTGACGTGATTGTTAAATTTTGTAAGATGGCTCTTAAAAAAAGGTTGAACGGCTCGCTAGGTAATACCGTGATATTTAGCAATACATAAACGAAGGCCGCAGTCCTTGGACAGTACTTGGCAAAGCTTTATTCGTTGTCTAATCTTGATTTTTTTAGAGCATGCATATACTGGCTGGAGTGGACAGCAATATTTATAACATTCGCAGTACGATGACGGGCAAGACCTTGATCCACTGTGCAGTTGAGTCCAGCAATTCATACATTGTTCAAGATATCTTGGAAGCAAAACCTGATGCTTTATACGACAAGGACAAGAACGATAAACCTCCCCAGCATTTTGCAGCCGCTTTGGAAGAGTGTTTCTTGTTAGAGTTTCTTCTCTCGCATGGGGCAGATATTTTTGAAACGTATGTACATTTGAATGTCAGCATCAACTTGTGTAAAACCTGATTATCTCGCCCTCTGTTGCCCAAAGCAGTTAAACAAAGTATTGCATTACGTTGCATTGCATTTCCGAAGACAGTTTATACGAACTATACAGCTCCTCAATCAGGACTCGAACAAACGCTTTTTTCGACTACCCCCAATGCTCTGATCATTTCATAAAATCTTAGCTAACCTTAACATATTTGTAGTCATTACCCTAAAATACACAATCATAGATTACATTTGCCCTTCTCAGCTACTGCCCTAGCTCAGACGCAGGTAAGAGCAATGCACCAGCATCATAAAGGTTTATGCCTGCCGAATAACCAGTGGGTGAGGAATTTTTCTCCTGTGTTCCAGGCTTGAGTGTCGTGTGTATGATTCTCGCTCGACATGAAAAAACATTTACCTTTTAGTAATGTTGAATATAGTAAAGCACCGGCTACAAAATTGTATTACCAAACAATGAGAAATAAAACTGGGATTTTCTAGGGATAAGGATAATTACACATTGCTTCATGTGGCTGCGGAAGCTGGGTCTATTTCAAATGTCAAACTGCTGGTCCTTGACGACGAAGATCTGATGCGAGCTGAAGACAATGAAGGAAGAACAGCTCTTCATATCGCTTGTACTCAAGGTTACCGAAACATCGTCTCGTTCCTTCTTACAAATGGTGCTGATCCACTTGTGAAGATGCAAGGTGGTATGAACTGCTTGGAACTGGCGGTTGAAAACAAGCAGGATGAGATTGTTGAAGAACTGTTGCTGAGCGATCATTGGAAGAATGTTAGTACATTTATCATTATCATCATGACCATAGCCAATAATCATGATCGATAATAATCGTGACATTGTTAATATTGTATGTAATCATTATTATCAATCATCATCACCGCCAATAATTGTCATTATTATACATTGCAGTTGCTTTATGCGCTGTAATTGGTCAATTGCATGCAGATAAATGCGACATCACGCAATCTGCAGATAACTCAGTTATCTGCTAGCAGATAATTGAGTTATTTGCTTGTTGAGCCTACGGTATTCGTTGGCATCAATGGTTGGCATGGCAACAACATTTTTTTCTCTCGATGTTTTCTGTTTCATGTTGTGGCATCTCGCCGAAGACGAAATTCGTCAATTGCTTGAGGAAAAAGACTCCAAAAACACATGCAAAAGAACATATAAAGTCGCTCAACAAGTGTTTCATGAATATTTGTTGGAAAAGGGGATTGCAGAACAGCGAAATTGCTCGAGAAAAGCGAAATTGCTCGAGTTTTAAAAAGGTTTTAGGAAGAGAAATCTATTCTTTCGTTACCATGTTTATTTTCTCCGCTTACAATGTATAATGAAACAATTATCGGATTCGGTTTTTGTGATATGCGGAATTATCAATGTCTCGGTAAGAGTTATCTGCCTCGCCTTCGGCTCGGCTGATAACTCTTACCTCGACGTTGATAATTCTGCATATCACAAAAACCTCATCCAATAATTGTTTATTCTTAGCATCATCGTAGTCAATGATCATCAACACATCATTTTTGTTTATTATTGTCATCATCAACATCATCATCATCATCATCGTCATCGTCATCATCAACGTTATTGTCATCATCATCGTCATCGCTTATAATAATCATCTGGCCGTAGCTAGAACGTTAATTGTATGTGGTGGGGTATATTCATATACTCATGTTCTGCCCGACGAGTTTCTTTCCAAATTGATCAATTTGAATTTGTCACCGAATACAATCGTTTAAAGTCCTTGAACAATCCTAAATAGTTTTGTTTATATTACCACCCTTTGTTTCCATTTTCAGCTGATCAGTGAGTGGAAAGGAGGTGCAAAGAAATGTTTTGCACATCTGGTAAACAAGATGCCTGAAAATTCCAAGATACTTTTAGATCGCTGTATCGTAAAGAGTGATGACAAACCTCAGTCTGCAGACTATCACGTCACGTATGATTTCTTCCTGCTTGAACCGACAGGTATTTGTCTAAATTCTTGCCTACACTGTCAATAGTTGGCTATTAAAATCATTTTTGCATGAGCAAGTGTTGAGGATCTTTTAGGAAATTTTCAAGGAACCTGACTTGGTAGTTTGGTTTCCTCCCAACTTTTTTACACACAATTCTTGCTATGATCATAGAAGCTTTGATGGATTGAACCAACCTTGAGAATAACAAGGAACTAAATTAGCATGATATATAGCAGAACAGTCAACTTTTATTGCAGCAAACACTCTGGAAAGTATCATTTTAGGGTCCGCAACAGGGAGAGTCGGTGGTAGGTGGGTGCTAGTATGTCAGTGTATAAACAAAGCGTCCTTGATAGCAAGGTATCCGACATAGCGAGTTGACAGTAGTGATAATTAACCCCAGCTCTATCCTCAGCTTTTTTACTAGGTATGTGGGCTGGTTTCATCTCACTATGACAATGTTGAAGTAAAGCTTATGCAGGGCTTAGCCAGAGACCCGTCCACCCGTCTTTTAGATAGGCACTTTTGAAAGTGGACAGAAAATGGACGGGCAAAATTATTACAGAACAAATTAACAAAACTCTAGTACTTTGTCTTTACTTCATTGTTGACATTGTTTGGGGTTTTTATGTGTCTATTAAAAACTTTTTTAAAAGTGTTTCGCAGCACCCACCTGTGCCTTTAAATTGGCACTCGTTGTTTGGACCGGCAAATTACGAATCCTGGCTAAGTTCCTGAGCTTATAACACAGAACCGTGGGACACGAATAATATACAGATAACACTAAACTTTGATTTTTAATTAAAGGTTCCAACCCGCCAAAGTTCGATGGCCTCGAGGCGATCTTGGAAAGCAACGAAGAACAATGTTTGACTCACAATCTTTGCCGGAAATACTTTAGTATAAAATGGCGAGAGAAAGGGTGCTATGTGTACATGGCAAACCTGTTCATCTATCTTTGCTTTCATATTTTGTTCAATGTCTACGTCGCGTTGGTTCGTGGTGCCCTTGCGAGACGAACGAAAGAAAGCGGTTAGTGACTGGCTTTACCATGTTTTTATAAACATCTCACTGCACGTGTCAAAAACTCGTAACTTGTAGCAAGTCTGTTAACAAGCTCTCAACAAGTTGTGTTCGCACTGCTTGTCCTACGTTGTCAAGAATTTGAAACAAGTTGGAACACGCTCGACGGGAACATCTGACGTGTTACAAAGTTGTCCAAAGAGCTCTGATACGGAGCTGCTGTAACAAGACTGTAGCAAACTTGACAACACAAGGCTGTAACAATATTGCTATATCATGACTGTATCGGTCTTGTTAGAACAATAAGGTCTCGTAGTCCTATCAAGCTGGTTCCAGGTTGTATGAAGTTGCTTAAATTTTCTTTAAGGTGAAGGAAACAGTAGCGATTCGAGCGATCATCCCGAGCCCTCTGCAAGACCAAACCATACTGGACCTATCATTGCAACGACTATTATTGTCATTGTAACGTTGTTTAATATCATCAAAGAATTCGTGCAGGTAATGTCTGCGATCATCATCATCATCATCATCATCAACACCACCACTACCATGCCCCATAGGGGGGGAGGGGGTGCAGGGGCTGCTACCCCTAAGTATTAACTATGCCCCATTATAATCATCATTATATAATTATCATCATCATCAGAATTATAGTAATAATACATTTTCAATGTCTTTTTAGCTGTATACTCAACGGTGGAGATATTTCAAACAAGTTTCTAATTACTTTGAATGGACGTTGTATGTTTGTGTGCTTTTCTTCATGTTTCCTGTCACTCGCACAAAAACTGAACGCCAGTTCGGCGCGGGTGCAGTAGCCGTTTGTATATCGTGGTTTAATCTTATTTGGTTCTTGAGAAGAATTCCGGATATCGGCATGTACATTTTGACTTTGCAGAAAGTTTTTAAAACATTGGTCAAGGTACTAGACCTAGATATTGTAGTGTCGGTTTTAAACTGTTTTTTGTACAAACCTGTTTACAAGCTACTTACAAGTTGTGTTTGCGTTGTTTCGTCCAAGTTGTCTTATTGTTGTTTTATTGGAGTGATATTTCCACACTATAAGCATCGCCAAACTTATAGAGTATTCTATTTGTAGATGCTGCTATTGATCGTGCTGTTTTGCGTGGCTTTTGCATCAACGTTTTACCTTCTGTTTGCCGAGCAGGACAGATTTTCAAACTATCCAATCGCAGTTCTGAGCACGTTTGTGTCGATGCTTGGGGATTTCAGCTACGACGACTTGTTTGTTCCCGTTGGTGATTATAAAGATTTCCATTCTTTCAAACTCGCCATGTTTATCGTGTTTGTTCTGCTTATGGTGGTGGTCGTCAATAACGTTTTGATTGGCTTAGCTGTTGGTGACACGGAGTATGTCATGACCATGGCTAAGGTGCAAAGATTGAGGGAACATGTAAGTTTTGGAAACCTAGCCTGGACTGATTTTTATGCGAATTGAAAACTTGATTTATACTAGATATCTTGATCAGTTCTAAACTGTTCTTCTTAGACGTCCAGTAAGATAATTTCTACTTGATTCAGTGTTGCTACGGGAAGAAACCTAAACTAACTTTATTTATACTGGATAGCTCTATCAGCTCTAAACAGTTCTTCCTAGAGGTTCAGTAGGGATCATTTCTTGTTGATCCAGCGTTACTACGTGAGGAAACCTAAACTAAAGTAACTTTATTTATACTGGATAACTCTATCAGTTCTAAACTGTTCTTCCCAGAGGTCCAGTAAGGATCATCTCTTAATGATCCAATGTTACTACAGGAAGAACCTAAACTGAACTAACTTTACTTAGACTGGATAGCTCGATCAGTTTTCAACTGTTCTTCCTACAGGTCTAGTTAGGATCATCTCTTGTTGATCCTGTGTTACCACAGGAGGAAACCTAAACTAAACTAAACGAACTTTACTTAGACTTGATAGCTCTATGAGTTCTCAACTGTTCTTCCTAGAGGTCCAATTAGGATCATCTCTCATTGATCCGGTGTTACTAGAGGAGGAAACCTAAACTAATAGCTCTATAGCTCGATAGTTCTATCAGTTCTAAACTGTTCATCCAACAGGTTCTGTAGGGATTACTCTTATTGATCCAGTGCTGCAGGAGAGCCTAAACTGAACTTTCTTAATCTTTCTTAAAGATGGAATTTATAGTGGAGGTGGAGTCGTCAATGGTTAATAGATTACCATGCTTCAAGAAAAAACAAAAGACAACAGCCCGCACAGAATATCCAAACCGCAAGAAGTCTCTTGCAGACAATGTCAACAAGGTTTTAGCAGGAGAAATGAACATGTTTTATAATGTGGAAGAGAGCGATGCCGAAGATGAGGACGATGTTTTGACGAGGGAAAAAGTCGAGGAAATTGTGCAAACGAGACTGGAGAGTTACCACAAGAAAATGATGCAAGAACTGAAAGATTTCCACGCGGACACGGTTGAGAAATTGGGAGAAATGGTCAGTTAGTTGAGCAACATGAAGTACTGATATAATTGGACTGCTGGTCTGTAGTTTTTGGGTATTATAGGGCGAAAATGAAACTGTATTAGTAAGGTTTTCTAAATTTTTTTGTACGATAGGAGTAACGTAGATATTTTGTATTTATGTTGATGGTTATGCTGGCACAAGATTTTAGCAGGGTTGAAATGATTCATAAAAGATTTAGGCCGTGGAATCGTATATTTCATCTGCACAACGGCAATCCGAAAGCCCGCAAAGTGAACGCGTGTTACCCGCGTATGGTTAGTAGTGACGCCGGTGAGGGCAGGAGGGGATCTCCCCTTTTTTTCCTCAGCTGTTTGTCTAAATCACTGATCTCTAAAACATAATAAATTCATAAATTTATTATTAATAGCTATGTTTGTTATTATGGTTATTATGTACACAAATTTTGTTACTTCAAAACACCACTGTTCAATATACTCCCACGTCGATTAAAGCTATTCTTTGGAGTTGTATTACGAACGTTTGCTGGTAAATTAAGCTTAGAGATTCTTCTGAGGTCAAGAAAACGGTAAGCACAATATTAATTTCGCGTACTGGCCCAGTATTATCGGATAAATTATTAAAGCTATTAGGATATATCTTTCGACTTTCGGCCTATATATGTGAATATATCCTATATATGTCGTTTGTTAGTCTTAGGTTACAGTCCGTTCTGCTCATCGGTTCTGCTCATAACAAAGGTGGGCCACCAAATATAAACATTGTCCAAACTCTGGTAATCTGGTTTACATTCATGTATAAGCATAGCAAACCAGAAAAGTGTCAGTATTCATTTAGTAAGTCATATTTTACGAATATAGCATTTCAAAATGTAAGCAAAGCGTTTGTTTACATTATGGACTGTAACCCCTCTTTAAATGAAAAGGATGATAATTATTTGAAGGAGGTACTCGCTGCTTTATGAGAATTCGTTTACTTTCGGCTTTGTTTCACGAGAGAATGAGCAGCAGGTTATGAGTAAAATGACATCACGTCAATTTGCATCTTCTACCTGTAAAGCTACACATTTCTGGATATTGGCCATGTCGAAATTGATTTTACACCACTGCCAAACAGTTGCTAGTATGTCAGCTTTCAAAAAAGGTGATACTTCAAGTTCAGTTTTAGGAAAAATAACTTGTATCATCAAAAGGCTCATAAAAATACATGGCTAAGTGTACTTATTAACTTTCCATGATCTGGGACCCCTTTGAAACTGGCTTGGCAAAAACAAGCATGGAGTTTTAAAATAGGTTACTCGATCGATAAATTTGAATGTTTGTTGCAGAAAATATGGACACAAACACAGGTTCTCCATTGCTTGAAATGAAAGATATGGAAAGAGTCCATTCGATCAACAATCCGAAGAAGAAACTCAAAAGCCCCGCAGTCATAAGTCCATTAATAAGGTAACCAGGGGAGGCGAGGGGTAAGCACAGAAACGAGACTAGACTGGTCAAACTTTAACACAGGGTTAGGTAAGTAAAAATTCTGTTAATTGTAGGGCTGTGCGGCGTGGGATTCGAATGACAGAAAAATATCTGAACGATCAGAATGATGTTCAAAAACTGGACATCACAGACACGGATATGAATGGTAGAAATATCTTTCATCTTAGTGTTCAGAGAGAGGAGTTGCTGGAATTTCTGCTCGGCAATTTTAAAAAGGTTCAATGAATGTGTTTAGTGGTCATGTGGTAGTGGTGATAATGGTAATGGTGCGGTGATCACGGTGGTGTTGGTAATGGTGATGATTGTGATTGTAATGCTGACGGTGGTGATCATGATGGTAATGATAATTGTGGTGATGATGATGGTTATGATGATGATGATGATGATGGTTATGATGATGATGGTGATAGTGATATTGTGATAATTATAATTGTAGTGGTGGTGATAATGATGTTGGTGATGATGGTAATGGTGATTGTGGTGACAATGGTAATGATGATGGTAATGTTGATGGTGGTGGTGATGGTAATGATGATGGTAGTGATAATGGTGGTGGTGATGATGATGGTAATGTTGATGTTGGTGATGATGATTATGATTGTGGCAAAAATGGTGATGATGATGGTAATGTTGATGGTGATGATGATGATGGTAATTGTGATGGTGGTGGTAATAATGATGGTAATGGCAATGGTGGTAATAATGATGATGGTAATGGTGGTGATAATGATAGTGATAATGATGTGGTGATGATGGTAATGGTGGATATAATGATGGTGGTGATGATGGTGGTAATAGTGATAGTGGTGATAATGATGGTGATGATGATAGTGATGATGGTAGTAGTGATGATGATCATGATAATAATGGTGATAGTAGCAATGGTGATGATCCTCGTAGTAATTGTGGTAGTAATGGTATTTATTTCAGCATTATTTAAGTACATCTCTTCCATATAGCATGACCAGCTTATCCAAGCGCTCCACAGTGAAGATGAAAATGGATGTACCCCGGCTCAGTTTGCGGTCTTGCATAACAAACGAAAGGTGAGAAATTAAGTATGAATAAACTTTCCTGCTCCAACAATGCAGATATCTTGCCCTTATATTCAAAAACTAAAGAACTTTCAAACTTGGGAAATGTCTAATACGCGAATTTCCAGAAAAATACTGAATATATATGCATACATTGTTGATAGTTCTATTCAAGAAAGCATAAAGAACAAACACAGAAATTATTTGCACGAATTTTATTATTGGCAGCATACTTATTCAGCTGTATTGGATTCTTAGCATCGCATGTTTCGTTGAGTTCTGTTGGTTTCTTTCAGAGCATGCATATGCTTGCTGGAGTGGACAGCAACATCTATAACATTCGCAGTACGATGACGGGCAAGACCTTGATCCACTGTGCAGTTGAGTCCAGTAATTCACACATAATTCAAGATATCTTGGAAGCAAGACCTGATGCTTTATACGACAAGGATAAGGACGGTAAACCTCCCCAGCATTATGCAGCCGCTTTGGAAGAGAGCTTCTTGTTGGAATACATTTTCTCTCATGGAGCAGATATTTTAGAAACGTGAGTACATATATCGTGGACTTCAGTTTCATACGAATCGTGTTGATCTTTTCCCAGGTTTTTGCTCTATTTTGCCTCCGTCTCGAAAATCATCTCTTGGGTAAAAAAATATGTAACTGTTTACGAAAGCCACCGGAGAGAATATTTATATAATTAGTGTTGTCCTCATTAAGTGAAGATTATATTGCACTGTAAAGCATGTCCCACTAAAAAATTGCATTTACATCATCAGATGAATTTGAAATAAAACGATTTTCTAGAGATAACAATAATTACACTTTGCTTCATGTGGCTGCGGAAGCTGGTTCCCTTTCAAATGTCAAACTGCTAGTCCTTGACGACGAAGATCTGATGCGAGCTGAAGACAGTTTAGGAAGAACAGCTCTTCATATTGCTTGTACCCAAGGTTACCGAAACATCGTCTCGTTTCTTCTTATGAATGGTGCTGATCCACTTGTGAAGATGCAAGGTGGTATGAACTGCTTGGAAGTGGCGGTTGAAAACAAGCAGGATGAGATTGTTGAAGAACTGTTGCTGAGCGATCATTGGAAGAATGTTAGTACATTATCGTCATCATCATTATCATCATCATCATGATCATCATGATGATCATTATCATGATCATTATCATGATCATCGTGATCATTATCGTGATGATGATGATGATGATGATTATCATCATAATTACCATTATCGTTATCGTCATCATAGTCACTTGATGCCACCCACCACGTACTAGGTTTTTTTTTCCATTTTCAGCTGATCATTGAGTGGAAAGGAGGTGCAAAGAAATGTTTTGCACATCTGGTAAACAAGATGCCTGAAAAATCCAAGATACTTTTAGATCGCTGTATCGTGAAGAGCGATGACAAACCTCAGTCTGCAGACTATCACGTCACGTATGATTTCTTCCTGCTTGAACCGACAGGTATTTCTAAATTCTTGCTTACACTGGCAAAGTTTTCGATTGCTGCGTAGGTGTAAGTTTTGAATGACTTGCAAGAATTTTCCCCAAACTGACTTGGTAATAATCACCGGTTTAGTTTCCCGAAGATTTTTACAAATCAAGACGTACAGTTTAGGTGGAAGTGTCTGTGTAAGAGCAAAGTTGACCACATCTGAAAATCTATTCAGAATAGATCTTAACTAGATTATGTACGTTTATTTGCTGTATTAAATAGGTCAAATCTATACTCTAGGAGCATAGATAATTCGTATAACTAATCTTTGATTTGCTTTGATTTTTAAAGAATCCAACCCGCCAAAGTTCGAGGGCATCGAAGCGATCTTGGAACACATGGAAGAACAATGTTTGACTCACAGTCTTTGCAAGAAGTATTTTAGTTTGAAATGGCGAGAAAAAGGATGCTATTTGTACATGGGAAGCCTTTTCGTCTACATTTGCTTTCATATTTTGTTCAATGTCTACGTCGCATTGATTCGTGGTGCCATTGCGCATGACATAGAAGAACAAGAACTCGGTTAGATCTTGACCTTACCAAGTTTTTTTATAAACATCCCACCACAATCGCCCAAAAATCTCGCAACTTGTGGCAAGTGTGTCTACAACCATCGATAGGTTGTATTCGCACTGGTTGAGCCAAGTTGTAAACATATTTGAAACAAATTGTGAACAACTTGTAACAAGCTTATTGTAGCAATATCGTCATATCATGACTGTATAACTCTTGTTCCGCCTGGAGCGAGTTTGATAGTCCCATTATAAATCACCTAGCACTGATGCACAATGGAATAATCATTAGTTAGTTTGAGATTCATCATATGTCACATGTCTCTCAACTAATGGATGTTGAGGTTAGCGTGATAAAATAAAGTATGTGTATGTATGTTTTTATGTCACTGCATATGATATATTATAATTGAAGTGATTTGCCAAAACGTCGTGAATTATGAATGATGTTTGGTCTTTCTTTAAGCAGAAGGGAGCAAGAGTAGTAAATATCCCGAGCCTTCTGCAACACCAGATCAGACTGGACCAATTGTTATAGCGGCTGTCATCATCAGTCTAACGTTGTTTAATATGATCACCGAATTATTGCAGGTAAATCACTGTCGTTATTATCATCATAATTTATCATCATTTATCATCATTATTATCATTATCATTATCATCACATTATCACATCACAATCATCATAATCATGACTATCAGCATCATCGTCATTGTCATTGTCATCGTCATCATCGTCATCGTCGTCATCATCATCATCATCATCATCATCATCATCATCATCATCATCATCATCATCATCATCATCATCATCATCATCATCATCATCATCATCATCATCATCATCATCATCATCATCATCATCATCATCATCATCATCATCATCATCATCATCATCATCATCATCATCATCATCATCATCATCATCATCATCATCATCATCATCATCATCATCATCATCATCATCATCATCATCATCATCATCATCATCATCATCATCATCATCATCATCATCATCATCATCATCATTATTATCATCATCATCATCATCATCATCATCATCATCATCATCATCATCATCATCATCATCATCATCATCATCATCATCATCACCTCATCAGAGGAGTCTTTTACCAACTTGAATAAACTTAAGAAAGAGTAAGACATTCTGATACCAAGGATTCTGATACTTTTTTAGCTGTATACTGAACGGTGGAGATATTTCAAGCAAGTGTCCAATTACTTTGAATGGATGTTGTATGTTTGTGTGGTTGCCTTCTTGTTTCCTGTCTCGCACACGAAAACTGTACGCCAGTTCGGGGCGGCTGCGATGGCCGTGTGTATATCCTGGTGTGATCTTATTTGGTCCTTGAGAAGAATTCCAGGCGTTGGTATTTACATTTTGATTGTGCAGGAAGTTATTAAGACACTGCTTAAGGTACTGGCTAATTATTGTAGGTATGATTACTAGATATGGTTGTACAAGTGATTTCCACAAGACCACAACAGAGTAGTAGAAAACTACCTGATCATGGTTGAATTTGTGCTTAAGTAGATAGGGGGGGGGGGGGCTTGGTTTTCACACCGAAAGTATTTCCTGTATCTACAATATCAAACACACAATTTCACAATAGGCTATTCCAATTCCAGATGCTATTGGTGATCGTGCTGTTTTGCCTGGCTTTCGCCTCAACGTTTTATCTCCTGTTAGCCGAGGAAGACAGGTTTTCAAACTATCCAATCGCAGTTCTGAGCACATTTGTATCAATGCTTGGTGATTTCAGCTACGATGATATGTTTCTTGCAGTTGGTCATCACAAAGATTTTTATTCATTTAAACTCACCATGTTTGTTGTTTTTGTTCTGCTTATGGTCATAGTCGTCAACAACGTTTTGATAGGCTTAGCTGTTGGTGATACTGAGTACGTCATGACTATGGCTAAAGTGGAAAAATTAAGGCAACATGTAAGTTTTTGGAACATAACCTAAATTTATTTTATCTGAACTAACCAGCTTCATAGCTACAAAAGGAAACGTTAACTAAACTAATGTATAACTTTATGAGTTATAAACTTTTTTCTAAGTATCCAGTAAGGATATCCTTACAGGATATGTATAACTTTATTTATACTGGACATCTTCGGCAGTTCTAAACTGTTCTTCCTTGAGGTCCAGCAAAAATAATCTCTTAATGATCCAGTGTTACTATGGGAGGAAACCTAAACTAAACTAACTTTATTTATACTTCATAGATTTATCAGTTCTAACTGTTCTTCCTAGAGATCCAGTAAGCATTATCTCTTATTGATTTAGAACGTAAAGTGAACTTTTATATAATCTTTCTTTAAGATGAAATATATCATGGAGGTGGAGTCATCATTGGTCAATAGATGCTTCAAAAAACCCGAAACAATCCGCACAGAATATCCAAACCACAAGAAGTCTTTTGCGGACAATTTCAACACATTTTTGGCGGGAGAAATGTTTTATAATGTCGACGAGAGCGATGGCGAAAGTGAGGAGGATGTTTTGACACGGAAAGTTGAAGAAATCGTGCAAAGGCAACTGTCAAATTACCATAACAAAGTGATACAAGAAATGAAAGATTTTCACGCGGACATGGTTGAGAGTCAGTTAGTTCAGCAGCATCAGGCGCGCCGTTGTTGATCGGAAAGTTGCCGTATTGCATAGTTTTTTGTACAATATAAGTAACGAAGATTTTTGTAATTATTTTGGTAGTTTTGATAGCACAGAATGTTTTAGCACGGTTGAAATGACTTGTTAATGATGGTAAATAGTTCAAGCCACGGAATTGAAGGCTACTACCACCGTATAACGGAAATCCGATGCTCCGCATTGTGAACTCGTTTCACCCGCGTATGGTAACCCGCAAAACACGCGTGCTGCTCGCGTGTGAAGATTTAGAATTTTAAGAAGCAAGATGGCCGCCGAATGTGGGGTGATGCGAATATAACGTTGACCCACACGTTGAATTTACCCATGTTTTAATCGCGTTCCATTCATCTTTTCTTGGTCTAAGTCATTCATTCGGCCCTGCTGATGTTGTGTTAGTTTAAGTTCATGTTTTGAATCGTTTGCTTGATATAAAAGCTACAAAATGGTAAGTCGGTTCTATACAAGCAAGTGGTTTGCAGTCTGTTCTGAGTCTTATTCAGTGTATAATTGATTGTTTCTAATGCATTGATGTTTTTGATTCTAGGCTCGAAATGCTGAAAAAGCCATGTAAGTTATTTGATGGCAAATTCTCGGAAAACATGGAGATAAAGTTAGCCGTCATTGTCAAGTAGTTTGCTAGTAGTACTCTGTACTTTGCTCCGCAGTTTATTAATATTAATGCATAATGTACCCTTTATCCAAGCCCTCTCTTTGGAAGTTTAAAGAACTAAAAAAGGCACAGATATGGCTAAATATGCAGGGGATTACGACAGAATAGAATTGACTTTGAAAATAGAAGAAGTAATTAATAGTGTTAACTACCGACTACCCAGTGTGGAAAGTTTGGAAATTGTGTGCACAAGATTTACAAAACTTGATAGAAATGATATAGAAGGCATCAAAATTTTGCACCTGATATCTCAGTTGCCCAATACAAACTTTCCACTATAAACTTCTACTTTAACTACCAACTTTCAGACAAAAAAACATTAGAATCTCGGTATTGTTGTAATACCAAGTTCTGACAAAAGTTGTAAGCTATTTTCTAACCAATATGCTTTCCTTGTCAACGAAATATGGAATTGCTAATTACTTCATGTGATATTTTGCCTCACAAGTGGTTTACAATGGCACACAATTTTGATGTTTTCCATATATTTTCAATTAAGTTTTGTAAATCTCTGTGGGGGGATTTTTAAACTTTCCAGTTTCTGGTGTCCTGTCCAGGGACGAATCAACAGCATTAATAAGTCTTATAGGGTTTTCTATTGTCCTCACCTCACTTTTCTATTGTCCAAGAGAATGTATTGCTTCAATGGGAGGCTTGGCAGTAAGGACAGTAGCCTGAACCTGAATATATGGACAAACACCCCTGCCCCAATTAATGCTCTAAATTCCTCCCTGATCATGTCCAAATTGCAGTTTAGTAAAAAACTTTATGTTGTAATTATGTCTGAACCTGGTTATACTATCTTCGTTTTTTGTTCTCTATGGCTCAATTTTAGTAATTTGGCATGATCTCTTGAAATATCACACAAATGATCTACTGGGCCTTTTTTGTGGAAAAATCTTTTGTAGCCCATTGAAAAGTTTTCAAAATTTCACCTATGGTCCTTTGTGGTAGTTTGGGTCAATTTTGCTGGCTTGTCAATGAATTTTGCTCTTCTTGAAAATTCTGTAAATACTTTTTAGGGCAATGATGTCCAGATGGACTGCCATGCAAAAAGAGGAAGGCAAAGTCAAGGTACTTCGCTTTTTGTTCATATATATTATCTGAGTAATAATTTTGTCAGAAATATTAAAGCCCAGACAACAGCTTTAAATAGAGCCATAACATAACTAAACAGAACAAATTTCTAAAGCTGTTGTCTGGGCTCTAGTATTTCTGAGCTGAGATTCCAGCTCGGAATCCATTGCTATTGTTTTAAGCAATAATTGTTTTTATTTTTGGGTTATCTGGAAACGACTTTTATAGTTCTAGGTGAGATTTTCCTCTAGATTTTTTGACGTGCCCCAATTCCGACTGTTAATAGGAAAGACGTCCATACCTTGCCACTGAGTGCTCGGACTTGCCAAAGGCAGAAAAATGGAGAAGACAGGTATTTAAAACTTTATAGTTTGCTCTGTCAACTAACACACACATCCTCTGTAATGATCAGAAAAAATTTCTCAAAGCTTTCCTCTCTAATTGTTATCAAACTGACTTCAGGCTGCACTCCCATGGCATGCAACTGCTTATTGATGACATTAGTCGTATGAAAGTTGTCAACAGACTTGTTGCAAGTTAATTGTCAAAACTTGTTTTACCCATGCTTGATGCGAGCTGTTTCCACAAGTTATAAGGAGACTGCAAACAACAAGTTGCAACATACGTGATTTTAACAGACTTCTTGCAAATTGATAAAATTGACAACTTGCAGCAAGTTTGTGGCTTTTGTGGCTTTGCAAATGATGCATGATTTTGTTTTCAAAAATATTTCACAAAATGTAATCTTTGCCTTACAGATCATTGGGGAAGTGTCAAAAAAAGTTGCTCAAATCCAAAATGGTACTTACATGATTTTTCAACAGCTTTTTTGATAGCATTGGCTGCTTGTTGGAGAGAAGCTCTGATGTATTTTATTTTTTTCTAGCCGGCCTTGGCGAGTTTCGCATTCGAGATTTGAATGATGAAATCAACAAACTTTTGCGGGAGAAACGCCATTGGGAGGACCGGATTTTGGAGCTTGGAGGACCTGACTATAAGGTAACCAGTTCTGCTGAGTTTAATCTCTGGTTTAATTTGTTTACCTCTGAAGTGGACCGGGATCTTTAGGAAGTCTTTATTTTATATCATTGTATATACAGTGTTCAGTTCCAAACTAAGTCCTTCCTGCTCAGTTGAACACAATTTTTAGCGTGATCACGACGATTTTTTTTCAGAGGATTGGTCCGAAGATGTTGGATCACGAAGGGAAAGAAGTGCCAGGAAACAGAGGATACAAGTATGAACTAAGAGACTCTATCCCTAAACTAAGCCTTGCAGTGTCATTAGTGAAATTAAACACACACAAAACCATAGGATTCTTCTTTTTAGGGAAAGGCCTTCGAACACTCGTTTAAGGAAAACCGGACCTTCTTTTGCGGGCAGTGTAGTTGACAATGACTATGACTTTGAATTAGAGTCGAAATATCAACGCAAAATCTTTGTCTTGTTTTTAAAAGCTCGAATCTTGAGTTTACAAGATGTTGTTTTTCGGAGTGTGTTTTTTCTTATATGTTGCAATATTGATGTGCAAGTTGCTCTTCAAATCGTTTGACAATTTGCCAATCAAACTTTACCCTATTTTCTTCAATGTTTATTTATTTACCAAATTAAAGGTAAGTATTTTCAAACAATTCACAATTCACATCTCAAGTCTGCTGTCCAACAAGCTTTTGTTTTGAGCGAGGAAAAAATTAGCCAAACCTTCGGTACTGGGTCTGCTCCGAACTAAAAACTATTTGAGGAAGACCTGGACGAAGAGTTGTCACAAAAACGCTTTAATTTGTTTTCAGATACTTTGGTGCCGCGAAAGATCTCCCTGGCGTGCGAGAGCTTTTTGAGCAGGAACGTAAGTGCCTTGTGTTAACCTTGTGTTAATGTGCACAGCGCTATCCATCGTGTAGTGATTTTTCAGCTACCACACAATAGGGCATAAAAAGAAATGACATCAGGGATATGAGCTTGTAAGAGATAAGAATTGTCTTCAAAATTCTCCTGTTTTCCTTTAGCGCCTGCGCCACCGCGGAAAACTAGAGGTGAATTGATGAAGAATATCGACGCTGATTACTACGGATACAGAGATGAGGATGATGGCGTTTTGGTTCCGCTCGAGAAAGAAGCACAGAAAGAAGGTAGAGGAAATGTTCGAAAATACATTTGCGTGGGAAGGTTAGGGTTAGGGAGGGGAATGAATCTGGTACAAGCAAAATCATCACAGCTGACAAAAGCCTCTTAAAATTAGTAAAACTGCACAGATTGTTTACATGTTTGTTGAACATACAACGGAAAATGTAGCCCTGCGAAGTTCGGGTAATAATTCCGTGTTCTCAGTAGGCGGAATTGAATTTTAATCCAAGTCCTAAATCTAATCAAATCTTTACATCTTCAATCCATCAAAGTTAAAACATGACAAATAAAACGTTGGTTAGGGCTTGGATTAAGATTTATATTCGCCATACTGAGAGCACGGAATTATTACCAAAGTTTGTATGTGTTTGTATCGCACATGCAAATATACATGAGAGATGCAAATATATACAAATATACACGATTGTCAAGCGTTGAAAATGTCGGTTTCTGTGCACGATTCCTTATTTCTTACTTCATGTCCAAGGGATCACAGGTGTTAATGAGGGGTTTTTGGGAGTTGTCCTAATGTAACCCTCAATATCAACATGTTTTTTTTGCTCCAGCCCTGGCGCGAGCACTTGAGGATTACGAGAAACGCAAAGCGGCAGGCGAGATTCCTGAAGTTGAGGAGGAAGATATATACGCACATGCAATGGAAACTGCTGTATGTATCCTTCAATTTTCCAAAATCTGGTGGCGTTTTTGTGTATGAATTGATATAATTAGTGTTGTTTGAACTTGCGACGTTTTGTTTCTTGATAGGATAGCGATGAAGACGAGGACAACGAGGGACAAGATGAGGTCAACTTTGTTTCGCATGTCCCCGTGCCCTCACAAGAGGAGGTAAGTCGTTGAGATGTTGCTACATTAGCTATTATAAAAAGATGTTAATATGTATTTTAATGTGATATACAATTATCAAGATTTTAGGTAACAGAAAAAAAGTGAAAATTTTGAAAGGAAATTTGCCGTATTTTGCAAAATTGTTCTTGTATTTACGCTGTACAGAAGTGTTGGTTGGTTTTGAAATTTATTTTCAATTTATAGGTGGAAGCTCTGTTAGTTCAACGAAAGAAAATGGTAAGGGACCGATATTTCTCACGCTCTTATAAAAGGCAAAATTATTAAAACATTATTAGCTTGCGCTTTTAGGTTAATGGCTCTGTCAACGCACAATTATTGCTTGAAATTATCGTTTTTGAAGGCTGCATGTAAGCCTTCTTAGACTCTTATACGTCTAATAACTGGTGTTTTTAGGAACTTCTTGAAAAATATGCAAGCGAAACATTGATGCAACAAAGTCAGGACGCTAAAACTTTGCTGGGATTGCAGTAGGAACATATTGTATTACATGTTTAGTGTATACTAAATTATCCTCAAGATGTTTGCTACAATAGGTATCTTGCTGTTCTCACGGAGGCAAGTCCTATTTCAAAAGTGCGTGGGTTTCAGTATAGCGAATAAACAGTACGGCCACTCAGCAGTGCAATTAATTATTTTTATTTAATTTACTGGCGACAATGAGAGCAAAACAGCCAGTTCAGCGTTTATTGTTAGTCAGAAAATGCAATTGACTGGCCTGAGCATGCATAATGAACATGCGTAATGCACGGAGACACAAACCTTGAAGGTCCGACTCGAGTGACCTCTCTGTTTAGCTCCTATTTTGTGAACTGTATTCTATTCTGTGTTCCTATTCTCACAAAATAGAAATTCATCTTCATTTTGGCTTAAGCGCAATTTGTCATGATTGGACGCTTAGCAAGTGCCCTAAACAAAAACACCCCCCCCCCTGGACGTATTGAAAATAGTGATGTGTATATAGAGCAGCGTGTCAAACGAAAACGTCGATTTCAACCATCAATAAATACAAAACTTGCACGTGTAGTACTTTTCTTAGCTTTATTCAAATCCTGACGGTTTTTCTCAGCGATATTTGAATATTTCCTTCCCGGCCGGTGAGGGGGTGTGCTTGATTTAGTTCACTTGTTGAGTCGGGGATTTTAATAAGTGGCTGTTACCGGCAATTTACCGCTTCCTTTTTAGCCTCTGACAGTCGGTTATTTTTTTCTCAAAACAACAATTTTGTTAACGATATTCAACTGTTTTTCACTAAGCGTTTTTGGACATAGCTGCGTATTTTCGAGATGCGACCTCCCATGATGAATTTTATTTAAACTCCTGCTGTTCATTTTTTGTATCAGCATAACTAAGTGGGCGATAGGTTTTAATTGCGCTGCGTGTCGCTGCACGCATTTAGCGACTTCTACAACAAACACAGCAACATTTTTAACAAACCACAGGGTCTTACACTGCCTAACAGGCGCGAATCCTGAAATGCTTTTATTTGTTTTCAGCTGCACTGCCAACTCTGCATGGGCACATTTTTTTAACTGCACGAAAGTTATTTTCCACTTATTGCAAATACCATCTCGCTAGCTTGCTGCGAGTGATTTTATCTAATCACAATGAAAAAGCCTCGTAACGAGCTTGCTAATAGTGATTTTTGTGATTATTGAAAACATTAGTGAATGCATCCGTGGGTGGCGTCGTGTTAACTTACAATGATTTACAAGGTAAATTTAGTCTCATAATTTTGCTAAGATGGCCTACAACAACGTCTTGTACATCGATCTGTCTTTGGCTAAAAGTGTTAAAGAGCTTAAAAAAGTGATTGAGAGGAACATATGTGCTCTCTTAAACAGCAACGGTGGAAAGCTTGTACTAACAACGAGTAAGGACACTGACATGACCGATGCTTTAAAGAAAATAAAACCGTACGAACAGTATTTCAGAAACGTAATTGGCGTCTACCCTGTGCACAAATATTTTGAAATTTTGCAAGAAGGCAACGTAATTACGTTTCTTGTGTCTGGTCTGCCGAGTTTGTGCACTTTGAATACAAACCTGTATTTGTCAGCAAACAGGCAAATGATATTGCTTCCTGGAACCAGACGAGGTACCTTACGTAAAATACTCTTCGAAAGCCGCATTGTCGAGATTTCAAAACACGAAGTGTCTGAACAGTTCTCCTATGGACATACCACTGATTTACGCAAATCAAAGACTGTTTGTTTCAAGGAAATAAAGGCAGAGAGAATAGGTCGTAGAGACTTCGTGTCTCGCGCAATTGACAACAAGTTTAAAGAATACATATCAGGCTTTACCAATGCTTCGGGTGGAATGATATTTTATGGGATCCAGGATGACGGCACTGTTGTGGGAGAGTTGTTGCCTTGTGAAGAAAAGTATTGTAAGGAAATAACAGAAAAACTGGAGAGAGAAGTTGAAAAGATGATATGGCCGAAGGAATTGGGTGAAATCAAACGCGGCAAAACATGGGATATAAAGTTTGTTCCTGTGACGAATTGTGATGCAAACGAGAAAAGATTTGTAGTTGTGGTATCTGTTTTCCCTTGTAGTGGCGGAGTTTTTACCAAGGAACCAGAAAGCTACTATATTGAAAACAACGAGGTTAAGAAAATGAACTTTGAAACATGGAAAATGAACATTTATTACAAAGTTTCAGAACCGAAGGAAATGAACAGGAACACCTGGAGTTCAGAAGCAGAAGAAAACTATGTGAGAAAAACTCAAGAATTGGAAGAACTCAGGCAACGTGCAGATTGGGAAATGATAATATCAAAGTACGAGGAAAGTTTAAACACGAGAGATGTAAACACGAAGTTAATCTGTCTCCTCCAGATGGTCGCCGTTCGTTACCGTCAAGGTAAATTCAAAAGAGCAGAAAATTATCTGAACGAATTTCGCAGGATGATGTCAAAAGCCAAAGACCCATCGGTGTTCGATGTAGAGGAACGATATTCTGCTTCAGCAATTGAGCGATCACGCGGTGACTATCGAAAAGCATGGGATATTATTGAAGAAAGTTTACCGAAAGCGGAAATGGCTCCAGTTGGGTTTGTACCTGCTTCGTTCTATGCCAATGCAGCGTCAGTGCTCGGTAAGTTAGTTCAAGACAAATCTTTTATTGACGAGAACAAGCACGATAAAGATTTCGAGGGCATAGTGCGACGGCATGTAAAAAACGCCAAACGTTTGTGTGACATGGCGTTGCAACATTTGGTGTACTTCAAGGATGAATTTAAAATCGCCAAAGAAGAGCTGGAACAAAGAGTGAACATTACGTTGGCGTTGTTGTGTTTGAAGTCAGCAGGTGAAGACCTTGCGTTCGATTCTGACCTGAAGACCGCCGATGACAAGATAAAAGAAGCAGAGAAGTCCTTCGAGAAATTGGAGCAAGAAGGAGTGGTTCTCAAGTTCAACTACTGTCGGTTGTTATTGGCTAAATCCCAGTTACACTCGGAACTTGCGAAAAGATGTTTAAGAAAGCAAATGTCTTATAAGAAAGCCAGGATATTAGACTTGAAATAAGGGGGGCAAGCATTTCGAAGCTTCGACAAGAGACAGCAGCTCTCATAAAAACTGTATATGTGTAGTGAGTAGATATATTGGCACATTAGAGCCATTTATACGAGCGAAAATAAGCCGCGGCTTAAATAGGCCGCGGCTTAAATAAGTCGAGAACGTCTGTATAAACGTACAATTCTGTGCGACTAAAATAAGCCGCGGCTAATTTTAGCCCAGGGTTCGGGCCTCGTCTTAAATTGGCCGCGGCCAATTTTAGGCGGGAAAACCTCGTAAAAACGCTTGGTTTGCGACCAAGGCAAGTCTATTTATACGATGTTTATTAATATTATTTATTATTAGTTTAGTTTATTAATATGATGTTCGCGACGAAGGCAAGTCTGTTTATATGATGTGTTTTCCTATTTATACGAGTGTTTTGGGCTATTTTAATAAATTTAGTGAGACTGGCGTATAAAAGGCTGTGTTCTCGACTTATTTAAGCCGCGGCTTATTTTCGCTCGTATAAATGGCCCTATTAAGGCACTGGTATATGCCTGTTAAAGCAGTATAGTCATTAAGGATGTTTGTGGTGTTACCTTGAGTTTATATCCACGCTGGGGGATATGCAGTCTGAAACGTATACCTGACCACGGCGGGAAGCAACCTACGACCATACAATTCCAATACTCTTGTATATTTCTCAGCGTGCCCGGTAAAGTTAAACTCAGAATAACATCACAAAGAACACATTCGCCTGAGTGCACAACACCAAAATGCATAGAAGTTATGTAATCACTGAGCTTGTTTGTTTTTGTCTGTTCTTAGCAAAACAGACACCCGATGGCAAGAATTTCTCGTATATGTAGTATGGAGCATTTCTTGCTACTTGAACAACTTTCTTTTCAAATGCAGTAGAAATGAGAATTTAGCATTAGGAGTATATTCGCTGGGTTTACAGTAGGAACATTTTTTTATGTATTTATTATATCCTGAATTCTCGAAATATCAATAAGTTTGCTAAACTGCACATGCACCTTGGTGTTTTGATTAAAGCAAGTCCTAGTTCAAAACTGCGTTGGAGTTAGCACACTATACTGACTATAGGGAATAAACAGTGGGGTCACTCACCAGTGCAACTTGTCCTCCCCTATTTTTAATACATTTTACTGGCCAGAATAATGGCGGAAAAGCCAGTTTAGCGTTCCTGTTGGCCAGGAAATGTAGTGGACTGGCTAGAACCTGCATAATGAACATGCATAATACACACAAACTTGTCTTCGAAGGCTCCGACTCGAGTGGTCCTTCTGTTTAGTTCGTATTCTGTGGTGTTACTACAGAATACAAGCTCATCTTCAGTGTTGGCCTAAGCGTCATGATTTGCCACTTAGGAAGTGCTCTGAACTGAAGCGGCCCCCACCCTGGAAATATTCAAAATAGTGCTGTGTAGGCAGCAGCGAGTGGACACGAACGACATGAACTCAACCATCAATGGATAAGAAACTTTCAGTAATTTTCATATCTTCATTCAAACCATTACGTTGCTATTTCCGCACAGCGCTATTTTGAATATTTCCATCAGAGGGGGGGACTTCTTGTATTTACAGTGGGTGGACAAAAAAAAGTGGCCCCCCCATTATAATACGGTTGTTGTGTATAAAAGACAAAAAGTTCCAAAGCAATTCAGAAATATACACGGTGCCGTCCAGATAAATAGCAAATAACATTATGTAAGTCTCAAATTTACTACTTAGCATTCAAAAATGTATTAATCGGTTAAATACTGAACTTGTTTCAAAGTTGTTTTCAATGTATGAGGGTGTTTTTCGTGGAATGGTGTTGGCGATCTGCATCGGGTAGAGGGTATTTTGACTGGGCCAGAATATCGGAAAATTTTGATTCATCATCTGGTTCCATCAGCCAATCGATTAAACCCTGAAGGCTTTATCTTCCAACAAGATAACGACCCTAAACACACTAGTAACGTTGCTAAAAAAACCTTCAAATTAAGAAGATAGCAGTGATGAATTGGCCACCCCAATCACCGGATTTAAATCCGATTGAAAATTTATGTGGTCAACTCAATCGCTTAACTCAAGATCGTAATCCACAAAACGAAGATGAGCTTTTTGACATTCTGAAACATGCTTAGTACTCCATGCCTGATGAATACCTGCATAACCTTGTTGAAAGCATGCCGAGTAGGTGCAAAGCAGTTATTAAATCTAAGGGATGGCCAACCAAATATTAACAAATGTTTTTGACAATGTGAGCAATGCATAGACATCTTGTAGTTGGTGAAGTGTTCGTGTTATGTAAGACTTTAACACACTGTCCATAATTGTAAATATCATTGACTACATTTTAAAAAATGTGTTCAGTTTCTTTATACTTCTAATGATTGCTTTGTTGTGTAATTCTCACATAAAATTAATGCTTAAATGATGTGATTTGCCACATATCTGTTTAGTACTATGACTATTAATGAATTGTTTGTTATCCTTCATTGTTTCTTATACATCATATATACCAATACCATATTTATGAATTGATTGTTACCTTTATTGTTTGTTATACCTCATATATACCAATACCAGTATCATAATTGGAGGGGGCCACTTTTTTTTGTCCACCCATTGTAGTTCACTTGTTGAGTGACGAATCGATGAGGACAAGCGTTTATTAGACGTAAGAGAGATGACACTTTGCATCTCAAATTCTAGTCCTGGATATTTGAAGGAGAGCCCATGTTCAGTAAAAATCCTGTGGTAATTAGACTGCATCAGGGATTTCAATAAGAGGCTGTTAGCGCGGCTGTTTACTGCCTCCTATTTGGCCTCTGACAGTCGGTTATTTTTTTCTCAAAACAATTACAATTTTTTAACGATATTAAATTGTGTTTCACTGAACATTTTTGGACATAGCCGCGTGTTTTCGAGATGCTATCTCCTATGATGAATGTTATTGAAACCCCTGCTGTTCAATTTTTTTTTTTGTATCAGCATACTAAGTGGGTGAGAGGTTTTAATTGCGCTGCGTGTCACTGCACGCATTTAGCGACTTTTGCAGCAAATATAGCAACATTTTAACAAACCATAGGGTCTTACACTACCTAACAGACAGAACGTCGAAGTTCCTCTGAAGTTCTTTTCAAGGGTCTTCGTTATGTCGAAGTCCGGTTTGTGTCGTTTGGGCCGTGAATCCTAAATTGGTTTCATTTGTTTTCAAGTGCATTGCCAACTCTGCATGGGCGCATTTTTTAACTGCACGAAAGTTCTTTTCCACTTATTGCAAATACCATCTCGCTAGCTTGCTGCGAGTGATTTTATCTAATCACAATGAAAAAGCCTCGCAACGAGATGGCTAATAGTGATTTTTGTGATTATTCAAAACATTAGTGAATGCATCCGTGGGTGGCATCGTGTTAACTTACAACGATTTACAAGGTAAATGTAGTCTCATAATTTTGCTAAGATGGCCAACAACAACGTCTTGTACGTCGATCTGTCCTTGGCGAAAAGTAATCAGGAGTTTAAAGAGCTTAAAAAAGAGATTGAGAGGAACATATGTGCTCTCTTAAACAGCAACGGTGGAAAGCTTGTACTAACAACGAGTAAGGACACTGACATGACCGATGCTTTAAAGAAAATAAAACCGTACGAACAGTATTTCAGAAGCGTAATTGGCGTCTACCCTGTGCACAAATATTTTGAAATCTTGCAAGAAGGCAATACAATTACGTTTGTCGTGTCAGGTCTGCCGAGTTTGTGTACTTTGAGAACAAACCTGTATTTGCCAGCAGATAGGCAAATGCTATTGCTTCCTGGAACCGAACGAGGTACCTTATGTAAAATACTCTTCGAAAGCCGCATTGTCGAGATTTCAAAAAACGAAATGCCTGAACAGTTTCGCTATGGACATACAACTAATTTACACGAATCAAAGTCTGTCCAATTCAAGAACATAAAGGCAAAGAGAAAAGGTCGTAAAGACTTCGTGTCTCGCGCAATAGACAACAAGTTTACAGATTACATATCAGGTTTTGCTAATACTTCGGGTGGAATGATTTTTTATGGGATCCAGGACGACGGTACTGTTGTGGGAGAGTTGTTGCCCAATGCAGAAAAGGATTGTGAGGAAATACCAAGAAAACTCGAGAGAGAAGTTAAAAAGATGATATGGCCGAAGGAATCGGGCGAAATCAATCGTGGCAAACAATGGGATGTAAAGTTTTTTCCTGTGACGAATTGTGATGCAAACGAGAAAAGATTTGTGATTGTGGTATCTGTTTTCCCTTGTAGTGGCGGAGTTTTTACCAAGGAACCAGAAAGCTACTATATTGAA
This sequence comes from Muricea muricata, assembly GCA_963855995.1. Taxonomy (NCBI): domain Eukaryota; kingdom Metazoa; phylum Cnidaria; class Anthozoa; order Malacalcyonacea; family Plexauridae; genus Muricea; species Muricea muricata. The sequence goes on along the minus strand of OY979728.1, from coordinate 1,935,999 downwards.
AAGAAAGATGAAGTTAAGACAGGCCAGGCTAAGAAACGCAAGACTGAGAAAGGCCAGGTTAATAAGGCTTCGAGAATGAACTTTGAAACGTGGAAAATAAATATGTATTACAAAGTTTCAAAGCCAAAAGAAATGAACAGGAACAACTGGTCTTCAAAACAAAACGAAAAGGAGTACATGAGAAATACTCAAGAATTGGAAGAACTCAGGCAACGTGCAGGCTGGAAGAAGATAATATCAAAGTACGAGGAAAGTTTAAACACGTCAGACGTAAACACGAAGTTGGTCTATCTCCTCCAGGTGATCGCCGTATATTACCGTCGACATCAATTCGAAATCGCAATGAATCATCTACACGAATTTCGTGATATGATGTCACAAACCGAAGATTCGTCGGTGTTTGATGTCGAGGAACGATATTTTGCTTCAGCAATCGAGCGATCACGCGGTGGCTATCGAAAAGCGTGGGATATTATCAAGGAAGGCTTGCCAAAGGCTGATATGGCTCCAGTTGGGTTGGTACCTGCTTCGTTCTATGCCAATGCAGCGTCAGTGCTCAGTAAGTTAGTTCAAGACAAATCTTTTATTGACGAGAACAAAGACAAAGATTTTGTGAAAAACGCTAAACGTTTATGTGATATGGCGTTGCAACATTTGGTGTACTTCAAGGATGAATTTAAAATCGTCAAAGAAGATCTGGAACAAAAACTGAACATTACGTTGGCGTTGTTGTGTTTGAAGTCAGCAGGGGAAGACCTTGCGTTCGATTCTGATCTGAAGACCGCCGAAGACAAGATAAAAGACGTAGAAATGTCCTTCGAGAAATTGGAGCAAGAAGGAATAGTTTTCAAGTTCAACTACTGTCGGTTGTTATTGGCTAAATCCCAGTTACACTCGGAACTCGCGAAAAGATGTCTTAAGAAAGCGAATGTCTTATAAGAAAGCCAGGATATTAGACTTGAAATAAGGGGGGGGGGGGGGGGCAAGCATTTTGAAGCTTCGACAAGAGACAGCATCTCTCATAAAAACTGTATATGTGTAGTGAGTAAATATAGTGGGACATTAAGGCACTGGTATATGCCTGTTGAAGCAGTATAGTCATTAAGGATATTTGTGGTGTTACCTTGAGTTTATATCCGCGCTGGGGGATATGCAGTCTGAAACATATACCTGACCACGGCGGGAAGCAAACCTACGACCATACAACTCCAATATTCTTGTATATTTGTCAGCGTGCCCGGTGTAGATATACTCGGAATAACATCACAAAGAACACATTCACCTGAGTACAGGGCACCAAGACGCATAGAAGTTATGTAATCACTAAGTTTGTTTTTGTCTGTTTTAAGCAGAACAGACACCCGATGGCAAGAATGTATCGTATATTTAGTATGGAACATTTTTTACTACTTGAACAACTTTCTTTTCAAATGCAGTAGAAATTAGAATTTAGCATTAGGAGTATATTTGCTGGGTTTACAGTAGGAACATATTTTATGTATTTATTGTATCCTGAATTCTCGAAATATCAATAAGTTTGCTAAACTAAACACCTTGGTGTTTCCATTAAAGCAAGTCCTAGTTCAAAACTGCGTGGGTGTTGGCACACTTTACTGACTATCAGGAATAAACAGTGGCGCCACTCAACAGTGCAACATGTCCTCCCCTATTTTTAATACAGTTTACTAGCCAGAATAATGGCGGAAAGCTAGTTTAGCGTTCCTGTTGGCCAGGAAATGTAGTGGACTGGCTAAAACCTGCATAATGACATGCACAATACAAACAAACTTGTCTTCGAAGGCTCGGACTCGAGTGGTCTTTCTGTTCAGTTCGTATTCTGTGGTGTTACTACAGAATAGAAGCTCGTGTTTAGGCCTAAGCGTCATGATTTGCCACTTAGCAAGTGCTCTAAAATGAAGCGCCCCCCTGGAAAAATTTAAAATAGCGCTGTGTAGGCAGCAGCGTGTAGACACGTACGACATGAACTCAACCATCAATCGATAAGAAACTTTCAGTAATTTTCATATCTTCATTCAAACCATTACGTTGCTATTTCCGCACAGCGCTATCTTTAATATTTCCATCGGGGGGGGGGGGGGACTGCTTGTATTTAGTTCACTTGTTGAGTAGCGAATGGATGAGGAAAAGTGTTTATTAGACGAAAGAGAGATGACACTTTGTATCTCCAATTCCAGTCATGGATATTTGAAGGAGAGCCCATGTTCAGTAAAAATCCTTCAGTAATTAGACTGCATCAGGGATTTCAATAAGAGGCTGTTAGCGCGGCTGTTTACCGCCTCTTATTTTGACATTCGGTTATTTTTTTCTCAAAACAATTACAATTTTTTGACGATATTGAATTGTGTTTCACGGAACATTTTTGGACATAGCCGCGTGTTTTCGAGATGCTATCTCCTATGATGAATTTTATTGAAACCCCTGCTGTTCAAATTTTCTGTATCAGCATAACTAAGTGGATAAGGGGTTTTAATTGCGCTGCGTGCCACTGCACGCATTTAGCGACTTTTGCAACAAACATGGGAACATTTTAAACAAACCACAGGGTCTTACACTGCCTAACAAACAGAACGTCGAAGTTCTTTTATTTTCGAGGGTCTTCATTATGAAGGTCCAGTTTGTGTCGTTTAGACCGTGAATCCTACAGTGCACTTTTTCAAGTGCACTGCCGACTCTGCATGGACATATTTTTTTAATTTGCACAAAGGTTCTTTTCCACTTATTGCTAGCTTGCTGCGAGTGATTTTATCTAGTCACAATGAAAAAGCCTCGTGACGAGCTTGCCGATAGTGATTTTTGTGATCATTGAAAAACATTTATTTAGTGAATGCATCCGTGGGTGGTGTCGTGTTAACTTACAATGATGTACAAGGTAAATTTAGTGTCATAATTTTGCTAAGATGCCCAACAACAACGTCTTGTACGTCGATCTGTCTCTGGCTAAAAGTAGTCAAGAGTTTAAAGAGCTTAAAAAAGAAATTGAGTGTAAGATATGTGCGCTCTTAAACAGCAACGGTGGACAGCTTGTACTAACAACGAGTAAGGACACTGACATGACCGATGCTTTAAAGAAAATAAAACCGTACGAACAGCATTTCAGAAACGTAATTGGCACCTACCCTGTGCACGAATATTTTAAAATCCTGCAAGAAGGCAATACAATTATCTTAGTCGTGTCAGGTCTGCCGAGTTTGTGCACTTTGAATACAAATCTGTATTTGCCAACAGACAGGCAAATTATATTACTTCCTGGAACCGAAAGAGGTACCTTACGTAAAATACTCTTCGAAAGCCGCATTGTCGAGATTTTAAAACACGAAGTGCCTGAACAATTTTGTTATGGACATACAACTGATTTACACGAATCAAAGACTGTCCAATTCAAGGAAATAAAGGCAAAGAGAAAAGGTCGTAAAGACTTCGTGTCTCGCGCAATAGACAACAAGTTTACAGATTACATATCGGGTTTTGCTAATGCTTCGGGTGGAACGATTTTTTGGGGGATCCAGGACGACGGTACTGTTGTGGGAGAGTTGTTGCCTCGTGAAGAAAAGGATTGTAAGGAAATAACAGGAAAACTCGAGAAAGAAGTTAAAAAGATGATATGGCCGAAGGAATCGGGCGAAATCAATCGCGGCAAACAATGGGATGTAAACTTTGTTCCTGTGACGAATTGTGATGCAAACGAGAAAAGATTTGTAATTGTGGTATCTGTTTTCCCTTTGTAGTGGCGGAGTTTTTGCCAAGGAACCAGAAAGCTACTATGTTGAAAACAACAAGGTTAAGAAAATGAAGTTTGAAACATGGAAAAGAAACATGTATTACAAAGTTGCAGAACCGAAGGAAATGAACAGGAACACCTGGAGTTCAGAAGCAGAAGAAAACTATATGAGAAAAACTCAAGAACTGGAAGAACTCAGGCAACGTGCAGATTGGGAAATGATAATATCAAAGTACGAGGAAAGTTTAAACACGACAGATGTAAACACGAAGTTGATCTGTCTCTTCCAGGTGGTCGCCGTACATTACCGTCAGGGTAAATTCAAAAGAGCAGAGAATTATCTGAACGAATTTCGCAGTATGATGTCAAAAGCCGAAGACCCATCGGTGTTTGATGTGGAGGAACGATATTCTGCTTCAGCAATCGAGCGATCACGCGGTGACTATCGAAAAGCTTGGGATATTATTGAAGAAGGCTTGCCAAAGACTGATATGGCCCCAGCTGGGTTTGTACCTGCTTCGTTATATGCAAATGGCGCGTCAGTACTCAGCAAGTTAGTTCAAGACAAATCTTTACTTGGCGAGGACAAGGAAAAAGATTTTGTGGAAAAGGCAAAACGTTTATGTGACATGGCGTTGCAACATTTGGTGTACTTCAAGGATGAATTTAAAATTGCCAAAGAAGAGCTAGAACAAAGACTGAGCATTACGTTGGCGTTGTTGTGTTTGAAGTCAGCAGGTGAAAACCTTGCGTTCGATTCTGATGTGAAGACCGCCGAAGACAAGATAAAAGACGCAGAAAAGTCCTTCGAGAATTTGGAGGGAGAAGGAAAAACTTTGAAGTTCAACTACTGTCGGTTGTTATTGGCTAAATCCCAGTTGCACTCGAAACTCGCGAAAAGATGTCTTAAGAAAGCGAATGTCGTAGGAAAGCCAGGATATTAGACAACAAGCATTTTGAAGCTCCGTCAAGAGACAGTAATTTATGAGCCCCGGAGAGGAAAACATACGGAAAAACCCAATACAAACTTCTTGAAAAAAAGTTTTTCATACCGCGGAGCTGTATCCTGGAATAGCCTTCCTAGTGAGATTGTCGATGTACACGATCAACTCTCCTTGTCTACTTTTAAAACCTTAATAAGTCATTACTATAAGGACTTGGAGATGAATACTTCGACAATTTAAGTTCATTCCTATTCTGAGATAAATGCGTTGAAATAATTTGAATATTGTAGTACTATTGTGAGTGTAGTTTGATTTGTAAATCTTCTGTATTTTTATAGTAATACTTTGTATGTATTATAAACGGCCCCTTGAAAATCAGCTCATCGCTGAAGGGCTACCGTTTTTAAATAATTTTAAATAATAATAATAATAACGATGTTTGTCGTGCTACTCTGAGTTTATATGCACACAAGGTATGCGATAAAAATATATGCCTGACCACGGCGGGAATTGAACCTACGAACTTTGGCCCAATGTGCTGATATATTTTTCAGCGTGCCCAGTTTCTCATATAGTGTTCTTAGTTATTGCACCGACAGTTGGCATTTCATCTATGCTGCGCATCGCTGCGTCTTCACTAAATATGGCGTATTTGTGCAATGAAATTAATGTCTTAAAAATAATCAATAGCTGTAGTCAACTACTGTCCTGTTTAAGTCTCGTTTATTTTCTCGAAACCCAAAATTTCGTATGGTTGTGTTATATTTAACAAATAGATTTCATTTTTGCGTGCGTCTGTACTCTAATAGATCACAGATGACGTCATAGCGTGTGAAGAACAAAAAAGTACGCACGAGACGCAGTCGAGTGCGTGACTTTTTGTTCTTCACACACCATGGCGTCATCTGTGATCTATTACAGTACAGAAGCACAGAAAAATGAAATCTATTTGTTTTATATTACAATAAAGTTGGCAAAAATCATGCGAAGACCCGCGAAATAAATTAGCTAAATTAGATCACGCCATCAGTTGACGTCATCCGTGCGTGTGTACTTTAATAACACACAGCTCGCGACCAATGAAAATGCAGAATGAACACGTATTATTATATAACTTGCATTAGCTGTCTATTCAAATCTCGTTCAAAACTCTGCGGGGAGTTGAATAATTGATATCCACAAGTATTATTTTTGTTTTCGAAATTCCGCTAAGTCTTATAAGATGGCAAGCAACGTCTTCACCGTCGATATTTCTAAAGCTGAGAGTGATAAAACACTTAAAAAAGAAATTGAGAAAACGGTATGTGCTCTTTTAAACAACATTGACGGAGGAAAAGTTATTCTAACAACAAGTAAAGACCAAGATAAAATCGATGTTGATACCAAAGTTCGCCGGTGCGAGCAATATTTTGAAGGAGTAATCGGTGCCGAATTTGTGAAGCAATATTTTACAGTTTCGTTGGTAAGCGACCGTAGGGTTGAGTTGGATGTATTGCCAGGTCTGCCGATATTATGTACTCTGTGTACAAACCTGCCTTTGCCAACAAATACGGAAACCCCATTGCTACCGCCGATTGAACAAGGTGCCCTTCGTAAAATACTCTTCGAAAGACGCGTTGTCGAGATTTCGCAACACAAAATCCCTGACCAGTTAGTCCATGAAGAGAAACTTAATCTTTTTCAGTCCAAAACTGTCCAGTTCAAAAACCCGAGGAATAAAACAGACGAAGACTTCGCATCTCATGCCATTAAGAAGGAATTCACGCAATCCGTAGCTAGATTTGCCAATGGTTCTGGCGGAATGGTTTGTTACGGTATCAATGAAGATCGTACTGTTGTGGGAGAATTATTGTCCGATGTTGAGGAAGATCGTAAAGAAATAGCAAAAGAACTCGAGGAAGCAGTTAGAAAGATGATATGGCCAATAAAATCGGGCGAAGTCGAACGCGGCAAACAGTGGGATATAAAGTTTGTCCCTGTGACGAATTGTGATGCAAACGAGAAAAGATTTGTGGTTGTGGTATCTGTTGCCCCTTGTAGTGGCGGAGTTTTTATCAAGGAACCTGAAAGCTACTATGTTGAAAGCAACAAGGTTAAGAAAATGCCCTTTGAAACATGGATGGAAAAAACTTGGCGATTTGAGCCCTGGAAGACGATCGAAGGAAAGTTCAGAAAGAATTTCGAGAAATCGGACGATTTTAACATGAAGCTTATTTGTCTCCTCCACGGGGTCGTCGTAGATTACCACCTTGGCGAATTTAAAGCCGCACAAAGTTGCCTGGAGCAATTCTGTGAAATGATGTTAAGTTCTTCAGAAATTCAGCCAACACGCGCCGACTACCCAAAGCCGGCTTCGTTTACGATTAAGGATGGCTCCCTGGAGATTGAGAACGAGTTTAAACTCCGTTCTCATTATCAACATGCATCGTCGGTACTCGACCAGTTGGCTGAAAACGGTTCTTCCGTTGGCACAAAGAAAGATGATAAGAATCTCGGAGGACACCTACGGCGCGCTAAGGATAACTGTGACACGGCACTTCAGGATTTGATGCATTTGAACGATGACTCCGAGCTCAGGCAAAAAATTAACATTATGTTGGCGTTGTTGTATTTGAAATCTGCGGTCGAAGATCTCGCGTCGAGTTCGAAGGTCTCTACCGCCGCTGAGATCAAGATAAAAGAGTCTGGTGAGTGTATTAAGGATTTGGAGGAGAATGAGACGCCATTCATCGACGACAAGCACGCTCTGTTGTTGTTGGCTAAATTCGAGTTGCATTTGGAAATCGCTGAGAGATGTGTGCAGAAAACCGTAAAACTAGCTGATGCAGATGGATTTGAGGAAATAAAAAAGCAATGCGAGATTCTGGAGAAGGAAATGAAGGAATTCAATGAAAAATAAACATTAAGATCTCAAAGTTGACTAAAGGGGGGGGGGGGGGAAATAAAAGGGAGAGCCTATTTTATGGATCATATTGCACTACATAATATTGATTTGTCCCAGTTGTACTGTGGTCTCTTTCCTGTGACTTATATTTTTATTGTCAACACATTAATCATAATTAAAGCACATTGAGGTATTTAAAAAGGGCAAAGGGGGACTTGAAAAGGGTGAGACTTACCCACAATCCCTCTGCCAACTATGTGGTCTGCCTGATCTGACCATGAGTACAAGGCCTGGAACTAGCTACTAAATAGAAATACATTTTGCTGTTGTTAATCACTTCTATATCTTTTGTTTTCCTTTGTAAATCTTGTTGAAAGTTAGTAACTGTCTTTAATAAAGAAAATTATAAGTCTGCCAGAAATTTACAAAGTAAATTATATTTCATGAGAAATTTGATAATTTGGATTAAAAAAAATGATTTCTATTTGACAGCTAGTGCCAGTACTTTTCTGTATTTTCAGATCAACTGGTTGCAAGCAATTAAATGTTATATGCACTAAATGCTAATTTAATTTAAGAAGAATTTTTTTCAGATACATATATTGTGTTCATCAGTACATATTACACAAGAGCTGATAAAAATCAGTACACTTTATTTTTAATATAACACCATAATCTTATGGATTATCATGTGACATTCAATCATAACCGTCATAGAATCTTGATAAAAAGTCTGTTTTTCTTTCTGGATATGTTTCCTTGAAATATCTCATCACATGAGTTCTTTGTTTCCAAATCTTGTGAGTTTCTTCAAGTTCCATTCGTCCCTGATGAAAAAAAGATTTTGCCAAGGGTGGGTTGAGTGTAGCCTGTTGACAGACCTAACTCTAAGTCTCTAAAATTTAGAGTAAGGTCTGTTAAGACTTGAAGGATTGCTTGTCTTGGCCAAGAGAAGAATGAGAGCGAAGTTAAGTTAAATATGCTAATTATTCTAGGTTTACATTGCGAATATTTGCTTCTAATGCAATTTATTGTGGAGATTTTTACAGGAAAAAATAGGTTCCATCTAGTACAACCCAATTATATTACCATCTAGTATAACCCAATTATATTACCATCTAGTATAACCCAATTATATTACCATCCAGTATAACCCAATTATATTACCATCTAGTATAACTCAATTATATTACCATCTAGTATAACCCAATTATATTACCATCTAGCATCACCCAATTACTTTACCTTGATGACCATCATATCTATAGATTTGATGTCCTTAATGTGGGCATTTTTTCGAAATTCTTCTTTAACTTTCTCGCGTCCTTGCCCTACTGTGATATCTAGTGCATATGCATTCACCGCCCTGGGAACCTAGAAATAGATTTGTACAATTACAGTACGTAAAAAGTGTACACTATTATAATTATTCAGTTTATTCATGACATTCAATACATCTGAATATCAATCAATCATTTTTGCAGGTTAAAAGCTTTTAAACACAAATTTACAGCAAATTTGAACAACCTCTCTGTACCAGGCACGATAAAGATTCAAAACTCTTCGTCTAGCTTCGCCAGAGGATTGAGAAAGCAACGGTTTGGTAGCTGTACCAACTTTTGAAACCGACGCCATATTTGTTCTCCTTCCCCTGACTGATTTTTTACTTCCACATACACAGGTGTTGCGGGCAGGTCTCGAAGATTATGATTAGATTAGGATCATGATCAGTGATTAGGATTAAATCTTAGAAACTAATCTTAATTATTCTTTGGCATTTTTGGTAATTTTGAAAAGTTGTCTTTGGCAAATTATTTCCCGCGCTTTTTGCACAAGGTGAACGAATGCCCTTTAAATTCAGACAATTCTCTAATAAGTAAATTTTTGTTGGGAAAAACGACTATTTTCGCTCGTATTTCTGTTCTACACCATTATGCCTTGTATCGAGGAGTGGCTGTTGAACCCGCTGTTGTTAATTGACCAGAAAATCGGTAAGTATTTCACCATATTCATTGCATTTGTAGTTAGTACAGTACAAATTTAAAATCGTTATCATATCCCTCAATTCTTTGCACATGAGGATTATTTAATTCGCGTAATACTGCTAGTAATAATAACAACAACTGGTTAATAGCGCTGATTCATTGATTCGTTTATGTATTGCTTTTGTTTGTAGGTGTTGATGACAATTGTGTGATAGCACAGGTCAAAGAATATTTTTCAAAGAGGATTGAACAGCAAGGACTAAATAATGTGAGGGTAAATAGTATTGAAGTGCACAAGTCAATGAACAGGCCGGTTTACACTGTGTGACATGTCGTATGCAATTCTGATTTTGGCCTATGTAATTGAGTGAATGTGTGTTAAGGCCCTCTCACACGGTGCAGTTTTTCTCGCAACTTGCAATGCAATCCCACTCTTGGGAGATGTAAAATTGGCAAATACATGTTTCCATCACAGTTTACCAATATATTTTTAACATGCCAAACATTTGTCACAAATTTACATCTCTTAAGAGTAGAATTGCCTTGCAAGTTGCAAGAAAAATTGCACCGTGTTGTAGCATCATGTGAATGAGCCCTAATGCAACAGTAAATGTAAATCCCCTTGCACCCCCGGGGCCGGGGCTAATGCAGCATTTGTTGTGGATTACCAGCTTTTTGTCCCCTTATTGTTAAACTAGGCTATTAGCAAAGCAAATAACTACTATGCCCTAGCCTTGGGGTGTCAGGATTTATATTGACTCCTGCATGAAACACCACACCCAAAGTCCTGAGGGATAGCATGAAAAATTAAACTTTTTATGTTTTTATTGATGCATATGTATCATATTACATAATATTGCAAAAACTAGATTTCAGCTGGGCTAACTACTTCAAAAACATGCATCAAAAGCTGGGGAAACTTGGTTCAAGACTCCAGAAATCCCCTGGATGCATACTCTCTTAGATGGTTTATGGCTTAGCAATTTAATGTTCAACCCCACCCCCCTGCATTGAGAATATTCTCAGGATGGCTGCAGGTTTGTAACCTCACATTACTAATCAATATTTTTAGATTCAATCAATAAATGACAAAAATCTTGATCACATCAAGCCAAATGTGCTGGTGAGATTTCGATGTATGATTCAAGACATGTTTGAACCCGAATACTATCTGTCTAGATATGAAACAATTGATACTTCGAGTGGAGTCAAGGTAACTTTGGGGATTGTTGTTGATAATGTTGGTTATCAGAGGATGATCATGCATTTAGGGATTGTGGTTTCTCCTTGACAAACTTGTCAATTTCGTCAAGTTTCAACAAGTCTGTTTACTTAAAATATGAAGCTTGCATTTTGCAGCTTGGCATTTGCAGACATGTTACAATCAACTTGTAGCAAGTCTATTGATAAGTTACTGTTGCAAGCCATGCATTAGAATGTTGATCAAGTCTGTTTGCAAGTTAACAAATCTGTTCAAACCTGGATGTTTTCTATTTCAGAAGTTGAATCTTGGCTTATATCGTGATGTTGCCTCTTGTAAGGTATATGCCATTTAATGGCTTCTGCATACTGATTTATATTTATTTTATCAATGAATGTTTAAATGATTTGCTAACATTCTCAAAATATTTTTTTCTACGAAAAGCCTGGCCATAAAATGAACATGGATTCATCGCAGAATGTAACGAGGGAACGACAATGTTTTTATTGCGTTCCCATTCCTGCTGAAACTACCTGGGCAAAGAGAATATCCTTTTGTTCACAATAATTGTTTTGGTTGTGTGTTTAACAATGTTAGAATTAGTTTAATTGTCCCATGGTTTAGTTTATTTTATACAGTGATCAAATAATGGTATAGTTGAAGCCATGGCTTCATTTGATCAAGGCTTGTCCTCATAGGTTTTTAAATGGATAGTAAGTTTTGCTAGGGATTAAAATTCACTTATAAGTTCCTTGTATGTTTGCATGGTGAATATCAAATTAAAATATAATTTTGTGGAAACACCACGAAAGTTTATTATCAATAGTAAACTTACGTGGAGTTTCCACAAAATTATATTTTAATAAAATTCTCTTATGTCTGAAATCAACTAGTCTGTTATAAGTTTGGTAATTTGGAGTGTTGATTGACTTGATTCAATTGGAGGTCTGCACTATGTGTTTGATTGGGTACGAATTATAATTTGCAACACCATCTGATGACCCAGACCTTCCTTAACTCTTCATAAGCTTATGCAAAGGCTTCTGGCAGCAGCAATGATGAACCAGGGTCCACAAAGAGTTCTGGCATGTTTAAACGAGGTTTTAATGAGCTTCAGGATAGTTCAGAAGTCAGTGAAGACATGTCAACTTCAAGTAACGAGCTGCTTGAGTCCACCAGTGGAGGTGATTTTTTCCAAAAAACTGTTTCAAGAAACTTTTTTTTGTATGCACACAATAGTGCTGAGAACTGGTTTCCATTTTTTTGCAGCTTTGCAGGAAAGCGACAATAAAAAAACAAAGTCAAAGAATGACCAAGGTGTGTGTCAAATAGAATATAAGTCATGGTATCAGTGTTAGGTGTAGTTAACAACATTAAGCACTGAAAACATGGTTTTGAATTCTAAAAACGAGGTTGAATTTGAGCATTTCTCTTTTGTGTCTGTCTTCATTAGGCGTAACCAAATGCCAGGAACCTCTTTGGGAGTGATTACATCAATCGCTCGCTCAACTTCTTGCCCTGGTCAATCTCTCCACCTCTTATTGACCATCAATCTCGTCACACAGTCTTGCCCAATATTTTGTTGCTTCCACGGAACCCCTTCTTTCTGTCCGCAATTCCTCGCTCCTTGAACACTTTCATGGAGCGGTCAGGGATTGGGAGCTTCTTGATCCTATGCTAGCATGTCTTAATCCACCTGACTATCTCTGCATGGCAAATATGTGGCTTCTCAAATTTAAGATGCAAAAAGTGCTTCCTTGTACATCCTTTATACTTAAATCACATTTACGCGGTATTCCACAGAAAACAAAAGAAATGTCACAATTGGAAATGTGGATCTAAACTTCCCTCTACCTGACGAGAGAGGTCCAGCTTGCACAGTGAAGGTACTTGACTCAAAAATTAAGTTAGTTAATTTATTAAGTAGTGGGGGCTGTATATGACATACATCCCTCCTTCTCGGTATTTAACTCTTACATATCAGCTAAGGTATCCGTCTGCTTTTATTTTAATCTAGAGTTGGTACCATTCAAGCTTTCAATGACCAATTTATGATTTCTTCGATACTTTTTTAGATTTACGATGAATCAGTAACGTATAAAGTGAATGATATTGTTGAGTTTGTTGGTGTTTTCTGTATGGACCCACAGCTTACACAATTTCAACATCAAATGTACGTCTGTGATATATTTTGGTGTGGGGGTGGGTAAACTAAGGAAAGAACGTTGAATAAACGACCTGCCACATAATAACTTTTCAGGGGGTTTTAGGGTTTTTTGGCCAGTACCAGTACAGTAAAATTAATCCTATACTTTTTTCATTACAGTGATACTGATTCCTCTCCACATAACATTATGGAAGTTGATGATACTCCTGATTTTCTATTGTCTTCTGTGGTTCCTCGTCTTCACGCTGTCGTTAGTTATAAACTAGAGCATTCAAATCCTTGTCTTCCAAGCTTTGATTTATCTAACATTGGTATGACGCAGAGAGTAGCGCATCATTTGTGCCTAATTAAACTAACTTTTTTTAATAACTCTATCAGTTCTAAATTCTTCTTCCTAGAGGTCCTGTAAGAATCATCTCTTATTGCTCCAGTGTTACTACAGAAGAAAATCTAAACTAAACTAACTTTATTTATACTGGATAGCTCTATCAGTTCTAAACTGTTCTTCCTAGAGGTCCAGTAAGGATTATCTCTTATTGATCCAGTGTTACTACAGGAGGATCGAAACCTAAACTAAACTAACTTTATTTATACTGGATAGCTCTATCAGTTCCAAACTGTTCTTTTTAGAGGTCCAGTAAGGATCATCTCGTATTGTTCCAGTGTTACTACTGGAGGAAACCTAAACTAAACTAACTTTATTTATACTAGATAACTCTATCAGTTCTAAACTGTTCTTCCTGGAGGTCCAGTAAGGATCATCTCCTATTAATCCAGTGTTACTACAAGAGGAAACCTTAGCTAATCTAACATTGTTTATAATGGATAGCTCTTAGACTATGAGTTCTAAACTGTTCACTTTAGAGATTCAGGATCATTTCTTATTAATCACATGTTGTTAAGATTCTTAAGTGTGTTTGTGCTTAACAAATATGTTCTTTAATTTTCTTTCAGAAAACCAGTTCAGTGAAGTTGCACATGTACGAGAAGGATTGTTGAAAATATTTGAAGAAGTATTATACGGGGACTCTCTTGCTGCTGAGTATTTCTTATTTCATCTTCTTTCCACTGTGTGAGTATTGCGTGCCGCCTCCTGATGAAGGAGGAAAAAGTTAAGAATAATTTTAAATTAATAATTAATTATTTTAATTAATTAGATTAATTTATTTATTTAATTTATTAATTTTAAATTATTTTAAAATTCTCGTAATCTTATTAAGTTCTTATAAATTTGATAACGTTGTTTTCGCAGATATTCACGTCCTGATGTTCTGGCTCTGGGAAAATACACTCTCAATCTCATAGGTTGCTCTAAAGATGTCGCCAGAGAAATTTACCAAATGGTGGAATTCCTTGTCACAAAGGTGGACCATCTTTCCACGAAATTTAAGTTGCAAGATTTTTGTTCGAGTTTTGTACAAATTTTTGGATCAAATGTTTTGCCTTGCAGTGTTGTAAGTTTCCAGTGACCATTGACAATGTAAACAAGCCGAAATTGGTCCCCCAAAAAGATTACAAAAATAACAGACTCACTTCAGGCAAATTACAACTCTCTGACAGTAAGTTGGAAATATTATTGCAAATATATAGAATCAATTATTTCATTAAAAATAGATGAATGTTGTAATATGTTGAGTTTGGTTTAAAATTTCGCAGATACATGCCTGGTTATAGATGAAACCGTCTTAGAAGAAGGAAAGCTTGACAACAATGGTATAAATACAACTAGTGTATATTTGTGGTGTTATGCTGAGTTTATATCCATGCTAGGCAGGCTGAAAAATATGCCTGACCACGGTAGGAACCGAACCTACGATCTTTGGAAAATGCCAGCCCAGTTTCCTGAGATATACAGTCAGGTTGGTTCGAGTATGTGATATTTCGAATCTAGTTCCTTCGATGTAAAATCTTAAGATCATTAAGTCGAAGGAACTGTACTCAGTTTCGAAATCTCGAATACTCGAACCTACCTGAACATGTAGCTCTGTAATCAGAGCATTCGGCTGGCATTCCAAGGGTCGTGGGTTCAGCTTCAACCGTGGTCAGACATATTTTTCAGCTTTCCCGGTGTAGATATAAACTCAGAGTAACACCACAAAACATCATTTTCACCTGAGTAGATAACGCCAAGTACATAAAAATTATTATTACAACTAGTGTACTTTGTCTTGAATAAAAACTAAATAGGATTGTTTTTGTATGTTTTTTCTTGCAGGAGTTCAAAATATTGCAGCCTTTAATCACATGATAACTTGGCAGAAACTTCAATACGATTTTGGATTTTATAAAACTGACTTCTTTACAAACGTGGTAAGGTAGTGGATTGGAAGGAAAAAAATGTGATTATTGTTTTATGTTAAAATCTCGATCTCCGTTTTGACTATAGATTATTCTTGTGCTATCTGAAGGCAAGTCACTATTGCAAGTGAGTGTTATAATGTGTTTTTTATGAGTGCTTGAGTTGTGTTAGTCTTAGTAATGTGTGTCGCCTGCCCTTCAAAATACAGGAGTAATTTTTGCATGATAAATGCATCATCATACATTCAAAGAGCTAAAGCAGTAATAAAAATATCTACAGGGTGTATAAAAAAAAACGCAGCCCATCTTTTGTGTCTAATTATTTCTAAATTACTGAAGCTTATAGCACAATTTTGGACTTGTTTTAAACCACGTTCTTTTCTCTTTCGAACAAGCCGTAATTCGTATTTTTACTCCCAGTAACGTGTGTGCTATGACAAATTTAGTAAAAGCTATCGATTTGAGATGCCCTCCAATTATGCAAATTCACTATGTCTTTCATGGTCGCCAGTTAAATTTTTAATTTTTTCGCTTATTACATAAATGGTATTTCTGTTAAACTGAATAAAACTTGTTATAAAGCTTTACAGAAGATAACGGCCCGGTTACTTTAACAAAAACCTTAGATTTATGCCAAAATAATGATCGAAATTAGCGTTTTGTTTATCCGCGCGTGCACAATGTTGTCGAAATTGCATAATGTCAATAATCATGTCGATACAAGCTTGAACTATCCGTTCGTAGTGCACGTTAACGGTCCGTTATCTTCTGTAAAGCTTTATAACAAGTTTTATTAAGTTTAACAGAAATACCATTTATGTAATAAGCGAAAAAGTTAAAAATTTAACTGGCGACCATGAAAGACGTAGTGAATTTGCATAATTGGAGGGCATCTCAAATCGATAGCTTTACTAAATTTGTCATAGCACATACGTTACTGGGAGTAAAAATACGAATTACGGCTTGTTCGAAAGAGAAAAGAACGTGGTTTAAAACAAGTCCAAAATTGTGCTATAAGCTTCAGTAATTTAGATATAATTTGACACAAAAGATGGGCTCCGTTTTTTTTATACACCCTGTAGATAGTCGGATGATGTACATGCAAATGATGCTACAGACAGTGACAATAGTTACGTACTCACAAGCAATTAATCGCCTAAAGTATCAATTAATCACATGGGGGGGGGGTGCGCCCACAATAAATCTATCCCTCATTTATGACAGACGGAAACAACAACAACAACAAAAAGCAACAACAACAACAACAACAACAACAACAACAACAACAACAACAACAACAACAAAAAGCAACAACAACAACAAGAAACAACAGCAACAACAACAACAACAACAACAACAACAACAACAACAACAAAAAGCAACAACAACAACAAGAAACAACAGCAACAACAACAACAGCAACAACAACAACAACAACAACAACAACAACAACAACAACAACAACAACAACAACAAAAAGCAACAACAACAACAAGAAACAACAGCAACAACAACAACAACAACAACAACAACAACAACAACAACAACAACAGCAAGAAACAACAGCAAGAAACAACAACAACAAACAAGAATCCTGTATTTCTTTCTAGGCTGACTCTCGCGTACAAATTAGCGTTAAGAAACCTCCAACTTCATTTGAGAAAGTTCTTGAAAATTGCGATGAAAGTTTCATAAACTCTGTGAGAAAATACATTGATCTCGCCCACTTGATAAAGTACGAAATAAGCCCAGACGTTCAAAAGGTTGGTATCATCAGTTTGTTTCGCTAACTGAGGGCAATTTAAGTGTTTATAACTCTCTTAGCTTTCGTGAAACCTAATATATGTGGTATTTTGATTGTTAGTATATTGAGGAGGATTTTGTACATATGAGGCAAGCTGACACCAACGGAATTACAGTGGAGAAATTTCACGCTCTTCTAAGTCTTGCAAGGTATTATTTCACCATGAAGTTGTACGTTATGATAAGGCATCGCAGAGACGAAGTTTGGTGTTATTTGAAATATTTTAGGCCAAATATGGCGGATTTATTTTGTATAATGCAATCTTCAAGCACGGTTTATACTGTAAAAAGAATGTCCCACCCAAAGTCGTGGGTTTCGTCGGGGTACTCTGGCTTCCTTCCACAGGGAATGGTGTCAGGGTGGTTTGGGAGTATCCCCTAACTGATTCGTCCATCGTAGCTGTGCACACAGCCGTCCATCAGTGTCACAGCCGTCCTTAGAAAATCATCTTCGATTTGCTGGATCAGGTTTAGCTTTGAGCAGCCAATAAGAATGTGAGTAGCTACCAACCTATACTGACAGACTTTGTGAGTGCTTAGTTTTAAAAATAAAAGACAATAATAAGCTATAGAAGTTGCTGTTCTAAAGAATGAATTTTGTGTCGCTCACTTTTGGCTCCAAGTTACACGTACAGCTTACTGTTGTTTAATATTGGTGTTGAATTTATGTTCATCTTAGACTAATGGCTTTGAGTCACGGACGAAAACATCTCGAAAAAGAAGACTGGCTCAGAACCAAACAGTTGGAAGAATTGCGACAGAATGGATTAAGTCGCAGAAACAACCCATAACAGAGATATATCTTTGGGAATTCAAACTGATAGTAGCGAATGTCAATGAAAACGTTGTGTTGAAACATAAATGTAGAATACTGATCTGTGTGACCGTTGTGTGTTTCTTGTAGTGAATATTAAACATTAGTATAAGTTTCCAGGTGTCTATTGATTTTCCTGCATTCTGATTGGTCAAGATTCGCTTTCTCTGAAGTGATAGTCACTGACCAGTGACTATAGCTTTTTGATTTTTGCTTTTTTATACAGTAATGAATTTGAAGTGAACTTTTGTAAAGTTTAGTTGATGATTATTTGTGAACACCTGGAAATTTATACTAAAACAATTAATCGCCTCAGGCTCGGTGATTACCTCGCCTTGGGCGACTAATCGTTAAATAAGTATTTTTACCGCGGCCCGTTATTTGAAGTGGGGGTGGGGGAGGTGGAGGGCTGAATGGGCGGGACATTTTGGTGGTGTCTGCGAGGGTGGTCTCTGGGAAATTTTGAAAACTAGAAACTCGAACGTGCGATTTCTTGTCTTTTCCCCTTCCTATATTCATTTGCAGTTTTAGTAAATGGATAAGGATAGGCATGTCACGATTGTGCTCGTAAAATATAAAGAAGTTGCTCTCAAAAAGGGGAAGTTGCTCGCAAGAAAGCGTAAACATTGCTCTCAAGATCTGCTTGAAACAAAAAAGGTGCTACGAAAATTTAAGAAGTAGCTTTATACAGGGGCTTTATACAATTTCCCTATGCCTTGGGGTATTTCAAATGAATTTACCGCATTTTCTGGGGGGGGGGAGGGGGTTGTGCCGAAAAGTCTTAGGGACATGGTGCATAAAAGACATTTTTATTAATTTCTCTATCGCAGCGATCTATTCTTTTCACAGTGGTGGTCCAACGCAACCTAATGTTAAATCATTTAATAACCTTTTTCTTTTCAAGGTAGTTAATGGCCATAAAAAGAAATATTTACTTAAAAAATAAAGAAAAAACACCTTGGAAAACTGGAGACACACACATATACACACACACTTCAGGGCCCCTGTTCGGAATTCATCCACTTACTTGCGCATCGTCGGAAATTCCCGAATTCAAAATTTCTCCGCCTGGCAAACAAATTCAATGGAAGAAATTTGAAGCAATCCTGCTTTTATTTCAAGGTAATATGCTTTGTTTTCTATCAGTAGTTGTAGAAGAGTATCTAGAGCTGTGATGTAGATAAATTTTATGTGTAATCAGGTGAAATATAGCGAAATATTTGGACATAGCTCATAAGAACATACAGTATTTTGTACGTGTTTAAAGGTAGGTTACAGTCGCTCCTGCGCATGTGCGATAGGTTTGTTATGAGGAGCCAATCTCGTTCCCCGAGCCTGCGATCCCTTGGGAAGGAAACGGAGGCCCTGGGATAATCCGTGATCGACATACAAAAAACTGTATGTCGCCTGTACTGCGCATGCGTTGGAAATAAATAGTTCAATAAGACGAAGGGAAGAAGCTGGCATTTAAGTGACTTTCCATAACCAGTAGGCAAGATACAAATCGTGTCTTTCCGGTCGACAACAACAGCCTTTACCGCTTCGTATTGACACTCCTTCAATTTGAGATTCTTCTTACCCAGTCGCTCTAACGCTTCGTTCAACACAGAATTAAATAAACTAATATTTTCCACTGACATTACAAACAAAATAGTAAAAGTACTGTTCCAAAAAGCTTTAGAAAAAGGCTATTGCGGCTTATTGAATCGCATGCGCAGTACGGGTGACATACAGTTTTTTGTATGTCGATCGCGGATTATCCCAGAGCCTCCGTTTCCTTCCCAAGGGATCGCAGGCTCGGGGAACGAGATTGATGAGGAGCCTCCTCAAAACAAGTTTCCAGTCCCATGGCGTAAATGAAAACGCGCGGCCGTCTGAATCGTTCTCTGTTGTATTGCAAGGAGTGATGGTGCATCAAGTCCTGGCATAAAAATTGTTGCTTTGAGAGTTTCAAGATCAAACAATTAATATTGGATTCTGAAAACGCGGCAAATCGCGTCGCCTGAAGGTTTAATTATTCGCGTTCGGTAGCTTTTGCTTCAGATGCTGTGGGTTTCGTTCGAGACTTCGAATCGCACTACAGAATATTCACGAGTCACGACATGCTCACAGGCTAGTCTGTATATCACTCAATGAGTATATCGTGGATATGATCTATAACATAGCTAGCAATACATAGGGGATATTACACCGTGCATGGCGCGAAGATATTATTTACGAGTGTACATGGTGTGAAATAAATTATACATTTTATATGCGCCCTGTAGAATATGCAATTAAATTGTCGTATTCTCGATTCCAGACTTACATATCATGATGAGGGTACATTAACTGGCAGCGAATTTGTTTTTAGTGAAGACACAGACACAGTAATGAAATTGAAAGCACAGTGATGAAAGCAAAAACTCATACTTTACAAACAAATAGTTTACAAAATGGAATGGATAAGCATTTAGAACTGTAGCCTGTGTAAGTGTATATAAACGTTCATAGCATGTATAGAAGGTCTACGATTAGTACGATGATATTAGATAACACTTGTGTTATATTTCAATGTATGAAACTACTACATGTAAATTTCAGAATAGGTAAAATAATAAAATTATCCAGGTGCAAATACATGAAAATTTTGCCGGGATTTTTACATAATTGGGCAGTTCGCACACGCGTATTTTGTTGTGATTCTGCAGAAGAGAAAATGAGCGACAATTACTGTACGTCAAACATCAGGCTAAATTCTCGATCAAGCAACCAAAATCACATCTATGCCTATGGCGTGCACCTGGACGAGAGCATTATATCATGTTTATAAGATATAACATCACGACGAGAGCACATATTGTGCTTATATTGCATTATATTGAATCTGGGATTATAATATGTAGTAAAAAACTGTATACAGTATAACAGTTTGAAATATATTCCAGGCTATTATGCTTGAAACACAAAAGATACACCGACAATTTTAATACCGGATATTCAAACTCGCAATTTCCGCATCTCGCTTCGCGGCTTTGAATTCACTCATTACTTTGAATTTGTTTGGGAAACGGATTGTAAAGTTACTATACTATAGAGTTAATGGAATCGAGAATACGACAATTTAATTGAATATTCTACAGGGCGTATATAAAATGTATAATTTATTTCACACCTTGTACAAGCGGTTGAAGCCTGCACTCAATATCTATGTAAGCCGTCGGATAAGCTCATTTATTATATGGTTATGGCTTTATGGGTGTTTCACCGTAAACTAAAACACTCATATCTCCCATATTTTCACTAGTGAAGACATGAAAAAATATGTAACGCTTGAAAAACGCGTGTGTTTTTCCCTGGGATTTATATGTTCTCTGTTCGCTTGTTCCAACCTGAACGTGTTTTCACCACTCGTAAATAATATCTTCGCGCCATGCACCGTGTAATATTCTCTATGTATTGCTAGCTATGTCATAGATCATATCCACAATTTACTCATTGAGTGATATACAGACTACAGTATTGTGATTTTCTTTTGATAAAATTGGTTCTCTGCCAAAATTGTGATTGCATGTAAGGTTCCTCTCTACACTGTTTCATGTTTTAAACATACTTGTCAACTTCTAAATACATCCTGAATATTATTAGTAGAACTCAGCTAGCGTAACTAGCTTAACATTTCCTTATTATGTAAAAGTAATACAATATATTTCTTACCACTCTGCATGACAGAGCCTGTGACTGTGAGCATGTCATGACTCGTGAATATTCTGTAGTGCGATTCGAAGTCTCGAACGAAACCCACAGCGTCTGAAGCAAAAGCTACCGAACGCGAATAATTAAACCTTCAGGCGACGCGATTTGCCGCGTTTTCAGAATCCAATATTAATTGTTTGATCTTGAAACTCTCAAAGCAACAATTTTTATGCCAGGACTTGATGCGCCATCGCTCCTTGCAATACAACAGAGAACGATTCAGACGGCCGCGCGTGTTTCCATTTACGCCATGGGACTGGAAACTTGTTATGAGGAGGCTCCTCATAACAAACCTATCGCACATGCGCAGAAGCGACTGTAACCTACCTTTACAAAAAGCCGATTGCTGAAGTAGAAAACGCAATTAAGAGTCTTTAGAAGAAATCTACTGTTAGCTTTCATGTTTTTAGTTAGATCAGGGCAAAGTTTATGCAAGAACATTTGTATATTTCCAAGTTGTATTCTGCTGTAATCTTGCATATTAAGTGCTGTTATTTTCCATTACCTAATTACCGTGATAGAACCAAGTAACTTCATTCACACAGTACCAGTTTCAATGGTGTCAATTTTACAAACTTCTTGCAACTTGTTGACAAATTAAAACAATTTTATCATCGATATCAAAAAAGGAATGGATGTGATAGGCAATGTTTAATTTTGTGTACCATCTTACCGTTAATGATTTTGAAAAAAGTGGAAACAAATCTTATTTGATGTTTGAAGAGAGAAATGGTTTAAAACTATTGCAAAACAGTAGTTCTGCCAATTCATTTTCCTTTTTGATATCTATGATTTAATGCCACCCTGACTGCCACCCAATTCCGAAAATTAAAAGTATGCATTAAAAATGTAATTTATTTGGATATTTTAGGTCAAACATGAAGAGAAAAAGGTCGAGTGTAAAAACATCGAAGGTCGTATATAAAAACAGGTACGAATTGTATTTAAATTTACTTGCTAAATATGCAAAACGTAATTATTATTACAAAGTATAATTCCCTGTGGAAGTTAAAATGCAGAATTCTAACCATGCAAGATTTGTCAGAAACAAGAGAAAGTAAAAAACAAGACAACAATATAGACCCATGGGAATAAACCGCAATGAAATTCGCGGCTAATTTTGAATTTGAAAGGGTATCATACATCAGTTTTTTTACTCACCCTGTATGTTAGGCAAAACGAGAATTAAGGTTGTAGTAACCCTAGTAAATCAAATACTTAATATATGCACCCTGACAAACTTTTGCACTCTTTACATTCACTTTATCTGTTAAAATTCCAACACCCTCCATTTTTCGTGCATTTTTAATTCCCAGGGGAATACAACTTGCTTTGTTTTGATCGCAGCCACTGTAGTACACACAAACAATTATGTGTTGTTTTATTGTTCCTGCTTACCACACCGAATCTGAAAGCACCAGGATTACTTATTATATTAAAATCAAAGAGGATTCTCATTATAAACTACCCATGGAACAAACACTGAAACACATCACTAAAACGCTTCGTTATGTGCATCTACTTGATAAATATTTTGTCAATGATTCATCCAATCGTAGGTTTAAATTAGTGCCGGTCACAATGGAAAGCTAAAAGTCCTTCTTTCTGACTGTAAAGAGTATTTTCTGTGGATTAAATAATTAACACGTCAGAACAGTCTGATGTTTGTTCACCCTAACCGGTACTGTATCTGATCAATCCTACTGAGTTTCATGCATGCATGAATCAAATTACCTATAAGAAACAAAGAAATAGTATATTCCCCTGGAATTAGAATTTCAAGTCATATTTCCTCGTTCTATGATTCTAATTATATAGAAGACAATTAATAAACCTAGACTTTACCCATTTTTAAGGGAAAAACGACGGAATAATCAATGACACAATGCTTCAACTATAAGTAGTTAATAATACAATAAAAATAATACAATCTGCGTGCTGAAAGTTTTAGCAACTCGGAGGAGCATGTCTTGAATAACTCAGTAACGTAACAGCGATAACGTTCAACTATGAAGATGAAAACAACATGCTTGCTAACTTATTCAGCTTCGTTTAATGCTTGACGCTTTGCCAGTGAAAGTGAGGTTAAAATATAGCTTTAACCTTCTACTGTATACCACAATAGTTTCCTCGTTGCTTGCGTTATTGTATCTTGAAAACACATGCGCAGAACATACATATAACAGCGAGCTGCAAGATATCGAATGATGCCTTTGGCGTGATTTTCCTAATAAATAATTACTTAGTCTCTAAAGTGTTTTTTGACGAAGTTTTCTTTGCTTAACTTCTAAACTGTTTTCTAAACATTGGTAATTGTTTATTTTTAACAGATACCAGTTAAAAAGTGAACACACCAACCAATGACAGAACAGAGTGTGAAAGAATTGATGTCGAGAAATGATATGATCTAAGAAGTGAATCATAAGCAGTGTCTGATCAGGTTTGTCAAAGTCATTTGCAATCAAATTGTCGTATAGCTTCCAATATTTTGTAACAATAATTTTTTCCTAATTTTATGATGGTCGACTGGATGAGCGAGCTTCCTGAACTGACGTGATGTTCTATGAAGAGAGAATGCAAACTAAGTGAAACCATAAACAGCGAGATAAAACGAGACCAACCGAAGCCAGGGTGACCCAAAGATAGAGGGAAAGTAAGTTTTTGTTGATTTTTTTTTGTCGTTTCCATTTTCTTTGCCAGTTCAGCTTTCGTTTTGATGCTTGTAGTTGCAGTCAAGAGCAACAGTTTTGTCATGTCACGCCTGTAACTTTATTACTAAGTTCTGACAAAAAAATGCCCCTGGAGGGGACCTAATTAGAGTGGACCTAATTAGGTTTCCAGGTTCAATTCCTGGAGACACATAGATGCGCATTAACAGATATACACTGACTATACTTAGTATGGTTAGTAGACTGCAGGTAAGTGAACTAGTATAATGTAGTACTCATTATGTATACACTAACTATACTTAGTAGATTGCAGGTAAGTGTGCTAAGTATAAGGTAGTACTATATAGGTCTACTACAGTTAGTATATTAAACTTACCCTAGCTAACTAAAGTAACTCTAGTCTACTTACTAAGGTAGACTCAGTTACTTTAGTTAGCTGGGGTAAGTTTAATATACTAACTGTAGTAGACTAGAGTTAGAGTTCTATTGGGTGGTAAGGGTGGCGGGGCGGTTAGCACGATTAGTTGTAACTGCTTATAAGTACCTGTGCCACAGTAAGTATGACTATACTTAGTAGAAGTGTGTTGAGTATGCACTAGTGTTAGGTACTTACAGTTTACATAATCCCACTAACCACCCCCGACCATTTCAATTTCCACCCCTACCAGTTTTCGTAGCTTTATAGCTCTCATAACAATGTAGTTATTACGGTTACCTTTAGGTAGGTAAGTCTATCTGACATGCTCAGAAGGTAACTTTAGTCTACTATAGTTAGTATACTAGAGTTACCTTAGTTGACTAAGGTAACTCTAGTCTACCTTAGTGGTAGACTAGAGTTACGTTAGTCAACTAAGGTAAAGTCACCGTGACTATACCTTAGTTAACTAACGTAACTCTAGTCTACCACTAAGGTAGACTAGAGTTACCTTAGTCAACTAAGGTATAGTTACAGTGACTTTACCTTAGTTGACTAACGTAACTCTAGTCTACCACTAAGGTAGACTAGAGTTACCTTAGTCAACTAAGGTAACTCTAGTATACTAACTATAGTAGACTAAAGTTACCTTCTGAGCATGTCAGATAGACTTACCTACCTAAAGGTAACAGTAATAACTACATTATTATGAGAGCTATAAAGCTACGAAAACTGGTAGGGGTGGAAATTCAAATGGTCGGGGGTGGTTAGTGGGATTATGTAAACTGTAAGTACCTAACACTAGTGTATACTTAGTACACTTCTACTAAGTATAGTTATACTTACTGTGGTACAGGTACTTATAAGCAGTTACAACTAATCGTGCTAACCGCCCCGCCACCCTTACCACCCAATAGAACTCTAACTCTAGTCTACTACAGTTAGTATATTAAACTTACCCCAGCTAACTAAAGTAACTGAGTCTACCTTAGTAAGTAGACTAGAGTTACTTTAGTTAGCTAGGGTAAGTTTAATATACTAACTGTAGTAGACCTATATAGTACTACCTTATACTTAGCACACTTACCTGCAATCTACTAAGTATAGTTAGTGTATACATAATGAGTACTACATTATACTAGTTCACTTACCTGCAGTCTACTAACCATACTAAGTATAGTCAGTGTATATCTGTTAATGCGCATCTATGTGTCTCCAGGAATTGAACCTGGAAACCTAATTAGGTCCACTCTAATTAGGTCCCCTCCAGGGGCATTTTTTTGTCAGAACTTAGTAATAAAGTTACAGGCGTGACATGACAAAACTGTTGCTCTTGACTGCAACTACAAGCATCACAACGAAAGCTGAACTGGCAAAAAAAATGGACACGACAAAAAAAATCAACAAAAACTTACTTTCCCTCTATCTTTGGGTCACCCTGGCTTCGGTTGGTCTCGTTTTATCTCGCTGTTTATGGTTTCATTTAGTTTGCATTCTCTCTTCATAGAACATCACGTCAGATTAGGAAGCTCACTCATCCAGTCGACCATCATAAAATTAGGAAAAAATTATTGTTACAAAATATTGGAAGCTATACGACAATTTGATTGCAAATGACTTTGACAAACCTGATCAGACACTGCTTATGATTCACTTCTTAGATCATATCATTTCTCGACATCAATTCTTTCACACCCTGTTCTGTCATTGGTTGGTGGTTGGTGTGTTCACTTTTTAACTGGTATCTGTTAAAAAATAAACAATTACCAATGTTTAGAAAACAGTTTAGAAGTTAAGCAAAGAAAACTTCGTCAAAAAACACTTTAGAGACTAAGTAATTATTTATTAGGAAAATCACGCCAAAGGCATCATTCGATATCTTGCAGCTCGCTGTTATATGTATGTTCTGCGCATGTGTTTTCTAAGATACAATAACGCAAGCAACGAGGAAACTATTGTGGTATACAGTAGAAGGTTAAAGCTATATTTTAACCTCACTTTCACTGCCAAAGCGTCAGGCATTAAACGAAGCTGAATAAGTTAGCAAGCATGTTGTTTTCATCTTCATAGTTGAACGTTATCGCTGTGACGTTATCGAGTTATCCCAGAAATGCTCCTCAATGTTGCTAAAACTTTCAGCACGCAGATTGTATTATTTTTGCGCAGTTTCGTAATTAAACTACTTATATACAGCTAATTCAAATAAGGTTGACATCGGCAATAGTCAAAGGCAAATGTGCAATATGCACGAGCATAAAAAAATGATGGTAATAATATAGTTTTAAATAAGATCAACACATCAGCAGCCTTGCTGGGTTATAAATATAGTATCTATATAATGATATACATTCACATGTAAAGAATCATCATTCTTTTGGCACTCAACCGATCATATTGCACATTTGACTATTGTCAATGTCAACCTTAATTGAATTAGCTGTATAGTCGAAGCATTTTGTCATTATTCCGTCGCTCTACCCTTAAAAATGGGTGAAGTCTAGGTTTATTAATTGTGTTCTGTATGGGAAAATAGACTTGATATTCTAATTCCTGCGGAATATACTATTTCTTTGTTTCTTATAGGTAATTTGGTTCATGTATGCATGAAATTCAGTAGGATTGACAATACAATACCGGTTAGGATGAACAAACAGACTGTTCTGACGCGGTAATAATTTAATTTACAGAAAATACTCTTTTACAGTCAGAACGAACTGTAGCTGTGGTAATAATTTAATCTACAGAAAATACTCTTTTACAGTCAGTGACGCGGTAATAATTTAATCTACAGAGAATACTCTTTTACAGTCAAAAAGAACTGTAACTTTTAGCTTTCCATTGTGACCGGCACTAATTTGAACCTACGAGTGCATGAATCATTGACAAAATATTTATCAAGTAGATACGCATACCGAAGCGTTTTAGTAATGTGTTTCAGTGTTGGTTCATGGGAAGTTTATAATGAAAATCCTCTTTGACTATTAATATGATGAGTAATCTTGGTGCTTTCAGATTCGTTTTGGTAAGCAGGAACAATAAAACAATACTTAACTGTTTGTGTGTACTACAATAGCTGTGATCAAAACAAAGAAAGTTGTATTCCCGTGGGAATTAAAAATGCGCGAAAAATTGAGGGTGTTGGAATTTTAATAGCCTAGCACAATATAAAACCTATGGGTTTAATTCTCGTTTTGTCTAACATACAGGCATATATATATATATAGGTATCATGCAAATGAAGGCGTTTCGGCTAAATGAGTACGCAATTTGCGGTAATTTTTAAAATTTGATCAATATACAGGGTGTCTCTTATTTTTATCCATTATTTTTAAGAACTTTTGTTAAAATATTCATTTTTATATTTATACGTTCATTAACCTGAAACGAATATATGTTCACCTAAATAAAATATTTTGAATCTTTCTTCCAAATTTTATACCGAAAATTAATAGAAGACTAGTATTCTGTGGTATTTTGTAGTACATACACCAGTATGTTTTAAAACCAAAATCTACC
>OY979728.1:1626689-1907629 GCA_963855995.1 Muricea muricata | reverse complement strand
ATGTCGAATAAAAATCCAATACTTTTAATGTCCAACTACACAATAGCGATTTTCGTTGCATTTCTAGACTGGAGAAGAAGACGACGCCATTTTTTGATTTTGATTTCTCCCGACAACGGCAGATTTGTCTTCGCAATTTTTTTTCCATTTCTTCGTCGTTTTAGCTCCAATTTGCTCGTTGTGTTTCTTTCGTACCTTCCCTCGCCATTTCCGTACAACCAATGGACATTTATACTCAAGATTAAGACTGTATTGAGACTTTCAAAATGTTCGTCAGGAGACATAAAAATCGAAGCTTCTTCTTCGGGTTGCAGAAGCAAATGACGTCAGACGACCTTTGTCCGCCAGCAAATACCCGTATGTATAACATTCAATGATCTTTTTAGGAAGCTGAAAATCAGTTTTTATTGCGCGAACGAAGTGTTTTTGCATTATTTCTTACTCAGGTCTTTGTTCTACTACTTTACTTCCAGTTTAGTTAGGTAACTTGCCAAAAGAAACGCCTGTAAGGGACAATTTTGCATTTTTTTTTTATTTCGATGCTGATGAAGAAGAGAAGACTCGTTAGAGCTTTCATTGGCAAATATCTTTCCCTCCGTGGCCGAGAGGTAAAGACAACTGTCTTGACTTCGATTTTGGGTGGATCGAGGACCGGTCCAGTTCAACTGAGTTTGGTAAGAATTTAATTCTGATCGATGCTCGATCCACCCAAAACTGAAGTCCAAGCTGGGCGTGGAGTGCAGGAAAACACTAGGCAGTACCGCGAGGCCAAGGAGGCAAACGTTATTTCCCTAGTGTTGTTAACTAATATTTAAGCAAATTTCATTAACTTGACTGTTGGGGACAGACCTGTAGGGTTGGTGCATTGAAGACTTCTCGTCGTTATTTCCCTTCGTTCAAGAAGACAAGTTGTCTTCATCGAGAAATAACGACGAAAAGACTTCAAGACACCACTAAACCACTACACTTTAAAGCTACAGTGTAGTGGTTTAGCTAGCTAAACCACTACACTGTGCCAATAGTATATGGCTGACTTCTTCCTAACGCTTACGGTACGACCATGGATGCGCAAAGATGCGCAAACACATTAAAGCCTTGAAAGCAAGTGTTTTCTTTTAGGAAAGAATCAAGGACGACAACGCTTACTAAATCAAAGCCGTCTAGTCATGTTTTAAGTACTTCAGCTATGTTTAACGATCTTTTACCAGATCTTTGCAAGAGGAAAAGTAAAATTTTGCATCATTATTATTAACTTTCCGTCAGTCGTTTCTTTCTTGATCGAGCATTATATGCCATTGTGTTCAGTGTCCTTGATATAGGAGCCATATACTTATGGCCTTGGGTTTAATTCCCAAACACTGAATGGCAGTGTTTTGCTCTTCCAATGAGATAACAAGATGGCACTGTAGAACGCGTGGTTTTATATAAGCTACGAGCGTCAAGATATCCTTGATAGGTAACGATTGATCCTACAATGGCACTTATGTTCACTGCCAATAGGAACGTTTTCAACTCACAGCTTGTACATAATGGCTTTTATAGGTTGTGTCACAAGGAAACTGCAGTTCGGTCGTAAAATCAACTTGTTTTCAAGGTTGCCGGGTTTTAAACATTACTGACACTGTTAATGTTGTAGCTCGGAATTGTAAAACAACGGCGGCAATGCAGTTTTCTTGTGCCATAACCTGTAAAATGGGTGGTTTTATCATTTATATAAGCTACGACCGCCAAGCTTTATCCTTGATAGGAAACAATTGATCCCACCAACGACATTTGTACTCTCTACCGATAGGAACGTTTGAGACTTACAGCTTGTACATAACGCATTTTATCGGTGAGTCGTAAAACCAACCTGTTACTGCTCAGCAAACTACCAGTTCCCTCGATCAACGATAGTCGATGAAGCTTGGCGCTCGTAGGTTGTGTAAAACCAAGCATTTTACAGGTTATAGCCAGGTTAGCAGTATCTGCAATGTTTCAAAGCAACCACGAATAGAAACTGACAGCCAACGTTCTGAGTTAAGGTTTGTAGAATATACTACATGATTAGTTACAGCATGACCAGGCATATAGTAAATAACGCATTGCCATCTTGTTCCAAAGTTATCTTATTACTTGAAAGAGCTGAAGACTGCCATGCAGTGTTTGGGAATCAAACCCAAGGCCATAAATACATGACTCCTATATCAAGGACACTGAACACAATGACATATAAAGCTCGATCAAGAAAGAAACGACCGACGGAAAGTCAATAGTATATGCAAACTTCGACTTTCCTTCTTGCAAAGGCCTGGTCATAAAAGATCGTTAAACATAGCTGAGCAACTTAAAACATGCCTACACAGTTTTGATTTAATAAGCGTTATCGTCTTTGACTCTTTCCCGAAAGAAGACATATTCTTTACAGGCTGTACAGTGTTTGCGCATCTATGCTTCATGCCTTCTTGAAAAGACCTCGCCATAAAAGATCGTTTAACTTAGCTGAACAACTCGAGCGCCAAGCTTCATCGACTATCGTTTATCGAGGGAAATGGTAGTTTGCTGAGCAGTAACAGGTTGGTTTTACGACTCACCGATAAAATGCGTTATGTACAAGCTGTAAGTCTCAAACGTTCCTATCGGTAGAGAACACAAATGTCGTTGGTGGGATCAATTCTTTCCTATCAAGGATAAAGCTTGGCGGTCGTAGCTTATATGGTTATGGCACAAGAAAACTGCATTGCCGCCGTTGTTTTACAATTCCGAGCTACAACATTAACAGTGTCAGTAATGTTTAAAACCCGGCAACCTTGAAAACAAGTTGATTTTACGACCGAACTGCAGTTTCCTTGTGACACAACCTATAAAAGCCATTATGTACAAGCTGTGAGTTGAAAACGTTCCTATTGGCAGTGAACATAAGTGCCATTGTAGGATCAATAGTTACCTATCAAGGATATCTTGACGCTCGTAGCTTATATAAAACCACGCGTTCTACAGTGCCATCTTGTTATCTCATTGGAAGAGCAAAACACTGCCATTCAGTGTTTGGGAATTAAACCCAAGGCCATAAGTATATGGCTCCTATATCAAGGACACTGAACACAATGGCATATAATGCTCGATCAAGAAAGAAACGACTGACGGAAAGTTAATAATAATGATGCAAAATTTTACTTTTCCTCTTGCAAAGATCTGGTAAAAGATCGTTAAACATAGCTGAAGTACTTAAAACATGACTAGACGGCTTTGATTTAGTAAGCGTTGTCGTCCTTGATTCTTTCCTAAAAGAAAACACTTGCTTTCAAGGCTTTAATGTGTTTGCGCATCTTTGCGCATCCATGGTCGTACCGTAAGCGTTAGGAAGAAGTCAGCCATATACTATTGGCACAGTGTAGTGGTTTAGCTAGCTAAACCACTACACTGTAGCTTTAAAGTGTAGTGGTTTAGTGGTGTCTTGAAGTCTTTTCGTCGTTATTTCTCGATGAAGACAACTTGTCTTCTTGAACGAAGGGAAATAACGACGAGAAGTCTTCAATGCACCAACCCTACAGGTCTGTCCCCAACAGTCAAGTTAATGAAATTTGCTTAAATATTAGTTAACAACACTAGGGAAATAACGTTTGCCTCCTTGGCCTCGCGGTACTGCCTAGTGTTTTCCTGCACTCCACGCCCAGCTTTGACTTCAGTTTTGGGTGGATCGAGCATCGATCAGAATTAAATTCTTACCAAACTCAGTTGAACTGGACCGGTCCTCGATCCACCCAAAATCGAAGTCAAGACAGGTGTCTTTACCTCTCGGCCACGGAGGGAAAGATATTTGCCAATGAAAGCTCTAACGAGTCTTCTCTTCTTCATCAGCATCGAAATAAAAAAAAAATGCAAAATTGTCCCTTACAGGCGTTTCTTTTGGCAAGTTACCTAACTAAACTGGAAGTAAAGTAGTAGAACAAAGACCTGAGTAAGAAATAATGGCAAAAACACTTCGTTCGCGCAATAAAAACTGATTTTCAGCTTCCTAAAAAGATCATTGAATGTTATACATACGGGTATTTGCTGGCGGACAAAGGTCGTCTGACGTCATTTGCTTCTGCAACCCGAAGAAGAAGCTTCGATTTTTATGTCTCCTGACGAACATTTTGAAAGTCTCAATACAGTCTTAATCTTGAGTATAAATGTCCATTGGTTGTACGGAAATGGCGAGGAAGGTACGAAAGAAACACAACGAGCAAATTGGAGCTAAAACGACGAAGAAATGGACAAAAATTGCGAAGACAAATCTGCCGTTGTCGGGAGAAATCAAAATCAAAATGGCGTCGTCTTCTTCTCCAGTCTAGAAATGCAACGAAAATCGCTATTGTGTAGTTGGACATTAAAAGTATTGGATTTTTATTCGACATGTAAGCATTCTCTAACTATTCTGTGCACGTTTTAGTCATTAAATGTTATCTTGTTTGAAAACCCATTCGGTCTGCTTACCAGGGTGAAATCTATTTTAAAATCTTAGTTAAATATAGTTCAGATAAAGGATAAATCAACATGATCTTATAAATCTATACTCTCTTTTTGTCATGCCAGCAAGACCGTAAAAAGTATTCGCCACGATTTAAATTTCTTTCTATTTTACGGTTTCTATTTTTCTAATCTTAAATATTGACCTTCACGTTATAGATATTCCAGAGATTTTGCAAGACAAGCACAGACAACTGTGATGAGAGAAGCCACAGCCAAAAAGAACTTTCAAGAGGATTTAGTGGTAAAAACCCAAATATTACAATACACTTACTATCATTGCAAATTCTCTATTATACCCCCCCCCCGGATTAATAGAGAGTTTATAATGATGATTATCATCATGTATCAAGTGCTGTACCAATAGTTTCTTCATTATTCTTTACAAATTTTAACTTACTTTTATTCTTTCTTTCTTTTTCTTCAAAACCTCTTCTGTTCTGATACACTGCACTCTATACAAGAAACATGCAAATTCAGACTTTCAGTTCAAATTCAAAGATGATTCCAAGCTAAAGGCAAGCGAGAACCATGATTCAACGAGTGTTTACATGACCAATGAGCTGCCTTTCATTTGAATTGCAAGTCTGAATTTCCTGATCCGTTTAATTTCCCCTTTCTTTTCTCCAATCTACTTTTCCTCCTGTTCACCCTCTTCTTTCCCGGGTACTCCTTCCAGGATAGCACCCCCTTCCACTGGTTTCTTTATCCTGCTTCTCCCCTTCATTACCCCAATCCCCCTTATTTACTCCAATTTAATCTTCTTCCTCCTGTTTACTCTACTTCTTCGCCTAGTACCCGTCAGGGTAGTACCCCTTCCTTGACACTACTTCAATCTTTATGCTGCCCCCCCCCCCCCCCCCCACTACTCTCATAATTGTAAGTTATTCATATGACGTAGTTACTGGAGAATTATTCATTCAGCTTGGCAATTACATTATATGATAACTACAGTGAAACACATTTTCATTAATTCATTATGAGTTCCGCCTCATCGTCAGCAGTTTAGTTAAGTACCCGTGTTCCGGTGATTACTGATATTTTACAATTTTAACCATCCAGTCAACATTCGCAAACCGGAGTACCCGGAATAAACCCACGACTGACTAACTCCTCACATGGGTGTCACGAGTCTGAAGTAAGGATTGAACCCACGACCTCACATGTGATAGGCGTTTGCTCTGACGATTGCGCCACTTGGCTATTACTGTGCAGGATCAAACAATCCTACACGAGAAATTTAAATGCCGTGGCGTTGACTTGTGTTTCACTGTCATCATTTTGTAAGACAATTACTAAATAGTTTCCTGAGCAGGATAGCGTCATCCATGTACTTGGCATGTTGCCTTAGGTTCAACTTCAACACGAGTTTTCCCAAATATTCCGAAATGCCGCGCGCATGTATGACACTATCTTGAAGAGGAAACCATTTGGTATTTTATTACTCTCTTATTTTTTATCAGTCATTTGCGCAATCAATAAATATAATCCAGATTGGAGAAATTGTGGGCATTCTTGGGCGCCCGTTCTAGTTTCCTAACGTGGGCAATACTTTTTTTAATTTGTTTATTCACAAAATCCATCTAGATTTACTTCAAAAAATTTGAGAAAAATATATAAATATATTTGTCCGCGAAAGTTAGGGAACTGGAAATGACACCAGAAATGTCTTTAAATTCCGCCATTTTGTGTTGCGCTTTTCTTGGAGTTGCATACATACAGTTTAAGCTCACACGTACACGTTCTACACTTGCTGTATTTCTTGCTATCGGGGTATCATCATGCCGGGAATTTGTCCATGAGTTTCTTCGTCGACTAACCTCTGTGACCTGTCACGCCTATTATAATTACTTAGTCCTCTCTAATGCTTGTGAACGTAGTTTTCTTTGCTTATCTTGTAAACAGTTTTCTGAACATCGTAATTTTTTTTTCAAAGAATGCCAAGTATAAAGTGA
This sequence comes from Muricea muricata, assembly GCA_963855995.1. Lineage (NCBI taxonomy): Eukaryota > Metazoa > Cnidaria > Anthozoa > Malacalcyonacea > Plexauridae > Muricea > Muricea muricata. The sequence goes on along the minus strand of OY979728.1, from coordinate 1,901,183 downwards.
ATACAACAACCATCAACTAATGATGCAACAAGATGGGAAAGAATTCATATCGACATAAGAAGTAAATCACAAGCCGTCTCCATCAGATGTTAAGATGCAAATACTATCACAATGTACGGTTTGTTAAAGTCAATTCAATTAAAGCTTAGTGTCCTATATTCTAAAATATTTTGTAACATTAATTTTCTCCTTATTTTATGTTGGTTGACTGGACACGAGTGAGCTAGTTACCTACTGGACCGCCTTGATGCTCCATGAAGAGAGTGCGCCAACCAGATGAAACCATAAACAGCATGATGAAACGAGAACAACCGAAGCCAAGAAGATCCAAAGATAGAGTGAAAGTAAGTTTTTTTATTTTATCTTGTCGTTTCCATTTTTTTAGCAGTTCAGCTTTTGTTTCAATAAAAATTAACATCTCGCACTAACGTTGCTAGTGTCGGTAGTACTGTAAAAAGCACACAGGATCTTTCACTACCTGAAACAATAAAAAAAAAACAAAATTCGACTTTCGAGCGAATTAAAGCCTTTCGTTGGGGAGTTGGTCGTAAAGATAGAAATTTAATGCGCTGTCTGCCATCTTAGATTCATATTTGATCTCGTTGACACGTAAAATCTTGATTCCCAAACAGCTTGAAGTAAGCTAGTTTTGATATAAGTTACATTTCACGTGCACAGTAATTCTCAAAGAGATATCGGCAATAAATTTGAGAGAGCTTTTGAGAGAGATTAGTGCGAGATATTAATTTTTATTGTTCGAAAGAGCTTTAAGAATTTACACATTCCTTACGTGTTGTTTAATTCTCGAGATATTTTAATCTAAATTCATAAATTAGGGTAGCTGCAAGTTGTGTGCGTGTGAGAAATAAAGACTCCTTCACGGCTATGATTTTCTTTTGTGTTTTGCTCACGATTTATTAATGATTCTCGAGATTTTAATAAAAAAATTTCATATTAACAGCTTACACAATAATTTGGCCGGCCTAATTAATACTATTTTATAATATACTGAGTGTCAAAGTTCATTTATTCCTGTTTCTTATTGGTTAAGAACGTATCACGTGATGGTGGAGAAATTCTATTGTCTCCCTGGCAACGTAGCTAAGCGGTAGACATTACTTTTATTCACCGGTAGACAACAAATCCACAAAGCCTCACGTAGCCATGTCAGGTAAAAGGTAATCCTTTTTACACATGTTTGATTGATTTGTGGTACTTTTCTTCTCTTTTGGCACTCAGTATATAATAAAATACTTATTGACTGAGACCTCGGGAAAGCAGTATGTTTTGTGGACCCTCGACATCGACAGTCTCTGGTCCACAAAACATACTGTTTCCCTCGGTCTCAGTCAATAAGTGTTAATTACTATACATTGCAGTTGTTTTATGCGTTGTGATTGGTCAGTTGTATGCAGATAAATGCGACTATCACACAATCTGCAGATAACTCAGTCATACAATAAGAATACATAGAAGGGCCACTCAGCAGTGCAACATGTCACACTATGTTTATGCAGTTTACTGGCTGCCACCAGCCAGTTCAGCATTCCTATTGGCCAGAAAATGCAATTGACTGGCTGAGAAAATGCTAATAACGTGCGTAATGCGACATGCGCGGCTTCAAAAACTCCAAAGGCTCCGACGCGAGTGGCCCTTCTATGTATTCTTATTCTATGGCTCAGTTATCTGCTAGCAGATAACTGAGTTATCTGCATGTTGAGCCTACGGTGCAGATTATTACAGTATGCGGTATTCGTTGGCATCAATGGTTGGCATGGCAACAACATTTTTTCGATATTTTCTGTTTCATGTTATGGCATCTTGCTTTTTAAGCTCTTCCGAAGGCGAAATTCGTCAATTGCTCGAGGAAAAAGACTTACAATGTATAATAAAGCAATTATCGGATTCGGTTTTTGTGATATGCAAAATTATCAATGTCTTGGTAAGAGTTATCTGACTCGCCTTCGGCTCGGCTGATAACTCTTACCTCGACATTGATCATTTCGCATATCACAAAAACCTCATCCAATAAGTGCTTAATATGTTATAGTTTACTTATTAAGCTTTGTGGAAACACCACGTAAATTTATTATTGCAATAATAAATTTACGTGGTGTTTCCACAAAGCTTAATAAGTATATTGTATTCACCATGAAACTTATCATGTTATAGTTTATAAATTATTCGTAACTATCATCTCATGACTTAATTCTTTCTACTATTGCAAAGGGTGATGGGATGTGAAAAAAACGCACAAGAAGAGAAAAGAATGAACGATCCTGGACGGCAAGACCCACAAAACAACAATCCACAAGAATAAGAAGACACGACATTGTAATAGAAAGTAGTGGTAATGTGCAAGTTAGTAGAAAACAAGATACTTATTATTGAGGGATCAAAGAGGATTTAATAGATATTTCTCGTTAATGAAAAAGAAAAGACAGCAAATTAAGTGAAAAAAATTGGATTGAAATAACATTGATATCAAATACATTCAACAAAATAATTAAATAGAATATCTAGGAGTTTGGCAGTCAATTTTCGAGTCAAAAAACAGGTAAAAATATGGTAAATGTCGACAATATTTTTTAAAGAAACAATACCTTAACGCCTGGAAATTTCGTTTCTAACATTTGGATTTGGATATTTCTAAAAACAAAACAAAATAACATGTAGGATTGAACGTTTTACAAAAATAAGTTTCGTAATAATGCCACTAAATTATAGTTGATGCATTTTGTCACTATTCTTGGTTTGCACATGACGTCATTTCGTGTGATTGGGCGCCATCTTGGTTGACTCTGCAGATTACTTCAGCTGTTTACAGCGAAGTACTTGTGTCAATTTACTATTTCATCGTTAGTTTTAGCGTATTATGAATGATACTTTAAAGATGTATGGCTCGATAGGATCAGATATAATGAATAGATACTTTGTGGTTGCCATGTGTTTCAAACGTCAACAAAGATGGCGTCGATTGCAAACGATCAATTCCGTCGTTCTACCTTTAAAGAATGTGTTCTCTGGTTAAAAAGCGAGAAAATGTGACTTGTATTCCAATTCACCGTAGCAAAACAGATGGTGGCATGTCGATTTTACCAGAATTTAATGCGGGTATCAATCAAGAATACCAGTGAAATGATATTTAAGATAAGCTAATGGACGGAATTTTAACACAAGTGACAAAATAACCTATCTGTCTGTTCCTCAAACGAGGTTAATTTACCTTAAGTTTTTAAACGATTTCAGACCGCAAGGCATTCTGGTAAAATCAACACCCGCCATCTTTTTGCTACATTAAATTCCCAAGGGAATATATCATTTCTTTGTTTCTTAGCTAATTTGGTTCATACATCCATGCAAATCAGTAGGATCATTATATTTTTTTGTGCATTTTAAATTCCCATGGGAATACGGCATGCTTTGTTTCAATGGTGATGCGTCTGTTTATGGTAATTACTGCATAATGCGAATCCTCTTTGATTACTAATATGATAAGTATCTTGGTGCTTTCAGATTTGTTTTGGTAAGCAGGAACAATGAAGTCATTGTTTGTGTACACTAAAGCAAATTACGAAGGTGGTTTGAGAGCAGCTGCGAGGTACCATGCAAATGAAGGCGTTTCGGTTAAATAAGTGTGAGAATTACGGCATTAAAAATTGCATGTCATCTACACTTAAGGATATAAGTTGCCAAAAAAAAAAAACAACTTTAGTGAATCTGTTGAGTTTCAATTGCTTTTTATTTTTGCCTAATTCTCATGCTTATTTGACCCAGCCTTGGACTTTGGTAAGTATCAGGGGCCGGTTGTATCAAAGGCGTTTAGCTTAAACGGTGGATAAGTCAAAAATATGAAACACGTTTCCATGTTGTATAAACAAACCAGCTGAAGTTATTTGACCTGAGAAGAACAATTATATATAAAACTAAATATTTATTCTATTTCAACTCATAATTTCGGTTCCGTACTAGGTGTAAAACTGATTTTTAAATTTCACTTATCCACCGTTTAAGCTAAACGCCTTTGATACAACCGGCCCCAGGTTTATATTTACTCCGGAACAGTTAACGCAACGAAAAGCCCATGCCCATTCAGCTAAGGTTTTACGTTTGAAAATTCAATCAAAAACTCAGTCTAAGTGGGTTTAAGTAGCTAGAGATAACGTAATTTATCTTTTTATTTTGCTTTTTTGTTTATAACGTAATTTATTAGCTAAATGTATGGACTGCGAGGGTGTGCGCCGTGTGTAAGTTGCATGGGGTTAGGTTTATTAAAGGAATTAAAATTTTTGAAAGTATGCTTAAAAACCAAAATCTGTCGTCACTTCTAACAAAACAGTTAAGAGTAGGTTTTAACATCAACTAAATTGATCTATACTATTAACTGAGAAAAATGCGAATTAAGTTTTATATTTTGCAAGCAAATTTTAAATAGAATTCTCACCTGTTTTTATGTACGAGCTTTTTCTGTTTACGTTTGATCTAAAATATCCAAATAAATTGCATTTAAAATGCATACTTTACCGAAATTTTAACTCTTTTAATTTTCGAAATTGGGTGGCAGTCGGGGTGGTGGTGGTGCATGCGGGTTTATCAGCTGTGAGTGACTGTGCGATGGTGAGGAAAGTGAAGGTAACGAATGGAATGCAGGAGCTTAGAACTGAGGAAGACAGCTTAGAACTGAGGCAGGTAGGCAGTTGGTAGGATCAGCGGGGGGCACTTGACATTTTGGCTTTGGGAATCAAATTTGCATGCTAAGTACTTAAGTCACTAACGTTTGTTGTTTTAATTTGTTAGGTACGCGCGGCTGCTCTCTAGGGAAGATCAACTTAGCAATTGTATTAGCACTTGCAAAGTTGGTCTTCTCTTTGCCGGCTACCCCGGCCAGTTCTCCGAGTGCTACTTCCACCGTGAATAAGTAGAAGTACTTGTACTACATGTATAAGTACTTCTACTTAGGTGGAAGTGGCACTTGGGGAGCTGGCCGGGGTAGGGGGATTTTTTTTATTCAATTTCTCAATTCCCATGGGAATTGAATTTTTAATTAAAAAGGGGTCACAAGTAAATTTTGTAAACAATTTATTGAAAAAATTTGTAAAGATTACATACAATTTGAATAACAATAAAAAGAGATTAACTACCACACATTGTACTTATTAAAATAACAACAGAAGAAAACAGAACATGGCAGAGAGAACAATAACACAAGTGAATGAACAAAGTCCTAAAAAACTTGGGTCTTTTCAACGTAAGTAAATGTTTATACTTCAAAATATATTATAACAATGAAACAACTTGAAGTGATAAATTTTGAGAGTTTTGCAAAGGTTTACCCAGCATATAACGAGTTGTTTCACAATTACAAAGAAAAACATGTGGCTCAAAACATGCAACTGATAGAGATGACGAGAAGGCTTAACAAGTCTAAGTAGAAAGGTTTTCAAAAGTTAGTCACATTTTTATAACCATATGTAACTACCCTGTCAACTCTCCCAGTGGGAAGAACCGGAGTACCCGGAGAAAACCCACGAGTTTTGGCGGAGCGTTGACCAACGCTTTTTCAAATACAGCCAGCCTCACAGAAGAAAGGTATTTTTGTCAAAAGAAAAATATTATTTTTAATCAATTGTGCTTTTATAAGTCAGAAAAAATACATGCACGAATTACCAACGAATTTTGATGGCTTTGAGACATGTAACGTGGGCACATAATTCTTCCTAAAAATACTTTTTTGTACTCGAAACAACCCTTCAAAACGTCGAAAAACAACGAAGAAACGATTTTTTTATAAATTCCAAATTGACCAAGCTGTAATGTTCGGAGCCACATTTTTCTTATTGCGTTTCTAACCTGACAATGTGAAATGCACTAAACATTGCTACCTTTATTTTTTTTAACAAAAAATTCAAAAATACATAGAATAAAAACCAAGCATTTTTAGAATATTGTGTGTAGCACGACATTTTTCAGAAACCAATCTCTTACACTTTTCTTTGCATAACAGTGCATGCGATCTATTTTTCGCAAAAAAATACAAAGAAAGTCTCAGACATCTCATTTTTCTGGTGGGCACAAGAACAGAAGCTTTTTGTTCAAATTGTGATAATTTATTTGAGATAACTTTGGGCAAAATTCTATTTTTCATTGAAAACAGCCGAAAAATCAATGCTTTGGCTTTGCCCAGCAACTAATGAAGTCACTCGATAGTGAAGTTGCTTTATATACAATTGATAGTTTCAGTGTTAAAGAGACCAAAATAAAAGTAGAAATACATAACTTAGATTGATCTTGGATTGAAAAGTAAAAAATTTATTCGAAGAATCAATTTAAATTTAGTCTTTTTGGAAGGTACCATTGTCAGGTTAGGAACATATCTCTTTGAAGTATAAATTCATCTTTACTTACTTGTTGAAAAGACTATATTCAAGAGCCATGTAAACCTGTTTTCTTATATTATTATTACCACGCAAATATTACAAAGTGGAATATTTGAAATGTAAACTTGAACTGAAGCAAAGGAAATGCACATACAAATTCAGAAATATTTCAATTGCCAAAATACAAATTCACCACAACTAGGCAATATGTTGTAATTTTAATTAAGAAACTTATAAAGTAATAAATCATACAGGAAACACAAAAGAAATCATTTTCTCATCTTACAGAATCGGTATTTTCAAAATCACTTTGCTATAGATCTGATGTATAAAATTGACGAGTTTCACAAGCCATTTACAACATTCGCATCTGTGTATGTCAGATATCTCGCCTTCAGCTTGGGTTTGTATATCCGATACAACCCGGTCACTTGTATTGTAAATAGTACAAATCAAAATTGTTATCAAATCAAAGTCTCAAACTAATTTAAATTATTCTACTCCATATAATGCCAGACAGTTTTACTTTTTCTCAGGAAAGACCTTATGTTCAACAAGGTAAATTTGGCATGTTAATTAAGAAGTCTGTAAAATTTGAAATTGCATAGTATCAACTAAAAGCTTCATGTGACTTAAAACTTTTTCAAGTCGATGTAATACGAAGAACTCTGGTAAAGTATTTACTGTATCCAGGCATCAATAGAAAACTTTTAAAATTAAAAATTGTAGTTACTTATACTTATTATTGGCCAACATCTGTACTGCTTGTTTATCTAGAAAATCTGGCATACTGTCAATTTTTTTAGTCCAAGGAAACTTTTTTACTCTTAAATTCTTACATCCGCCACATCTTTTCTTTGCTAATAAAAAGAGCCCACAGAATTTATTTGGCAAGTTGTGGTTTTCTTTTTCATTTAAGATATGTAATTAATTGATAAAGTTAAAGAACAACTGCATCAGTTCATCTCAATTCCAAACAAGTTCCACTTTGTAAACAAAAGACAATATGCTAGCTTATTTTGTCCTTAATAAGTAGTTCATCTTAAAGTTTGAAAGTCAACATTCTAGTACAAAATCACAAAGTCTGTATCTAAGATAAATTACCAGTAGTATAAAATATTACAAAGTATTTTTTTAACTTTAAAGGGTCCAATATAACATTGAGAACTATTGTGATTTTCAAATGAACTTTCCAAACTTTCAAATGAACACTCAAAGCCAGCTTAAACAAAAGATGATTGAGATAGTAAACCAGGAAATAACATAGGTGTTGTCATTTTTTATCAAAAATATGATATAGTGCATATAACAGAAACATTTCAATTAAAAAGTAGAAATATATTTCCTGTGGTTAGTTTTAATTGCTACATATATTGAAATTTTAGTATAATAATGGATGTTTTTGTTTCTGGCAAAGTCACCTCAATCTCCTTATGTTTAACCAACATTACAAAGTCAAATAATGACAAACACGAATGATTAAACACAAATTTATATTTTAATGGGTAAAAATAAATATGTCCAAATTAGTATAATCATGCATATAGGTCTAGTAGGGTACCAATTTTTAGAAACAGAATTGTGTTGTTTAGAGGCATAACATATAAAATTGCTAGATTTGATATTTCAGTTTTTTAAGAAAGCCTTTTGTATGTGTTTTCATGAACTCTTGGGCCATAATTCAATTGATTTGAGCCAAATAAGATTCTAACTTTCTTTTAAAACACAGTTCATCATTATTTGACTTTTTCTAAGATTAAAATGCTTCTGGAGCACATGAGATTCCACGGTATGTGTACCCACAAAATAATCGTCAAATTAGGTGAGAATGAAACCGTCATGTCCAAAATTATACTGTCCCAAATTGTCCCATATTCAATATTGTACATGCAATATTCCAATACCTTTAACAATTTCATTTTTCATAATCTGCCAGTTGTTGAGAGGAGGTTAAGCATTTTGTCGATCTACAAACAAATTTCAAAGAATTCTATTGAAGATAGATAACTGAAATGGTAAACAAACTGCAAAAGATAACAATGCAAGTGGTTGTGTAAAAACTAAAGACCACGTAAAGTCGGCCATTCTGTACAGTGTTTGGATTTGACAGTTTGAATTTTAATTGCCTCAAGAAAAGTCTAAAAGGCATTAAAAACATAACATTCCTTGTTCTTTTTTAACCTCCCGACCTTGCACGACTCCCACATCCTGCTCCGTCTCCTCCTATCCACCTCCCACCCTCAAGGCCCTGTCACACGGTGCAATTTTTCTTGCGCTTGTAACTGCTCCGTCTCCTTCTCTATCCACCTCTTACCCTTAAGGCCCTGTCACACGGTGCACTTTTCCTTGCATTCACCGTAGCAAAAAAGATGGCGACATGTCGATTTTACCAGAATGCATTGCAGGTATCAAGAAAGAATACGTGGGAAAAGATGACAAGAAACAAAGCTACTGGATTGAAATTTTAACACAAGTGTGAAAATAACCGATTGTCTTCTGTCTGTTCTTTAAAAGACGTTAATTTGCCTTTTTAAACAATTTCAGACTACCATGCACTCTGGTAAAATCGACATTTGCCATCTTTTTTGCTACAGGGAAAATCTACTCTTAAGTAAATTTGTGACAAATGTTTGGTACGTTAAAAAACCCCAGCAAACTGTGATGGAAACTTGCATTTGCCAATTTTACATCTCCCAATAGTAGAATTGCATTTCAAGTTGCAAGAAAAATTGCATTGTGACAGGACCTTTATTCTCCAGTGTTCCCGCCAACCTGCTCCCACCATTAGATGGAAAGTCCTTTTTTCACTACATTTTAGTAATTAGGCTACCCCCCTCCTCTCACAAGTCTGTAATCGCCTGACGAAATCAATTGGTCGACAGTCCAAGGCATGTTTTGTAATCGAAATTCACAAAATTAAAATTAAATTGCCTTTTTACTCCGCCTGCCGTAGGCGAGGCGGAGTTTTAAACTCGCCCGGTTTCTGTTTTTTTTTTTTCGGTGTCAGAAGTCGGTGCCGCCGCTAATGGGTGATACCGCTGGGCACAAGCCGCGTGAGCCGACCTAAACACGTCGTTTAAACTCAATTTCCAGCGGAATATGTCAACAAAACACGCATTTTAACATGTATGCTAGAACATCTAAACCGCAAGAAGGTTTTACGTGCAAAAATTCTCATGCAAAATGTTTTAAAACGACAAATTCCACCGCGAAACTTTACCGAGGAGCGATGAGAGCGTGCTTCCGTCATTTTCTGTTGTATTCCTACTTTTAAGGAAATTTAGAAATTTCTACACAAGAATCAAACGCAAATTCTACTGAAATATCTGCATACAAAACACAATTTTTAACATGTAATAGTCAACAAAAAGGGACAGGAAGGTTCTTTATCAAAAAATTGCTCCAGAAATGTTTTAAAACGGCAAATAAAAGGTAAGAGACATTTTACATTCCAATTCCAGAAATACATATGTTAATCTAAAGTTCCCAACAAATTATATCGTGGAGACTTCAGACTTAATAGCTTAGTCTAATTTTTAATTTTTGTTGTTTTTATGAGCGATTTTAATACTTGTTTTGTTAGAACGTCACGTTGAATAGTTGACTCAGAGAAAGGATTTCAAATTGGATATCACAGAAAATACAGACCACAGAAATACTTTTAAGTCGATTACTGTAAAGATTGTTGCTATAATTATTAAAATAGCAAGAAAAAAACTCAAAAATGCAAAATAAAAAAAAGAACAAAATTTAACTTAAATTTAGTAAAATTTCAACTGGCACTTTCTTAATTTGCCAAAACTTTATCAGACACCCTGCCTATATACCAATGTTTTAACTGACACCTGAAGCTTTCTGGAAGTAAATACTTTGTCAGCATGTCGAAAGTCTAACTGACAACTTGTGGGCATGTACAGGTCAAAGTCTAACCGACATCTTGTCAACAAGCCAAAAGCCTAACTGATATCTTTTCAACAAGTGAAAAGCCTTACCGACATCTTGTCAACAAGCCAAAAGCCTTACCGGCATCTTGTCAACAAGCCAAAAGCCTAACCAACATCTTTTCAACAAGCCAAAAGCCTAACTGACATCTTGTCAACAAGCCAAAAACCTAACCGACATCTTGTCAACATGCCAAAAATCTAACTAGGAGCATATCAACATGTCAAAAGTCCATTTCAAAGCTTGTCCACATATCAAAAGACTAACTCAGATCTTATCAACATGTCAAAAGTCTGCTCAAAAACTTGTCAACTAGTCAAAATCCTTACCAACATTTTATAAACATGCCAAATATTTACCTGACACCTTATCAACACATCAAATATCTAATTCAAAGCTGGTCAATATATCAAAAGGCTAGCCAACATTTTCCCAACAAATTATATCGTGGAGACTTCAGGCAGTGTGCTACAGAATAGATTTAATAAATTGATGGATTTAATAGACTGATGTATTGTATACACTTTTAGTAAAATTTTCTTTACTTGCAAAATAAAACAGCTATTTGTTGGTGGCATTATGGCAAAAGAATCTTGTTTAACATATGTACTATTAAAGTCTTTAATCTAAATTAAATTCTAAAAAATGCAATCCTACTAGGACTCTGGACAGAGTGCCTGGCAGGTCACTCAGACATTGATTTTTGGTTATCTTAGTGATTGCATAAGATGTGCTAGCAATGTCTTAAAATGCCTTGGAAGGTACCGTAATAATAATTGATTTAAAAAGGAATTAGTTGGACAGAACAGAAATAAGTGAATGTACCCCACCCCCAATGAACTCTCTAGTTACAGCCCTGCCTGGCCTTGTGCCCATTTTCGTTTGGCAGGCGGAGTGAACGCCTTAGCAGGCATCTTGTTATTAACTAAAAAGGTAAATTAAGTTTTGTATATTTTGCCAATAAGTTTAAATAGAATCCTCACCTGTTTTTTTATATACGGTCTTTGAAGCTTTTACATTCGATTTTTTCTGTTTGTGACCTAAACTAAACAAATAAATTACATTTTAATTTAAAATGCATACTTTTCGGAATTTTTAAACACCAATTTATCCAGGTAAGTGGTAAGTGAAACAAAAAAGTTAGTCAGAGACACCGGAATATGTTTTGAGTATTTGAAAGCCTATTGTATGTTTTTATAAACTATTAGGCCAGGTAAGAATACAATAAATTTTATCCAAACAGGACTGTAATTTTCATGAATCACTCTTCATTATTATTTGACTACATATCTGAGATTAAAATACATGAGACTTTCCATGATAAGTGGTGAGCACAAAATGATCAAAATAGTTCAGAATAAAACTGCCATTTCAAAAATTATATACTGTCCTTATTATTGTAGAATAGTGAGACAATGGTGACACTAATATCTAACATTGTCTTTGTTGACAGAGATTTGGTGTTGGATAAAAGAATTGTATTTTTTCCAAAATGTGAACATAGCCACTTATTGTGGAAGTCATAAGTTTATGATTCTACCTCCACAAACATAGCATGGCAGTTCCATTGGTCTTCAAGGCTTTGTGACACCAAAGGGCAGTGTCACCACTACAGTATGTACTAATTACTGTGCACACATATTATTAATCTAACCCTGTCAACTTTACGAACTGTGACAAGAAACAGTAGGGCAGACTAGCAGTGCAACATTTTTTTTTATTTTGATGCAATTTACTGGCCAGAATATTGACAGAATAGCCGCCAGTTCAGTATTTTCATTGGCCAGAAAATGCATTTGACCAGCTAGAACCGGAAGGACAGTGGCAGGATATGAGGAATTATTAAGGCAGAGGTTTGTGTTATATGTTTGTGTGCAGATAACACAAACCGAGATCTTAATAATTCCTCACTTCCTGCGAGAGCCGAATTCAATAATTGTTCTATCATTTTTTGAAAGTATTTTAAACTCAGTTTAAACGCTTACTTTTGTACGTAAGAAGACACAAGCTGCTAATAATGGAACAGCATGAAATTGTTCGAAAACTTTAATAAACCAATCAGACTACGGAAATATATTCTTAAAACAATAGTCAGATTACGACGAAAGATCGATTAACAAAGGTCAGTCAATATAAGACGAAATGAGTCATAATGTCGTATATTTATTTTCAACCCCAAATTTGGGCGACTACCAAGCGGATATGAGGATTTCACCTTTAGCCTCTAACCAATCAAAACTCCTAAATTATTTTCAAAAAATAACTTCAAATATTGCACCATATTAAATTCTTGCCTCCGCCATCGCGGAAACATTTTTAAAATTTTAATTGCAAAATAAAGTAACCTCAAATAAGAATACATCTGACCAACTTGTGTTTTGGTTTGAAGGCTCAAGACTTGTTACAAATTTTACTGTAAACATTATTTTTTATCTCTTTTGTATCATAAATACGTAAATCGTTGTCAAAATAACTTAACGATGGCGTTCAGCCGAGAATATGCTCATCGGCCCCCAATTCCCACCGCAGAAGAAATAATGGAAGATTTTACTGCTATGAAAAATAAAGATTTTAATGATCCAGTGTTAACATGTATTTCTGACAATTTATTAGATATCCATGAACAAGGTAGACTATATATTTATAATTGCATAGGTTACCATATGTTACGTGAACTATTTAGTTCAATTCCATAACAGAGTCAATATGCTGTAAGCTGTTTCTCCTCACCCCCCCCCTCTGAAAATTTTCATGTTTTTATATAGTTCACCCACTCCCCCCGGAAAATGTATGACAATGTTGTAATCTTACTCCTAACAAATAAATAGAGTAGAGTTTTCTTTTTTGCCATTAGCACAGCTGCATGACCCCCCCCCCTGAAATCCCTATGAAAGGCCAAAAAATAAATGGCTTTTAGTAACCTGTTATGCAGCAGTCAATGTAAACCCTACAGCCCCCATGGTCAGGGCTAGTGGGGGGATAAGCAGCTTTCTCCTTATTAGTAGGCTGTTAGCAAATAGGCCATTGGATGGTCATTATAATTCTTCTATTAGGTAGGTTTTATTAACAAGGTTATATTTTTACAAAACTTTATTTCTTTTCATAGTCCACAAGACTGATGAGGAGATGTCAACCTACGCAGCAGTTGAGCAGAAAAAACAAAAGCAAGAAATCACAGACACTTACAATAAGGTTTCACAATTCCTAGAGCAGAACAAAAACCTTCGACAATCTGTTACGTCAATGAATGAACTCTCTCGAGAACTGCATGCAAAGAAAGACAACTTGATGCAACTTATTTTAAATATAAAAGGAAACATGCAAGAAAAATAAAGATAAAAATTACCTGGAAATAAATGCTGCTTCCTTTTCATAACAAATCAATATGTCGTACATTAGACAAATTAACATTATTAAGCCTTTAAAGCCGTCTAGACAAGATAAAACTATGTACAACCTTTTTCAAATATATAGCCTTTAGCTATATGTCATAGCTTGTAACCATAGGTGAAATTTCAAAAATACTCCGAACATAACTTTTTTATTAATGACCACTCATTTGGTCATTTGTGCCATGTTTCAAGTCACCTTATGATAACTTTCACTCACATATTAGAGAGTGGACCACAAACTCCATCTCCAAATTTCACTGGCCCAGTCAGTGATGTGTGATATTAACTACAGTAATATGACACATCTTATGCAATGCCCACCAGCAAACATGTTCTCTGTTAGGCTGCCACATTAAAAATATTGAACTAGAGGGGAGGGGGGGGGGAAGCATTAATTTTGCCTACAAATGAGCATGGCCAATCAGAAACTGATATTCTCAATATGATTATTGTATTTAGGATAATCATAGACTTGTGAAAGCCAAAAAATATGACTACAGCTTGAAAGAGCACCCTAAACTTAGTAAAATTGCAAAGTTTGGTTGTAAAATGTTGTAAACTATAGAAAATATAGCTTTGGGAAGTGGGCAAATTTTCTGTAGTTTTTTATTATCCATGAGAAATGAGTACCCAAGAGTATCAACTGGGTATTATTTTCCAACCGTAATACAAACGTATACAAAATTTGCCAAATTTGCAAGGCTATATTTTCCATAGTTTAGAACATTTCACAACCAAACTTTGCAATTTTACTGAGTTTAGGATGCTCTTTCAAGATGTGGTAATATTTTTGCCTGTTTCGAATTTTTTCAAAATTTCGTCTAAAGGGTTAAAGGTCCATTGTCACTATCAATAAGTAAAATAACATATAACTATATATATCTACAGCATGCTGCTAATATTTTAAGGAATGGCCAACTGAATTTAGTGTAGAAGAGCATTTTGCATATGAGAATGTAAATGTATTTACTGTTCTGCAGTAAGACATGCAAATACACAAGGCCAGAAGCAAAGCACTGACGAAGTTTTGCCAATGAAGGATTCATTTGCTGAGAACAGCAATTTTAATAAGGGGTGTGACATTCCTGTGACACCCCATCCTTTGCGGCAGCCCTGGTTCTCTGATTGAGAGTTTCAAATATCACACATCTTAAACTGGAAAAACAACATATCAACAATGCACGAAGGGCTGCAAATACAACATACTGTACATTTCTATCAGAATCCATTATCTTTTGGTGCTCTCCATAATGCTTGTTTTGCATCTAGAAGCGCCTTGTCTGCTTCTTCGTTTATATTTCTGCACTGTTTGAGTACATCTACAAAGAAGAATAATTATAGAGCTTTTTCTCTCAAGTGAAATTCCTATATATATATATAAGCTGTGGTTGGAAAATCAAGGCTAGATTTTGGAGAAAATGTAAGGGGAGGAGGGGGGGGGGAAAGAATTTTTAGGGAAGGTGCTACTATGCTCTCTCTAAGCTGACAAAGTGTAGAAACAAAAACTACCTTGCTTTTATAAATTTTATATAAAAATGTCTACTTGTCTAGGAGAGGTATCACTAAACAAAATAAACACTAATATCTGCTGAAGCAGACATTTATTTTAGGAGGTGCAAAAATTTTTGGGGATCAAGGTGCTGAAAATTGTAGGAGAGGTGTTGAGTGATCAGTGAACTAGAAATGGAAGGGATCCGAGTGGAGATGTGCACCTCTCCCTAATGTCTGAGCTTGAGAGAAATGCAAGCACCTTCAAATTGTTGCTCAGCTGACCACGCAACTTTCTTTTCTGTCTTTTCATTCAAGAGAGCTAAAGAAAGAGGAAAATTTTTTCCTTGATCAAGAAGGCCATTTTTATAAGAGACAGCCTATTCAGGTAAACATGTACTGCAACAAAGATGTTTGTGGTATTGGTTCTAGGTATATAGTATTATGGCAAACATTTCTAAGTGAAAAAAGACATTGTAATGGGATGTCCTTTCTCCATCACCTTCATGATTGTATGTGAATTGTGTATCTTGGACATTTTTAATGCAAAGAAGACCTCAAAGAAGCCAGCAAAAACACTGTGAAGGGAGACAAGGGGGTGGGATGCTGGAATTGTGTGTGTGTGTGTGTGGGGGGAAGGATGTTGTGTGAGAGCAAATAAGTATGAGGAATATAAACATCATCAATCAGAGTCATCAGAGGCATTTTGGTCCTTTTTAATGTCTATAAATGACATTCGGATTACATCTGTTATAGCATAATACGACAGGACAAAAAAGGGCGGAAGGCTGAAGACAATTCACAAACGGTATGGGGGACACAACAGAAGGTACAGGAGGCAGGAGATCCCCCTAACACTGGGGTGGAACTGCTAAAGGCCTTGCTGGAATGGCTGCGACTAGTTTCAAGCATTTAATTTGAATGAAAGAAAATGTAAAATATAAAATTTTTACCTCTTTGCTTCTTGTCCAAACTTTCTGAAAATTTATTCACATCGAAATCAGAAACCTGATCTTCATCCTTTTTTAATTCTACAAAATAAAATAATTCTGATAGGTCCATTTTAAAGTGATGATGAAGTGCCTGTACAGTATTATTTTTATGAGTACTTCATTGAATCATATGTTATTAAATTAGGTATAGCCAGTAACATGAATGAAAATGCT
This sequence comes from Muricea muricata, assembly GCA_963855995.1. Taxonomy (NCBI): domain Eukaryota; kingdom Metazoa; phylum Cnidaria; class Anthozoa; order Malacalcyonacea; family Plexauridae; genus Muricea; species Muricea muricata. Next base: position 1,884,818 of record OY979728.1, on the reverse strand, counting down.
ACAGGCATCTGCTATATCTGTATATAAATGGGCCCCAAGGTAGTACCTATGGGTAAACAACAGCTGTGATTGGTTGATCAAGACAAGAAAAGACAATAAAACTAAAGAAGTTGAAATTTTAGAGCACGAATCATAAAACTTGATTACAATTGTCTCACAAAGCCAATCACAGAATGTGTTCATGTTGTTGGTAGGTCTTTACTGAGATCTTTAAGTATATACTAACTGTACCATCGAGTTTAACTTGTAGTTCATCACATGCTTTAAACATTTCAGCACCATCCCCTTTTATTTTTTCTCCTAGAAAAGTTTAAAAACTCATTAATGGTCAGAATTTCTACATAAGATTTTACGATAATTTGTGAAATGTACATTTACCATGCAGACTTACCATCAAGCATGGAAATATTTGGAAGGAATTTACAGATGGATGCTTTGTAACTAGACAATGTTTGGCAAACTAGAAGAATTAAGAACAAAAATTGTTGATCTGTTGTTTGTATCAAGTTCTGTGGAACAGAATGTCATAATAGGTTACCCAAACATAAATTACGACAACTGACTATAGGTCTCTACATACCATGCTCGTGTACTTAAATGGTAATATGGTAATAAATCAAGTCGTCATACCTGGATTGGATGTGTTTTTTAGTTTGTCATCTAGTCTCACACTTTCTAGAAACTTCAAATTCACCAGTGGTTGTAATGAATCAATGCTACATACATAAAAGACAAATAGAATTGATGCACTCCTTCATACATAACTGTCTATTTATTTAACAACCCCAAAAGCAGCATATTGTACAAGCTAAAGCCTGCATACTATAAACATAATTTAGTGTACCGGACAAGAAACATCACCTTGTAATAAGGTTTCCTGAAATATTTAACATCTCAAGGCTTTCCAAACCTTCCAGTCCCGCTTAAAAAGAAAAGATTCATGTATACTAAGTGCAAATTCAGTGTTTCAAAACACAAATCTGCAAAAAACTGTTCAACTACAAAAGCCACCGAAGAAGCGATGCCAAAAGGAGGGGTGGGGGGGGGGGGGCAAGTACTCTCTGTTCTTTTTAAAGAGGGCAAGGGGTCCCTATTGATATGGCTACAAAAGCTTTAGTCAACTACCCTTATTTTTTTTGCCCGTAGCCCTATTACCTAGCTCCAACATCCTTGCATAGAGGCTACTTGCCTAATTTTATTGTCGATGCAGATAAGCCGATACCATAATCTTACATCTTTGACATATTACTCACCTAAATTCATTATACGATTACATGACAAATCAAGCGTTGTCAAATCTTTGAGATGCTCTAGAATAATGAAATAACATTTTTCCCATATCAAAGCCGAGCAATTGAAAATAATTGCAATGAAGTTGGATTACATATAAATAAAAACAATTATCCACAAATTTACCCAGTTGTCGAAGATCCGATATGCTATTATTTGAAAGGTCTAAGTACATTAAGCCTGTGCATTCTCCTATGATACCAAGATTTGAAATTCCTAGTAAACATTAAGAAACTGTGTTAAATGAGTGGTCTGGAAAAGTTTATAATTCTTTCATTTGTTAAATAAAGAGCATCTATTTGTGAAAAGAGAGTTACTTAATACTGGTGACCTTGTACGAAGTTTCAAGTGACTTGGAGAGATTGTAATACACCTTTCCGGAAAGCATACGTCAACAAACACGAAGACGAGGCTCTATAGCCAAAGTCCTAATTTATGCAAAATTACATGTAAAATTCAAAGTATCATCTTTGATTTTTACATGTAATTTCGCATAAATTAGAACTTTGGCTGTAGAGCCTCGTCTTCGTGTTTGTTGACGTATGCTTTCCGGAAAGGTGTATTGGCTGTTATATTAATTTACTACTGTTTCTTCAACCATAGGCTGCAATGGAATCAACATTCAACAAAATGCATACCCAGATTTCTAGCATTCAGCTTTATTATGCTGGTGACATCAAATTCACCAGTAACCTTTTTCAACAACTCCTTTGTCACTACAGCATCTGTAACAATTCAGTAAATACAATTTAGTCATAACTAATATGGAATATGATGTATTTCTGTATAAAGTACAGAGTCATTTTCGAGTCCAGCACAAAATTTGACCTTAAAAGCCTTGCACTTAATCTTTTACTGGTATATTATACCATCATTCTAGATAATCACAGCATTATTGCCTATTAAATTGGTCACAGAAAATCAACAAGTGGGGAGACATATATTCATGTATCCATGTTCACAGATAAAAAAGACAATCAATTTCAAAAGAAATTAATTCTTCAAACACAAATACATGAATATGCCCCTCTTCCAACTTGGTATTAAAGTGGTTGCCACTGTATAGCATACTAATTATTTTTGCTCAATGGTCAAAAATTTTTGTTTGTAACGACAAATAGATAGTTTCCACTGTACAATAGAAGGATAAATTGAGAAAGCTCAGACAGTATAAAAGTCTCTTTATATATATTCTCACCTAGCACTCTGTTGCTATCATATTTTTTATCACATTAATAATTTACAAGTTGTCAAGTTACAGCTAATATTAAAATTAATTAAACATTGTCTATTTCAGCAAATGTTCGCGGCATAAATATGTCTTTACCCACATGAAGTCATGAACATAAAGCGTTTCAGAGCAAAAACATAAAAAAAGCTTGTCAAACGACAACAAAAAACAAATAAAATCTAAATAACAAATTTACCTGTCGTCGTCATATTACTTTCGCGCCAAAACCTGCCATATTTGTTGTAAAATCGCATCCTTCAGAATGCCAGGACCCTTGTACAAGTCTTCCCGACTTTTCCAGCACAAATGCGACAAGAAAAAGCTTCACTGGTTGTTAAAAACAGCTTAAGCTGATAACTGCTAACTAGTACTATATTTATAAGTATATAAATTTTAATGTACATGTTACACTGTAGAAGAATAAACCAAGATATTTACCACTATTTTTAAGTAAACTTTTCATTAGTAAAGCTAAAAGTTTACCTGGAAAGCATTAACATACAAAAATCGTTTCTTTATCACAATTGTCCAAAAGGGAAAACAATCTTGTTTTAAACTATTTTTAATAGTTTTTTGAAAAGATAATTCTCCCAGCTGCAAACTTCACAAATTTCAACGTTTGGACGATGTTATTTTAAATTCGTTGTCTTCTTGTAAACAAATGCAAATTTAAATTTTCAAATTTTTCAAATTCCAATTCTTTCCGTCTACAAGACAAAACGTATTGAATTCTCTCACAAAAGGAAATAATTTCCGTGATTTTTAAATAGTACGTTGTCAACGTTGGCCAATTATGGTGCGAAAAACGCCTTTCAAAGAAATACAATAAATTGCTTTTAGCAGCGAAGCAGGCTGTTTTTTGCTCGGGAAAATTATTTATTTATCGCTTATGGCGGTTCATTTTGAAAGAGGTACAGCACACGTGGACTGGTGTGAACCCAACTATGCTGTATCGCCTGACATCGCAGAATTTTTCAACACGGTAAGGGGCATGCTTAAGTTTTCCGTTTATGGACAAAACATGAACAATGATATTGTTTCATTGTGGTTTAATATGGCCATACTGTACGTAATAATCCTAAATGGAAATATAAATATCTGATATATCAGCTAATGTAACATATATTAATCAAGAAAAATTTGGTCAAATAATTGTGTTATATGGTTGCATTATATCTCATGTATTTTACAATTAAAATATAGTTTAAATTATCCAATGAAGTTGCATTCAATGTCCTGTGAGTTGACCGTACTTTATATTGCCATAACGCGGGGCGGTTCTATTTGTTCAGAAAAGATTCCTAACACTCAATGGGTTTACATATGTCTGTCCACGTGCCTTGTTAACCAGTTAAGTTTAAGGCTCCTACCCTTCTATACTGCTACAAAGTATCCCTAATTTATCATTTAACAGTCTTTCCTCCGTCTTTATGTACTAGAACTTTTCTCTCATCAGATTGCATACATGTACACCAATAATTTAACTTATTTCATTCAGATTAGCAACGTTATCTACTTTGTGATCCCACCGTTAAACATGTAAGCTTCGAACACACTTTTGTTATTTTTGTGAAAGCACTAAACTAGCTAAAGGGCATGTGTTCACAATACAATATGTTTCAATTAATTCATTTAGCTATCTATTCTGGGAATATTCAAGAAAGGTCGGCTGTAGTTTTAACATAGTATGGATCCTTATGATGGTGATTGGAGCGAGCTCCGCTTACTTTCATGCGACTCTTAGTCTTGTTGGTCAGCTACTTGATGAGGTTGCCATATTGTGGGTCTTGATTGCGGGTTATGCCTTGTGGACGCCTGAGTGGATGATACAGTACACTGGAATTTTTAAATCAAGGTTTGGGAAAATATAACTGCATGTCACCCAAATGTCTAGTGATCTTTTATCAGGAACTTAGGCTGTGTCAATCTGGTCACTTAAACCACATTAAACCATTGAGCAAATATGTATTAAGTCTTGTATCGCTGATGATGCATCTTTTCAGCCATCATGCCAAAGTGTTTTGGTTTTTATACAGGAATGGCTTCAAAATTGCTGCAGGTGTTATTGCAATGGTTGCAACATTACTGGGTTTCATCTACCCAGCTGCCAATGCTGTTGCGCTAATGATGCTTGGGGCACCCTGTGTCTCGATCTTATGGAAAGAAATCCAAAGGTATGTCCTAATGGTAGTAAACGAGTAGCCAAAGGCCAAAACTGGATTTACAGCAGATAATAGGTTGGGGTGCTCCCATACCCCCACTGCCAAAGGGGGTGGAAGGATGGGTAGCTTCCATAGATGAGTGATTAGAGGGGTTCAGATTTGAGTTCCACTACCACTCCACTACCTTAATCAATCTTTCAGCCAATCAGATGAGCTTGGTCTGCTTAACTGAACAATCAGATTGCTTAAAAATCGGGATAAGGTAGCAGTAGTGGTAGTGGAAGTCAAATTTGAACCTCTCTATTCTGAGTTCTCAGATAACTGACTGTCACCCTCTTTGCCACCATCTCTTTAATCCCCCTGCTTGTCCACTGGGATGCTTTTAACACACCCCCATTTCCCAATAGCAACATAAAGTTGGAGATTTATATGAAAAAACTCAAATATACATAGATCAGTCACATCAGTCAGACAACCCCTTCTCCTTAATTATATTAAGACCTAGACCACTATACTGCAATACAAATGATGCATTTGCCTTCTTCTTTATACTTAGATGCAAAAGTGCTAAAGTGGTGAAGCTCGCATACATTGGTATATTGTGGTGGTTTTTGGCAGTCGTCCTGTGGCTAAGTGATCGCTTGCTATGTGATATCTGGAAATACCTTTCTGTCCCCTACTTCCACTGCGGCTGGCACATCTTCATTCTATTGGGCTCAAACATTGCCTGCGTTCTGGGATGCTATTTTTACGCGCATTCCGAACACAGAGATCTCAAATCCGAATTAAGTTTTTGGCCTACACAGCTTGGCACCTGGGGCCTGCCTTACATTGCCGTCAGAAAGAAGCATTTGCAAAAACGGACTTAAATTTTAACAAAACATGAGATTTTATGATTTTTAGAAATTTTAAAGTTTTAAAAGTTTAACTAAAGAGTAAATCTTATAAAAATTCTGTATGGCATGTTAGATAAAAGTTCACATGTGAAAAAATGTAAAGTCACATGTGATCAAGTAAAGTTCACATACTGTATGTAAATCACACATGATCGTGTACATTTCACATGTGATCAGGTAAAGTTAACATGTAATGTCATCATGTAAATTTCACATATAATGTAAATCACACATGATCATGTAAAATTAACATGTAATTATGTAAATTTCACATATGATAATGTAAATCACACACGATTACAAAAAGTTAACTTGTGATTATGTAAATTTCACATACAATAATGTAAATCACACGTGATCACATACATTTCACATGTGATCATGTAAATTTCACATATAATGTAAATCACACGTGATCAATAAATTTCACACGTGATGATGCATGTGATCACGTAAATTTCACGCGTGATTTTACAACATAGATACCAAAAAGTATCAAACTTTCACGTGACAGTACCAAACTTACTTTTTTTGGAACAAATCTGTTGCCGAACATTGTTTTTCGAGCTCAATAAGAAAGCGCTTATTATAATATAGCTTTTACATTAATATAGTAAAAGTGCATCTTTATTAATATTCTTTCTGCATAATATATTACATACAACATATATTATTTAATGTACATACAATAATTTATTTCCAATGCAAATACAGATTATAGTCCTTTAATTGCACGAGTTGGTCTCGTCTTTAGACAGTTTTCAACTTCCTGGTCCGAAACTCAGTTTGGTATAAAACTTTTTATTTTATTTGTTGTCGTGTGTGAAGAATTTGGCATGATTCACTTTGGTATGCTTTGATACCTTGAGCTTTATTTGCACCCATCTTTGGGGTAACTTTTCGAGAAATCGTGAGATACATTCTAGCAAATCAAGTATCAATCGCCCTTCCAAGAAAACTTCTCAGAAATTCTTCAAAACTTAAAATCCCAGAGCTGCGATGACTGAAAAGAATTTTCTTTCTGGGAAAGTCCAAGTCCAGGGTTTCTTAGAGTAACTGTGATTGGAATATCGGAAAGACTTGTGGGTTATGTGCCTGGGGGTTGGTTTGATGAAAGCTGAATGGCACTATCCACAGAATAGTGCGTTTTCTAAACATGTTTAGGTACTGGTAAAATCGATAGTAAAGTTTAGCATTGTGGAGTTGCCGTCAAATTTTATCTCGTACGAGTTCAATGTCCCCTGGTGTCATTGCTTTTTATATCTTTCTGCGGCAGTTGAAAAATATCACTATCCGGTGGGTATTGCTATCCACCTTCTGTAACACCTGGCCCCTGGCGTCGACAATTATTCATACATCGCTGTTGCAATTGTAAAATTGCGACGTCAAAACTACACATGTCATAGTTTAAAATCCATACTGCACACAGTGAATTCAGTGCAGACGCTACGAGCTTCGCCGACTACATATCTAACACAACTACATAATTCTAAAGCTTTTTGTCTTTTTGTTTAAAGTCTCTCGAAACCATACGAGCTATTTTTCCAGTCGAATGACTGACTCAAATCCATGTCCTCTTGGAGTTCATTTGTTTTTTTTCTCCTTAGATTACACTTTTTATACTAAGCAACGAGTCTTTGAAGTCTTATTATTCACACAATGATATATTTTCTAATAATTTTTCATAAATATTTCTATCATCTTTCATAAAAATTCTTTAGGAAGGGTGATATTTTTCGTTCGACGTTTTAGCATTCTTCACAATGCGCTTCGAATGAATGTAATATTTCGTTTCTCTGATATCTGCGACGTGATTTTGAACTGCTCTAATTGAAAACACGAGTGAACGCAACCCAATTTCATCTGCGAGGCAGTTTATACTAGCTCAAAACCCAGTAAGAGTTGCTGTCATTTGCGTAGGAGCCTCGCACGCTCGGAATGATTCGGTAACGTTGTAAAATATCCACTTAAACTCACCTTTTTTTGTGATTATGAGCCTGACATGATGCTTTCCAAGAAAGGGGACACTGTCAGGGTATAGTAAGCCTGAAAAATATTGTCGAAATGCTTTGATAGCGACGTTTAATTTCGATTCAATGTGTTGTACGCAGGACGCAGGGTAAAAACGCCATTCAAAACCTACTGTCGTCGAAGGAATACATGATTTCTAAATTTTTAAGGATTTTCTGGAGGGATTCCTCTACTCTATTTTATTCTGAGGTACACTTTGGGTATGTTAAATTATCAAATAGAGTTTTTAATGTGAATTACAATTACAGTAACTTCAGACAAATAATTCATTGTGGTGAGTTATGTGCCAAATGCTACTGACGTGGAGTATCTCACCTATTCAGCAAACTTGATCTTGGGGGAGAGGGAGGGGTGCTCCCCCCTCCCCTGGAAAATTTAGCTTTTCTAAGATTTGGGTGGAAATTTCGAATTGAGCGGGGAAAATTATGCTTATGCCCCTAAATACCCCCCCTCTGATACTCCCAGTTGACATTTACGTGGTGTTTCCGCGGAAAATATTTTAATTTGATATTCACCATGCAAACATACTAGGAAATTATGTTATAACCTGTTTGCTTCATTATTTTTACTAAATCCTATAGTGCTGTGCGCGTATTGTTTAGGGTACCAAATCCAGTAAAAATCAGAACAAAATGTCGTCGCTTTGCATCTATAAAAAGCTCTTTCGATTCTATTTTTTTTAAAGCCTTGAGCTTTTTATAGCTCTAAGGTGACAATTTTTTAGTTTGGCGGAATTTGTTAGTATTATATGCATTATGAGATTTAGTGGGCAACTAAACTTACTATTTTGAATCTTTGTTTGATTGCATCGAACTTGTCTTTCGTGTGTACTGCCCGAGCTACACAACTTAAATCAAATGGCTCTGAAATGAGAAAAAAATATGAATCAAAATCAGGGAGGGGAGGGCAATAACGTAACCGAGGCACAGTTGTACAAAAGCTGGTAACTCAACCCGGGGTTAACCTGAAATTTCCCAGGAGCTTGTTCAGAAGTTTGGAAATATTTCTTCAGAAATCTTGTCTGGGTCAACGTAGAGGTTTTGAAAGAAAAGGATGTGTAGAAGTACAGAAACTGAAACAGTGGGTTACTTTAATCCAGGATTAGCACTAATCCAGCTTTGAACAATCGGCCCCTGAATTTTAGGTCAGGGAGGGGGCGGGTGAATAATCATACATTCGTGTCTTGCCCGACCAATTGATTTTAAAATTCAAAAGAAGCTGGTCAGGTACAACTCTAGTTAGGTAGCTCATGCAATAATTGATGGTATTACCAAGGTGGTTCAATGATAAATATACGTATATGATGTAAACAAACGCATCACAGGCTGAAATTTAAAATGAATGTAATTTCGAATAAGGAGTGCATATTAATTATACACAAGCTTGAATTAAACTGTATATTCTGCTGAAGATGAATATGATTTGAGTCGAAATATACAGTTTAATTCAAGCTTGTGCATAATTAATATGCACTCCTTTTTCGGAATGACATTAATTTTATATTTGCTGAAATTATCAGCCGGAAGAGGCTGAAATTCTTTCGTCAACAAACTGACAAGATGGGTATAAAATAAGCCATTTAAAATACTTGCAATTCGTCCTTTATCAGAAATAAAATCTGACAAAGCACTCCTGCTCGTGTTAAATAGTACATAAATATATATACCGTAAACCTCCGAATATAAGCTCAGGGTTTATATTAGTTCGTAAGCCTTTTTTGATGGGCTTATACCCGGGGAGCTTATATACGGGGGGGGGGGGCTTATATACGGACGAAATTTGGTGTTACCGTGAATGAAAAGAAATATAAACCATAGTGTATAAACAACATAAAAATACAATCAGTAACACATAATAACAAGCATTAATACATTAATGGCAGTGTCGGATCCAGGGTAAGTCAAAATAAATTATAGCAGCTCAATTTTAAATTCAAAATAACTTTATAACAATGTCATACCGGTAGGTTATGACTTTCAAAAGAATAAAATCTAACCAATGAAGTTGCTTTGAATGTATTTTAAAATGTAAATGTATCCTAGAATGAGCCGTGGCAATTTATTTTGACTTACGCTAGATCCCCCACTGAATGGCTATGGGCTTATAATGGGATAGCTTATATTCGGGGGGGGGAGGCTTATATTCGGAATGGCCTAAGCGTTAGTGAAATGGTGGGCTTATACTTGGGGGAGCTTATATTTGGAGGGGCTTGTAATCAGAGGTTTACGGTATTTACCAAAATTTATCGAATTAAACTTGTATTACTATCAAGTATTGGGCTACCTGCGGTACAACACAGATATATGAATAACCACCTACCTACTGCGCAGGGGTCGGCTGCACCAAAGCTGGACAGCAATATCCATCGGATAGTGAATTTTTTCAACTGCCGCAAAAGGACATAAAAAGCAGTGACACTAAGAATATTGACCTCACAAGAGATATAAAGTGACTTTAACTTGAAAATGATGAACTTTAATATTTATTACATGAGTATAGAGATTTATTCATCGATAAGGCTGTGCGTAATAATCGTTCCAAATTTGCAATAGCCAATCGGCATCAAGAACGATAAAATTTCACTCGGTGAAAAATCATCGTTCACGGCCTTTGATTGGACGAACGATGTTTTTTCACCAGTGAAAATTTATCGTTCAGTGTTCTGATTGGCTGACCCGAAGGTGCAACACCTGCTCGCAGGCTAGTGTAAACATGGAGTCTGATTTTACAAGTATTTTTTAACTCACCGAAAAGAGAGATTTAAGACAATTTCACTGATAAAACAACCACCTAAAATCATAACGACGACATTCGTGGCCTCATTAACTTGAAATAAACCTCATGGTTTCATTTTCAGCAAGAAAACAAAGCAATAAATGGTAAGAAATTCCATTTTAATATTTTGCTTGAGTATTTGTTTTGGTCAGTAAGATATATCCGTATCTTTATACACTCATCTTTATACTCATATAATAAACAAATTACTTCATGGTTGGTTCGTTTGTACGATTTTTATTATTCACTCGTTGTGAAGGATCGCTAAACTCACTCGTTCGCTGCGCTCACTCGTTCGTTTAACGATCCTTCACAACTCGTGAATAAAAATCGTACGCACTCACCAACCATGAAGTAATCTCTATAACTTCTACAAGCTACTGAAAATGTTTAGAAAGTTGCAAAAAAATCACTATCCTGTGGATAGCGCTATTCATCTTTTGTACAACCGACCCCCGAGTACTATATGCTAAGTTTCACTTGCCTTCAATGCATATAAATTTATTGAACCAAACTCGTGACGCGTCTCGGGGATATTTCTTCCCCTGTCTCACACTAATGACGTCATCGTCCCATCTAAAATTTCCGAGAATACATACGTGTGAATAGGAATTCCGTGAACGATCATATATATTGGTAAAATTTTCGACCTACCTAAACTCTTCAGCGTAGTAACGAAAAAAGCCGAGCAATAATTCTCCGAGCGTCTCTTGATTGCTGGGACTGGAAAAAAAATATGAATGGTGAATTTGCATAATAAACTAGCATTTGAACTGGGCAAGAAGAGTGAAATATTTTACTACAGCTGGAAAGAGGATCCTAAGATTAGTAGAATTGCAAAGCTCGGGGCGAAATGTTGTTGTAAAATACGGAAAATATAGTCTTGAAGTTTGTAAATTTCATATATATTTGTATTTATATCTGTAATTTTGTATATATTGTATTATATTTGTATTAAGATACCATTTTCGCGGCAATTTCGGCTCAAAAATGGTAACTTTTTCCGTTGGTAATATTTTACAAAATTTTGCCACCAAACTTTGCAATTCTACTAATTTTAAAATGCTCTTTCTAACTGTAGTTAAAGATTTCGTTCTTCCTGCCAAGACTCGAGCAACACTCTGTTATAAAATTATCCATTATCATTAATAAGGAATGTGTAGGCAGAAAACGACAATGAAAAATTTCGTTCCGTGCGCAAAATTTCGTGTCTAGTGGAAAACGGCCTTTAGCTTGCCCAAGGCTTTGGAAAGGTTTGATCAAGGTTACAGGGGTGGGTAGTCTAGTGCCTTTGGTGCCCTCCCCCCCCCCCAACAGAATTAGCACATTCCGGAATTTGACCCCTTACTGTAATAATGAACTAGTCGTACCCGTCATGTACGACATGAACGCTTGGATTCTCAAGGGATAGATCGTGAATATTCCTTGCTCCATCAAATATTTTCTATACAACGATAAATGTAACAAACTACAAGGCATTTGCAAATTGGGAACTAATGCTGAGCATCCTGTACATGGGACAGATACGTACCGGAAATGCCACTTGAAGACTGGGAACGACTGGAGGTTGACAGGGCTCTGCAAAGATAAAGCGATACAACGTGACCAATGTACAGATTGCATTTATCCTTGAGATCGTTGTTTATCATTGAATAAATATTTTGCAAGGCAGTCACAATGACCTCAGAGGTGCTTTCATTGTCAATACTCAATATGCATCGTACCCTGTAGATAATGCAAAACCATCATGACAATAGAATAGCTGGACAAAGTGCCCTGGCTCGCATCGTTAATTCCATGTCGCTTCGCCCATTTCTTTATGATCATGATCAAAGGCTGAATTCTCCAATCGTCTGTAAAGGCGTTAATTTAAATTACTCGCATAATCATTAGCACTGATAAAGAACCGAGCTTATAGATGAAAAGCTTTACGTTTGTAAATTTACGTGATGTTTCCACAAAATTATACTTCGATTGTAATGCATGTGTTTACATCGCCAATCAATGGAGTGTTGTGAATTTTACCACCTTGTCATCAAGTTGTAATAATCCTCTTAGCTTCATCTAGTTGCATCAGCTCTGTGACAATCAGACTTGATGCAACTTGATATTTGCAGGCTGGAAACAACTTACATCGAGCTTGTTGATAAAAAGTCCTGACAATCAACTTGCACCAAGTCTGCATGCCTCCAAATTAAGCAGACTTGTTGTGATTAAGCCGGAGCAAGCGATGTGAACGCATCCTGATATCAGCTTGATGACAGCAAGATAACAAGCCTGCAGCAAACTTGCTGCAACAGTACATACCTGACCGCGAATGTAATACAAAAGTACACAAAGTTCGCGAAATTCACCGGATTATATTTTCCGCATTTTACAATATTTTGTAACCAAACTTCACAATTGTACTAAATTTTGAATGCCCGTTCCAGCTGTGGTGATTTTTTATGAAAAACTATATTCATGTAACGATTTACTTACATCCACAATAACCCTGCAGCAAGTGTGTGTTCTTGATTCCCTACAAAAAATTCAGAGGAATACTTTATCATCTGTTGCAAGCATCGAAGTGAATCAGTTACGACATTGCAACTTACAACAGTATTGTTGATATTTACATCACATTCGCAGCCACTATAAACAGAAACAATGCAACAGTTGTGTAAGTTTGGAACTCCTGTATAATACCAGTACACTCGCCGTGGAATATATTCTGAGAAATCATTTTGAATAAAGACAAATTGACAGTTTGCATTATGGACTAAATAAAGGTCGAACTAGACAGGAAGAACGAAATATATTTTACTACAGCTAGAAAAAAAGGTAGTTAAAATTAGTAGAACTGCAAAGTTTTGTCGCGAAATGTTGTAAAATAGGGAAAATATAGCCTCGTAAAGTTTCTAAATTTTGTATATATTTGTATTACGCGCGGAAAAAGTTACCGTTTTTGAGCTGAAACTGCCGCGAAAATGGTACCTTTTTACAATATTTCGCCACCAGACTTTGCAATTCTCCTCATCTTAGGAGCCTCGTATTAGCTATAGCACAGATTTTTTTGTCTAGAGATGTCTTGCCCAGATCGAAGGTTAGTTTATCATACAAATTGCCCATTAAAATATAATTTTGTGGTAACACTACGTAAGTTTATTATCGCAAAGCTTTCAATCCGTAAGGTCGGATCTTCATCAGCGCTAATAATAATGCATTAAAATGATGAAGATCCGAGATTACTAATCGAAAGCTTTGCAATAATAAACTTACGTGGTGTTTCCACAAAATTATATTTTAATTTGATATTCACCATGCAAACATACAAGGAACTTAAATTGTCTTTCCTTACCTTTTACAATCTCGGAATTTAAGGATTGGAACTTTAGCATGTATAACATGGCATCGTTGAATGTATGCTGTGAAAGAAACAAGACATCAATGATGTTTCACAACCTAATGGACCAATTTCCCATTAGACAAACTCTTCATTTAGGAAATTATATTAGCACGGGTGAAAAGAACATCCTAAATTTAGTAAAATTGTGAAGTTTAGTCGTGACTATTACAAAATGTGGTAAATATAGTCAAGTGAAGTTTGCGAATTTTGTATACTCTTGTATTACGCGCGGAAATGATATCACATTTCGATGTAGTGGTATCACTTTGTCACGCGTAATAATACAAAAGTACACAAAGTTCGCGAAATTCACAGGACAATATTTTCCACATTTTACAATATTTTGTAACCAAACTTCACAATTGTACTAAATTTTGCATGCTCGTTCCAGCTGTGGTAATAGATTTTCTTAATTCAAAAGTTTTTCTGATGGGGAATTGGCTCATTGAAACAACTTCGAAGTCTCATCGACTTCCTAATGAAAGGAAACTCACCGGATCTTTTTAACATGTTATTTAATTGATAGAGTATCTTTCGTGCTTCGAATCTTTGGTCAATCTAGGAACAACATATAAAATATACAGTATGATTATATAACACGGTGTGGAAACCACACAAAATTTGGATTCATAGTAACTCCTTTACACAGCAAAAAACGCACAACCTGTTCTGGCCTGATGAAAACAGCATTGAACAATGTTGTGCTGCCCACATTGTTCAAGGTTGTCAACAATATTGTTCAACATTGTTACACCTGACTGCAGGCTAATTCAGGCTAATCAACTTGTTCAGTATTGTTGACAACCTTGAACAGTGTGGGCAGCACAACATTGTTCAATGCTGTTTTCATCAGGCCAGAACAGGTTGTGCGTTTTTTGCTGTGTACAAGGCCAATGTAGTGATCACTTTAGACAGTAGCGGCAGGTTTTACGAAAGACGAATAGCGTTATCCACCGAATAGACCTAGGTGATCTGAAAACATGGAAAAGTACTGGCACTAGTTGACAAATAGAAATCCATTTTTCGAGCCAAGCTAGCGAATTCCTCATTAAGTACAATTTAGTTCGGTTCCAAATTTCTGGTGGACTTATAATTTTCTTTACTGAACATGTTTACAAAGTTTCAACAAGTTTAATAAAAGATACAAGTGATTAAAAACAGCAAAATGGATTCTTATTCGGTAGCTAGTTCCAGTCCTTTTACTCACGGTCAGATCAGCCGGACGGGATAGTGATTTTTGCAACTGCTGCATAATGCCATGTAAAGCAATGGCACCAGGGATATTGAACTCGCAAGAGATGATAAGTGACCTTAACTCGAAAATGCTGAACTTTAACATGGGTTTTACTTGCTACTAACTGCACATGTTTAGACAGTTAGAGAAAATCACTATTTACATTATGCACAACTGACCCCAGACATGTTATCAACAAATCAGAGCAAACGATCTGGGGGCACCCTGGCATGCGCTTGATGACCGCAAGGTAACAACTAAAGGTAACTTCTGGTTATGTACTTTAAATCTTGAGGCTATTAAAAGCAACTAAAAAATAGAAAAATATGTACTAACTTCTCTTGTTTCGGACAGCAGTAAACACAAATCCACATCACTGTCGTTCGTTGCCAAACCATTGCAGGTTGATCCACATATATGTAGTGAGCAACTTGGAAAGGCTGTTCTGAAAATTGACAAGAGATAATCTCTCAAGTGCAGCTTTTGTTCGTATCGTTGAGGTGCCTGTCTTGTGGCAAGGTAGTCTTGCAAAATTTGGTGGCTGAGCTGAATGTAAAAAATGATATTAAATGTGATTATCAATGGTGATGTATGGTGGTGGTGATGGTGGTAATAGAGGTGGTGATATATGGTGGTGGTTGTGGTGGTGATGTATGGTGATGTATGGTGGTGGTGATGTATGGTGGTGGTGATGTATGGTGGTGGTTGTGGTGGTGGTGATGTATGGTGGTGGTGATGTATGGTGGTGGTTGTGGTGGTGGTGATGTATGGTGGTGGTGATGTATGGTGGTGGTTGTGGTGATGTATGGTGGTGGTGATGTATGGTGGTGGTGGTGATGTATGGTGGTGGTGTGGTGGTAATGATAATGGTGTTGGAATGGCAACATTGTTGGTTATGATGTTGGTGGAGTTACTGACAGTGATGGTGATATTGGGTGATTATGGTGATATTGCTGGTAGTGTTGGTGGTGGTGACAGTGATATTGGTGGTTATTGAGATGTCGGTAGTACCATTGATGGAGTTACTGGTGGTGGGGGTGGTGATATTGGTGCTTATTGAGATGTTGGTGGTAGCATTGGTAGAGATACTGGTGGGGGGTGATATTGGAGGTTACTGAGATGTTGGTGGTACCATTGGTTGAGCTGGTTGTTGTAGTGATACTGGTGGTAGCATTGGTGGTAGTGGTGGTGATAAATATTGGTGATTATGATGATATAAGTTGTATTGTTGGTGGTGGTAGTGATATTAGTGGTATGATGGTTATGAAGAGATTGGTGGTAGTGTTGGTAATGATGGGAAATATTGGTGGTTATTGAGATATCAGTGATGGTGGCAATTTTGGCAGTTATAATGACATTGTTGGTAGTGTTGAAGGTGGTCATTGTGATATTGGTGGTTAGCCTGATATTGGTGGTATTGTTGGTAGTAGTAATGTGGGTGGTTGTAGTGATATTAGTGGTAATGTTGGTGTTGGTGGTGATATTGGTGGTATGATGACATTGGTGTTAGTGTTGGTAATACTGGTGATTATAGTGACATTAGTGGTGGTGATTTATATAGTGGCCGTGATTGTTATAGTGGTGATATAAGCAAACACAATTTATCAACTTACCCTTTCCAAACTTCTCTCTTCATTCCTGGCTAAAGGCTCACTTGGTCTTGCATGTGGACTAAAATGAGAAGGCCTGGTTGCACTTGCATCGCCCTCAGATCTTGGTCGCTTTGTTTTCGAAACAGGATGCCACCCTTGCGTAGATTCCGACACTCTACGTTTCCTTCCCTGTTTTTCACTTGTCACAGAGGCATTCTGCGGCATGGTAGCAGGTAGAGATCGACGTTTATTACCTTCCTGGACTAACTGAACAGTGCTAGGTGTAAACCGCGGGCGAGGTCTGTTTTTCTGAACACTTCCACTAGGCTGAGATCGACGACGAACATTGAAATGAGCGTGCTGATTGTTTTGAACTGATGCCATATTTTATCAGTAAAATTTTATATCCCTGTGTAGGTATAAATGGAACAACCATTGGTGCATTCAAATTCACAACAAAAAACCTCCAGATATGTTGACTTTAATGATTGCCAATTTAACTGGCTTCTTACAGCTTGTAAACAATAATTTGTAACCAACTTGTCAATTTTATCAAATTGCAACAAGTCTGTTAAAATCAGGGCTGTTAAAACTATTGACTTAACTTTATTGACTTACACCTGTGGATAACAAGTTTTGATAATCAACTTCAAACAAGTCTGTGAATGACCAGACACAAACTTATTGTTAACACTTAGATGTCGGAAGCCCTGCAAATATATCCTGATATTGGGTTGTTGTTCAAGTCTGATAAAATCAGGGTTGTTAAAACTTGTCATAGACTTGTAGTACATCTGTGGATAACAAGTTTTGATGATCAACTTGCAACAAGTCTGTTTATGACCTGACAAAAACTTACTGATAACACTTAGCAGTTGCAAGCGCTGCAAATATATCCTGATTTTAACTAGCTGTAACAATTAAGCTGTTGCAAGATGTCTGCAGACTTGTTGTAACTTGCATGTTAAGTTGGCTGTGAATACACAAATATAGGATTGAAAGAAATACAGTATGTATCAACAGCATAAAAGACTGGCAGGACTTTGAAGTTTTCTATACTTTTCAACTTGCAACTGTTCTGTTTTCATTGCCACTTATGCTAGCAGCAATCACTTGAGTTATTATAAATGGGAAATCTTCACAGTGATAAATTCAAATTGCTTATAGTGGTAAAGTAATGATCGTGGTCAAATGAAGAAGTAATAAGGAGTCAGCAAATGAAATTCAATGTTCCAGGTTGGAAATTAGCCTATTTGGCATTCGAGCATTTTGCAAGCACAGCAGATAGAATACCCTACCAAGAGACTGTTACATAACTATGCTGCCACATGATCTGGCCGCACATTAAATTTAAAGTGATTTAAGTTTACCTTCCCTATTTTGTGAGAGTGACAGTTTTCCTGAGGCACAATTTAAGAACATATGTGAGACACATAACGTAAGTACATATCTTATTACACACATATACCACGAATATACACTTTAAACGACAACTCAACAAGTTATTTTCATCACTGACCTTGTACAACAACAGGAAAGCACCTTGCAAGCTGGGAGAATTATACTGCACAAAATAGCCAACTAACACCGCTAATACAAAATAAGTCTTTTCACTTTTACAGTCTTTGAGGGAAGAAAATAGAGTACACAGTCTTCTATCCCAAAATTCTGAACTGTAGGACGGAAAATAGCAAAGAAATGTTTGCAAGAAAAGCAACCTTTGGCATTTTTCGATTCGTGTTTAATTTATGCGCCAACCTCGGTCCCAGGGTTTTATGCGCTAGAACCTTGTACATGTAAACCTCGTTTTAAATCCTAGCTTGTAAACCCTGTAAATCTTATGAAAGGGTTTACAAGGATTTAAAACGAGATTTACAACGCTCAAGAATACGTCTTTACACCGCCCTTACCGATTACATCTTTTGCATTGAATAAAATTGCAAGGTACAAACGGGCGCAAAAATGTACTACAGCCAGCCCTAGTTTAAATATCCGAAGCAGAATACTAATCAGTTTAGGTCATTCTTTCGGTTATTGAAATGCTCCATTGTATTTTCCTAGTTTTGAATACTTTACTGGTCACATAAACACGACCAATGAGAGGGAACCATCAATAGGTCGTACTGAAGCCAATCATAGTCTTGTTTTACTTTCATTATATACAAATTCTTTTGAATGTTACAAAAGAATTTGTTACTACAATTTTTTGTTATTACAAAAAATTCTTTTCGACTCGAATTTTCCCCGAGCCATTCAAAGAGGGCTTCCATCAAGCATCCAACACCCACATTTGACCTCACTATGTGAAAGGTTTATTGGTTTTGTTACAGTCTGATAACAGTAAAGCACACCAAAATATCTTCAGTAAAAAACTAGTTTTTTTTCTTCTTAAACAATGCTTAATGTAAGCGTTAAATAGCTGTCCTCGCAACTCGAACACAAAACAATCACAAACTTGTTGCAAGCTGTTAATTATACTATTCATTAAGTTGCATCACATCTGTTACAATCAGGCTTGTTGCAGCTTGTCTTTTGCATATTTGTTAAAACCTAAAACAACTTGCAGCAAGCCTGTGGCTAACAAACGTCGGCAGTTGGCAATGAGCTTGTAACAAGTGCCCCCCCCCCCTGCTCCCCTCCTCTTCCCTCCCCCCCTCTCCTCACATACGGCAGTTCTTATTTTGCACTGCAAATGTACAACCGCAGAAGTTTTGAGATTCTTTATCAAGTAATCAACACAGTTCTGATGTTCAAGTTGATAAAAACGCTACCAAATTAGCAGACATTTCTCTTCCAAGTTCACCTCGAAGGCGCGTGAATAAGTTTCCGTTTTGCTTTCTCTATAGTTTTAGCCTTAGTTTCTTCGTCGATCTTTGTCTTCTTAAACCATTTGCGAGTTTCTTCAACGTCTCGTTTGTCGACATACCTTGAAAGTTCGCGGTAGATGATTTCAGCGTCTTCAGCAGAAGAAAGATTGTCAACGAGTTTAATGTAATGTATCATTGCCTGAAAAATACAAGAAAACAATTAGCTTAGCTCCTACTGTAGTAACTCTGGATAAATAAGAATACCTTACAGAACCGTTAGGAAGAACAGTTTAGAACTGATAGAGTTATCCAGTATAAATAAAGTTAGCTTAAGTTAGGTTTCCTACTGTAGTAACACTGGATCAATAAGAGATTATCCTTACTGGATCTCTAGGAAGAACAGTTTAGAACTGATAGAGTTATCCAGTGTAAATAAAGTTAAAGTTAGGTTTCCTCTTGTAGCAACACTGGATCAATAAGAGATGATCCTTACTGAAGCTCTAGGAAGTACAGTTTAGAACTGATAGAGTTATCCAGTATAAATAAAGTTAGTTTAAGTTAGGTTTCCTACTGTAGTAACACTGGGTCGATAAGAGATGTAGCTTACTGGAACTCTACAAAGAACAGTTTAGAACTGATAAAGTTATCCAGTAAAAATAAAGTTAGTTTCGTTTATGTTTACTCCTGTAGTAACACTGGATCAATAAAAGATGATTCTTAGTTATGGAATGAAACATCCCCCTTTTAGACAAACTTTTGAATTAGGAATATTCATTAGCACAGCTGGAAAGAGCATCTCCTAAATTTAGCAAAATTGTGAAGTCTGGTTGCAAAATATCGTAAAATATAGAAAATAATCGAAGTCTGATTACAGTTTTCCGCCATAAAACAAAAGTTTACAAACTTCACAGGACTATATTTTCTCAGATTTACAATATTTTGTAAACGACCAAACCTCACCGTCTTACTAAATTTAGGATGCTCTTTTCAGCTTTGCTAATGAATACTCCTAATTCAAAAGTATGTCTAAAAGGAAGTCGTCCATTAGAAGCAGATTAGGAGCAGATTAGACTAGTTAAGACAAAAGCAGAGTTACAAACCTCTGGTAACCAGACATCAAAGACATAATCAACTGTTAAAGAGGTGATGTTTGCTTCAGCATCGTACCACGAATGCAGCAACCTGATGATTTCTTCACGCTTTTAACAGAGAAACAATTGATATGAAGATGTCCAGATGATTTGACCGTGAGTAAAAAACCTGGAACTAGCTACCAAATAAAAATCTATTTTGCTATTTTTAATCACTTATATCTTTTATTTTCCCTTATGAAACTTGTTGAAACTTTGTAATCATGTTTACTGAAAAGTCCACCGGAAATTTGGAACCGAAATAAATTATACTTGCTAGATAAATAAATAAATTTGCTAGTTTGGCTCGAAACATGGATTTCTATTTGACAACTAGTGCCAGTACTTTTCCGTGTTTTCACATCACCTAGATGGGTGAATAGAACATTCCCCTATTAGACAAACTTTTGAAAACAGAACATTTGTTAGCATACTGCAGTCGGAAAGAGCATCTTTAATTTAGTAAATTGTGAAGTTTGGTTGCTAAATTTACTCCCGTGAAGTTTGATAATTTTGTATGTTTTTGTATTACGTGCGAAAAAGGTTACATTTCAACATAGAGATAAGGCTTTTCCGTGCGTAATACACAGGCCCAGCCAGGGTTACAAGGATACCGTGTAACCCAGTTCTTTTTTTTGTCAGAACAAATGCAAATATACCTTAATTTACAGAGACGCTAGATACTAAATACCCAAAATATTGCAAAATACTGCACTTATCATCGTATACTTGACTAGGACACCAAATACTCGCAATTACAACTTAGATACGAATAAGATACCCAGGACATCGTAATACCCAATACCCCTGGCCGGGCCTGAATACAAAAGTATACAAAAATTGAAAATTTCATTGGACTATATTTTCCATAGTTTACAATATTTCGCAACCACACTTCACAATTTTACTAAATTTACGATGCGCTTTCCCGCTGTGCTAATAAATTGTCCAAATTCAAAAGTTTGTCTAATTGGAGAATGGTCGACCCATTCAACAACACATTAAGGGATGGGGGACCGGTTTGTGAGTGAGTGAGTTGGTGTAGCTTGCATTTTGATACACCACACTTAAGGGAGAAAGAAAAGCTTACTGTTTCCTCGTCTTGTACCGGACCAAATCCTCCTCGGTGTTTTAGATCATTCCTCTCAGAAACCGCGCCATATTTAAAGGTGTTGTGACGGGACGATGGCACTTTCTCCCGATAAACATCTATTAACCTTTGCTGAAGGAGAGAACAGACCGAACGTTAATCATATGTGAGACACTGATCCAATTACTCAAATATACCGAAAAAACTGACATCTCGAAATATCATTGCCGGCGTTTGTTGTGCAATCAAAAGCACATAAAAACATATAGGATCTTTCTCCACCTGGACCAAAATAAAAGCATTCAATACTTCGAGCGAAAGTTCTATCAGCCTCGGGACAAGTGGTGGAAGAGTAAAAAACGTTTTTTTTTAATTTGAATCTCGAACACAAGATGCCTTCAGTACATTTGGATCCAGGGTTTTTTGAGTCTGATGATTGATCTCTATTTGTTTTCAAGAGTGAACATTGGACACAGGGCTGTCCAGCGATAGATATTGACATCTTCCTTTACTAACCTTACACCAGTGAAGTTCGTTAAGAATATTACTGTATTTGGTCACAGCCCTAATATGGAATGGATAAGGACACCGAGTTAGAGTGGACGTTATTGGTTTCTTCCACTGAAATGTGACTCGATAGTCTACATCATGTCACATTGAACACCTTTCGCCAAAGGATCTTTTATAGTACATGAATAAAGCTAAGTTTAGGTCATTGCAAAGCTCCACTGGTTGTCTTCATAAATGGAAAAGTTTTATCCTCCTACCGTTCGTATGTCCAGAGACAATGTTGCCATGGGTAAGGTGTGGAGTTTAGGCAATCATTTGCATAAACTTATAATTAGAATTGAGTTCAAACGAGAAAAATGAATTCTGACTATCGAGCCACTTCAAGTATTAAACTATAGGTAAACGAAAGTATTCATGAACATGCTCACTTTCGTGTCCGCCGACTTTCATCATTCCCCGTCATTTCTTCGTTCTCCATTTCCATCTCTGAACTATCAAACCCGCTCTCCCCGTCATCCGGTTTTTCATCTGGTTTGTCCGCTTCGCCAACCAGTTTATCCTGCTCGTTATTTGTTGGCGATTGAGCTTCGTCGTCGTCTTCGCTGACGTCAGAAACTTCATCTTGAACACGAAAGAAGTCTTTTCGGTCAAACATGTTCTATTTTCCAGGAAATCCCCCCCCCCCCCCCAAGTTCAAGAGAAAAGAGAGTCTCTTCTAAATAACTTTATTTTATGATGCAATTAGTGCACTTGTGTTGGATTGGAACCACTGGTGAATGAATGTAAATATGATTGAAAAGAACAAATATTAACAAAAGAGATGCGTTTCTAGTACCTTCATCTTCATCTCCATCAGGTAAGATTTCGTCTTTCTGGAATACTAAAATAATACACACGAATTCAGCCTTGGTAAACAATGCTCCCTGTCAATGATTTGCAATCCAAACATTTTCGCGAGAAATATCAGCCTGCATGGAGCTCCAAGTAAGAAAAGATTGTTTTCGCTACAAAATGCTTTTACGTTTGTTGCGAAGCATTTTTGTTCTTGTTTTTGCGACAATGTTTCCAGAGACAGAAAAACATGGAAACATTGATAGGGAACATGTTTCTGCAACAATGTTTCCTGAGGTGGACAAATACGGAAACATTGATAGGAAACATAATGTTTCTGCAACCAGTGGCGAAGCCAGCTCGACATTTGGTCATACAAATGCATATTTTTCAGTGTTTATAAATCGTATAAGGAATCTATTTCTAAAGAAATGGATAATGATAATGATTTAAATTTGCATAGCATGACCAAATTGTCGGGCTGGTTTCGCTGCTGTCTGCAACAATGTTTCCTAGTTGGCACACAGCTTTTAAAATTGCGATTCTATTCCAGGTAGCTGATTTGACCGTGAGTAAAAGACCTAGAAATAGCAACCAAATAGAAATCCATTTTGCTGTTGTTAATCACTTGTATCTTTTGTTTTTCTTTGTGAAATTTGTCGAAACTTAGTAAACGTTTTTAATAAAGAAAATTGTAAGTCTACCAGAAATTTACAGACAAAGTAAGTTATATTTCATGAGAAATTTGATAATTTGGATCCAAAAATAGATTTCTATTTGATAACTACTGCTAGTACTTTTCCGTGTTTTCAGATCAACTGGAATTCAGTGTCTTGGTCAATAACAACGACCTGCATGCCTGCCTACATAACTGAGCTTACCACGTCTTACTAATATCTCGTGCGCTTGATCCACAGCAACATCGAAATCTTCGCGTAGGGACGAGTCGATCTCTTGGTTCTGCAAGATTACAATTATGATTCAAAAAAGAATTTTAAACCAAGCTCCCATGTGAACTGAGTAAAAGTCAACGGCTGTCTGTAAAGCGAGTCATTTAACAACCGTTCTTCCAGGGAAAGATCACTTGCGCTGACGTCATCCTAATGCTCCAGTTGCCGCCAACAACAACAGATACGCAAGCAATAACTAAAGCAATATGTATGTATATATACAATATCAGAACAGCTGAAGAATCCTTCTGGATGAAACCATAGACAACAGAGTAAATGGTTTGGAAACTTATTAGAATAACAATATAACACTCATTATCTATGCAGGTCAACGTTTATACAAAATATGGTTCTTCATCGTTACGTGTCTTTCATCGAGGACTCTTCAGTTCCATATCATTGTATACATTGTATTAGCTCTTTCAAAAAATAACCCAACCTTGTAGCGGAGGTAGGTTTCGTGGTCTTCAGTGAATAACTTGACGTTCTTCTTCGGCACTTTCATACTGAATAACAGACTGAACAGATTAGGGTCGAAAAAAATCTGGCACTCACTGTAGCTAGGGTAGGTCGGACGCCCCCCCCCCCCCTGGGCAAATGGATTTCTATTTGAAAACTACTGTCAGCACTTTGCCACCACTTTCAGATCATCAGGTTCATAGTTAGAGTATTTCCACGTACCCTTTGCAGCCAGATTTAGGCAGGAATTTAACGTACGTATGAGTCGTTTTCTTTCTACATGCTTCCCTGCTAATCTGAAAATATAAGACGAAGAAAAATATTCAGCTTGGGTAAGGTGATATCGAAATATCGCCCAATCCTATCCTCGTTCGTAGCAAATCAACTAGACAAGAAGCTTAAGGTGGCTCGATAGTCAGAATTCATTAGAAATTTTATGTCTCTACGATTAAATGTTTTGTCGTGAATGCTTGAGCTTCATTTTAGTTCATTGCACAGCTCTATGGCACTGTTTGCTGTATTTAAAAAAAATTTCTTAAAAGTTTGCCAGAACATAGAAATCACGTTTCTTGTTGGAACTCGTTTCTAATTATAAGTTCATTTGCATAAACTCCACACCTTACCTATGACAACAATGTCTCTGGACATACGAACGGTAGGAGTATAAAACTTTTCCAATTATGAAGACAACCAGCAGAGCTATGCAATGAACTAAACTAAGCTTTACACGCGCACTGTAAAAGATTCTATGGCGAAAGAAGCATTATGTGCTATGAGTTAGACTATCGAGCCACCTTAATCTAGGTTCTTACCTGCGCAGGCCAAAATGGAAACTTCATGTGCTTTACCCAAACGACGTCGCCCGGTAGAAAGTTTTTCTTAGCACCTTAATTAAACGAAACAACGTTTTGTCGTCTGTACATTATTTCAGTAGCTGGATAAATGTATCAGTTCTTAATTGTTCTTCCTAAATGTCCCGTAGAGATCATCTTTTTTCGATCCAGTGTTACTAGAGGATGAAACCTAAACTAACTTTATTTATACTGGATAGCTTTATCAGGTCTACACTGTTCTTCCTAGAGGTCTGGTAAGGATAATTTCTTATTGATCCAGTGTTACTACAGGAGGCAATCTAAACTAAACTAACTTTATTTATACTAGATCCAGTAAGGATCATCTGTTACTATTTCTGTTACTATCGTTAACGCAGGAGTGTTAGTATGTGTTCATCTTACCAGGGGAGGTTGCGAAGGCTTCAGGCAGAGATTCATCATCGGAGCTACAGTCTTCACCATTCTCGTTACCTGCATGAAAAACAACAAATGCGTCAAAAAGATCTACAACCCCCTGTTAAGACGACGCATGACACGATCTCGGTAGAATTGATGTGCCCTGATGTTATGTAGGTGCCAAAAAATATGCCTGCCCACGGTGGGAATTGAACCTACGACCTTTGGAAATGCTAGGCCAACGTTCTGCATATATATAATAGACGATTTGCATGTTAGACTAACTTTCAATCTAGGCAAGACGAACAAAATCTTTTACCATAGTTAAAAAGAGCATCCTAAAATTAGTAGAGCTACCAAGTTTGGTGGCGAAATGTTGTAAAACATGGAAAATATGGCCTCGCAAAGTTTGCAAATTTGTATACATTTGTATTACGCGAGGAAAAAGTTACCACTTTTGATACAATTTTAGCTGAAAAGTGGTAACTTTTTCTTCGCGTAATACAAATGTATACAAATTTGCAAACTTTGCGAGGCCATATTTTCCATGTTTTACAACATTTCGCCACCAAACTTGGCAATTTCACTAATTTTAGGATGCTCTTTTTAACTGTGGTAAAAGATTTTGTTTGTCTTGGCTAGACTGAAAGTTAGTCTAACATGCAAATTGTCCATTAATAAAATAATTTTACAAACAAAATTTTTAACCTTCCATATCGCTTTTGTTGCTTCCTACAGCTTCACTTTCTTTTTCTTCCACCAAATTATCAAATGTACTCTCATTTTCGTCACGTTTAAGAATTTTTTGCGCTTTTTCACTTTGCTGACCACCATTACAACCATTATGAGCCAACTGGGGCCATTGCGACTTCAAAACATGTTCTGGGTCGTTTACAGATTGTGTCATTTGTGTGTTATTAGTATCACAGTGAACCGTTTTCACAACATCATTGCTTTTCTCCAGGTAACTTTCTTTTCCATGCGCAGTTTTGTTTTGGCGGGAAGATCTCTTAGGTCCCGACTTCTGGTTCAATAATTTCTTCTCGTTTTCGGTCGTGTAGCTTTCTTTGTTAGTATTTTCGCTTCGTTCTTCGCCTGGAGCTATTCGGGCACGCTTAGTTGCTTTCCCAACCGCTGTGTCATCTTTTTCAAGCGTTTCGCATGTTTCAGCTTTATTCCTAGTCCTTTTTAATGCCATTTTATTGCTCGCACTTTCACATTCTTCGGAAATTGTTCTAAACTCTTGGTCGCCGGCAGCTTTATCCTTAGCCTTACTAAATTTCAATTTCCCGTTGGAAGAGCGCTCGAATTTCTTTAGCAAACGAACTTGTATTTCTTTCTTAAACCTCTTCTTATTTTGTTGTTTACCGGCGTTTTTATTAGCGTTTTTAACAGACGGCTTTGCTGAACAAGTCACTTTTGTAGTCGTTTCTTTTAATTCCGACTCCCTACAACAAGCAAATGTTTTGCCCAGGAGACGGGGACTACGTCTGGTTGTTGATGGATCACATGAACTATTTGACCGCGTTCTTGATCCTGTTTCGTGTGGAGAACTAACTATGGAAGATTCATTTCGTTCGCTTGAACTATCCTTGGCAGGCGAAACTAACTTTTGCAGACTCGTTTTATCACAATTTTCCTCATTTTTAACTTCTGCTTTATTTTCATTGCATATACCCTTTTCAATATGCTCAGAAACCATGTCGAGCTTTCTTCTTTTGGTGACAATTTTTCTTCTCAGCTTGCTTGTTTCATTCTGTTTCATGCTTGTAGGATTCCCACAAGTTAAAAATTCGTTTGAATCCTCAAAAATAGTCGGTAAAGAACATATAGTCTTTGCCACACCGTTAGCTTTCTTTTCTGACTTGTTAAGAATTGATGTTGCTGGCGTTGCTTGTCCTAAAAAGTTGCAGCTTCGAGTTCTCGGCGAACATCTCATTCTTTTCGTATCAGGCGAGTATTTCTTCGGAGTATTTTTCTGCTTCTCTAAAAAAAGTAGAACCTCAAGCCTTTTCACAGTGAAGGACGATAGTTTTAAGCTAATTAAAGATAATCTTAAAAAAATCACTTGATAAAAACAAGATTTGTATAGTTTGCCAGAACTCACTGTGCATTTTAATGCTTTTTTCCGCTTCTTTAACTGCGGCCTCAAAAAGCCATCTTTTCTCAGCTTTCTTCGAATCTAGCCAGATACATATTAAATATAAGTTTGTACATATTAAATGGTCATCAACAACACTCAAATGTTTTGCAAACTCTCAAACTTCAACACTTACTTCGACCTTTTCTTAGAAACTCTTCTTTTCTTTTGCAACAGAAAGGCTGTACGTTTGATTCCGTCTTAATTGCTTCGCTAAAAATATTAAGTAGTTAGCACTATTAGGTCCATACAAAGAAAAATTCCTACTATCTCAAAACTGAGGAAGAACAATTTGCTTGTGCAGAGCATTTTAAATTTCTGGTCGGAACTCAAGATTGAAGGTTAAAAAATAAGTAAGCAGACATTTGAGTCTGACAAATCAGAAAGTCTTGATAGGAATTGTAGAAAGTCTGAAATTGGATAGGAAGTCTGAAGTACTTATGTAAGGTGCAGCCAAGCATTTCATATCTGATAAAGCATGAATTGCATTAAATGGCTTCTAAAACGTTCCATTTTAAATTCACTTTCAATTGTCAGTTCGTTTATGAAATAAATTTCTCAAACTCATTAATAATTCATGATCAAAACACAAAGGAAATCACCACCATATCGTTGTCTTGATACCACGGTAATAAACGTCCATAAATCAACTCAACTTTCGCGTTGAATTTCTCGCTAAATACAAGTTCGTTTGAGAAGCAATATAATAAACTCGAAATTGTTTGTTACCAGCATCCAAAACACCTCAAAGTGTGTGTAAAAAACTCGACTAGTGTCTCGTTTTTCAACACACTTTTCGGTGTTTTATACGCCGGTAATAAACGCTCTCTCGTTTATTATATATTACTTCAATATAGATCTCGTGTGAACAAAGAAAATTGAGGCAAAAGTTTTTTGAAAATATATGTGTGTCCTTTCACATACAAGGACTACTTCACAGCAATTGATTTCACATCTAACAATCCCTACAAGGCTATAATAAAGTATGGTGCACTTTGAATAACTGCTACTTAATGGGTTGAGTTTTAATTTTACAAGAAGAAGATACAGCTACACCTGCCAATACAGTTACCAAAAAAGTTGACTTGTGGCAGGTCTAGGGAATGATCTAATAAATCCCTTTAGTTTCTTTGTATAAAGATGTTCCGATGTAAACAAAGAAATATAAACATTATTTGATAATTCTAATCCAGTGGCGGATCCACGGTAAGTCAAAATAAATTATAGCAGCTCAATTTTAAATTCAAAATAACTTTATAACAATGTCATAGGTTATGAATTTCAAAAGAATAAATTTTAACCAATGAAGTTGCTTTGAAGGTATTTTAAAATATATCCTAGAATGAGCTGTGGTAATTTATTTTGACTTACGATAGATCCGCCACTGTTCTAATCCTGTTTAAAAACATTCGCTGGGCTTCACTATCAACCAATGCCAAAAACGTACTATGTATCTTCTGCTAAAAAATTGACATAAGCTACTGTCTGTTTCTTGGGCTTACGATCTTCCAAATCCCTGTCCGACTCTATCACCTAAATGTACATAAATATTCATTGTATTACATCTTTTAGTGCCCTGTAATTTGACTTTCTTACTTAGAGGTGAGCAGATTTTTCCCAACAGGCTACCACCCAATTAATAAAAAAAACAAGATACAAGATGCATGAATTGTTTCAAAAGCAAATTTAAATTTGTTGAAAGACAAGTTTCGTCAAAATTATGAAAGGCAAAGGTTATTTACTTTGCTATGTTAAAGCTTTACACTCTTAGGTGTTTTTCTTAACATCTTTTTTCAGTTTTTTTTGCTTGATACCCACAATGCCCTCCCCCTCTCAGGACATCCTGTACAAATTTAGGTCATTCCTTAATCTTTAGACAATTCTGGGACGAGGGGGTCTGCGATACAGGGCGAAATCTATTTGTCGACGGTAGTGTTGCCAAGTCTGGGATTTTATCCCAAGATTTTTTAAATCAGTTGGGATATTTGGGAAATCTTTATTTTAAAACTCAATCTTGGAGATTTTTCTCGGGATTTTTCAGAATTCCAAGTTCTAAATTTAGTAATCAAGTTTTCAGTGAAATTGGCTAGTTAACAAATGATTTTGTTAAAATAGAGATTTCATGCACTTGTATTTAAGCCCTATTGACCTGAATATTTAAAAAAATTTCGTTTTGGAAGGCTCTCAAAAGCAAAAGGCCAAGATAGACAATGACCGAGGCCAAAATTGCGCAGACAAGGAACATGAGAATGAAAGATCGAATTTCGGGCTTTTCAATGAATTCCCGGGATATTTAGGGAGCTTACTTGAGATTTGTACAAAATTTGAGTTGGCAACGCTGGTCGACGGCCCACATCGAGATAGAAAATTAATCACATTATTGATTATTCATTTATTCCATCAAACAAATGAGAGATAAAGAAATTTGCTCGCTTTGATGGAAAGCATAAATCATTTTAAAGAGTATTTTTAAACATATATTTTTATACACTATACATCGAAGCTTTAATTCTAGATAAACGTAATATCACTCAAATCAAAACGCATATATTTGAACAAATTTTGAACAAATCTGAGGCATGATTAATAAAATCACATATATTTAATGACATTCAGCTGCTTACCTTTGCAGGCCAAAAAATCTCTCCGCCCACCGCAGATTTCGCCCAAACAACATCTTCTACAGAAAACATCTTCATACACAATACACCATATCATTAAAGCACAGAGCGCATCGAAAAAAGCTTCGAAACGTATATAGTATTCCACAGTTCTATTCGACCACCATGTTGACTTTCATATTTTGATCAACGCGATACGAGAGTTTACAGGGGGGGGAGAAGATACGCTGACAGTACCCCCCCCCCGAATTTAGTTTATAAATAATAACAATAATAATAATCCGACATAATAAGTGCTACTCTGGTTTTTGTTAAATGAATGAAATCACCGAACAAAGATTACATTCACGACCCAACGTTTCGACACTCCGGTCTAGTGTCTTCATCAGGGGTGGTCTGATGTTGAAACTCACGACCTTATATGCTGTCAAGGTGACGTCATTTACCAACAAGATGTAAATACTCTTGTGGTAAATGACTTCCGTCATCCCTATTTAAGGCACAAGGGCTCGCATTGATATGCCAGGCTTCCAAACAAAGCCTTTGACCATAACGATTGTTAGTGGTAATGACTTTAGAATCTTCCCACGCAATGTTATGGCTTGTTTCACACTCGTGTTCAGCCAAAGCTGATTTTGAGCTGCTAAAATTAGAAACAGCCCTTTGATGTTCTTTCAGACGTGTGCAAAACTGGCGTTTTGTTTGACCCAGATATACTTTCTCGCAATCACCGCATGGTATAGAGTATACAGCATGTGTTTTCTGATCAGTCGGAACGCGATCCTTGGGTTTCGCAAAAATATGTCCCAATGTCTGAAAGGGTTTCAGGGAAACCTTAATACCACAATTATTAAGAACTCTCCTGATTGGTTCCGCAATTCCTTGAATGTACGGGACTATTGCAGAACCTTTCACAGCGGAATCACCCTCTGGAGAGTTGCAATGAGTCAAGGTTGGACGCCTTAAACAATCGTAGAGAAAGCTCTTAGGATAATTGTTTTCTTTCAGAATATTGGTTACATATTGACACTCATTTTCCCTAGCATCGCTGTTCGATGTTAATAATAATAATAATGTTTTTTACGTATTTTATGGTACACTAAATTACAATGTGTTTACAAATTAACTCAACAATAATTCAGCAAAAGCGAAGTAGAAAATCTCACTAATTTTGTAAGCAATTTACTCAATTCTGCCAGGTTTTTTCAGTTTCGCCATTCACACAGTATATTTCGATAGAATATTGTCTAGTTCTACAGAAGTTGACGACCTATTTTTGAGAAAAATGCATAAAAAAAGAAAAACTATCCAGTTTTAGGAGAGAAAAATGCAATGATAAAGAAATGACGGATTTCAAATGGAATTTTGGAAGGTGCTGGTGGAAGCACGGTTGGGTTTTGTGGCGGGAAAAATTTTAGAGAAGAATTGAATATTTGGAGTTTGAAAATGAAATGCAAATTTCTTGTTTTATTTTCGTAGTTACTTTTATTTAAACGGTTATTTTCGTTACAAATATGTGTACAAATATATCAGTCGTTGGCCTGCAGTATCTTAAAAGGCTATTGTCGTGGAAGACTCAAGTTTTCAGTCCTAATAAACGGCGAAAACTTCTCCAAGAACGAAGACAGTTCAAAATTTGAATTCAGGTATTATTATCTTGTTGAAGGCTTGTTATTTTTTCTTGAGATACTTCTTAATGATATTATTGATATGAAATTTGTGTAGTAATGCTTTGCGTCTTTTTGAATTTGTCCACCAACCACCGATGTTTAATATAAATAATTGAATATATACGAAAAGTGATAAATTAAATCCTTAAAGTTTATCATCTCCAATACTATTAACATATTGTATTGTTAAAGAAGACATTCAGGCCTTCTTTCCCCCCCCCCCTGCTAACTTTAGATCTCAGAAACTGTTTCTGTAGAGAGTAGCAACATTGGGAAGAGTATACTATGAGATATTCTTACGACTACCGGCTGCATAACATAGCTCAAAACCCAAAATTGTCTTGGAGATTATTTTCTTTTTGAATGTGTTGTTTGACTCATCTTTTTTTAAGTATGTAATGTTTCCATGTATAAAACTGAAATTTCCTTCAAATTTTCAAAATGGAAATTTGAAATACATTTTGGTTCCAATTTGAACCCTGTTTAATACTGTACCCAACAAAGTTAATGTTATTGCCACAAATCTTGAATAAAGTTTGAGAAATTGGCATTTGACAAGTGGAAACATATTTTAACATTTTGCTGGTTGGCAAGTCTGGTTGGCAACATAGAGATGTAAATAACTCATAGAAATTAATATAAGTAACACTTGTCATAGAGATTGTTTATAATCTCTATGACAACTAGTACATTTCCCCACTTTGCTTATTTCCCTCACATTACATGTGATTTGGAAGATGTTTCATATTCGAAAAGTAACAAAGACATCGAAATACTTGAAAGATTACTTTCTCCATACGAGAGTTATCAAAGAACACCGACCAGCATTTGATGATGTGCAATGCTTTTTGGCATGTGATCCTACTTCAATGTATGTCGGAGAGTTGGATGGTAAGCCTATTGGGGCAATTGCCGTGTTCAAATATGAGAATGGTTATCGTCATGCAGGAGGGTTCTACATTGAAGAGAAGTATCGAAGCTATGGCTATGGGTTGAAGTTATCTCAGGAGGCTTTTCAGAAAGCTGAACCAATTGCCAACTTCTCATTTTACTCCAAATTAGAAGTGGTTGAAAAAAACAAGATTTATTATCATTGTCCCGAGATTTTGTATACTGCCGAAGCATATGCTATCAACTCAATGGCAGCTTTAAAGAACCTTCAAGGGATCTCCAAGGATTCATCATGTTGTATCAAGGAAATCTCAGATGTTGATTTTGAGGTTTTATTTGAATATGATAAATGTACATTTGGTTATGAGCGAAAACAGTTCTTATACAAGTGGCTGTATTCACCTGCAAGTCATTCGTTTGTTGCCTTAGATCATGAAGGGCGTGTCATTGGTTACATTGTTGCACGGAAATCGATAGCTTCAGATCAAGGCTATATGGTTGGCCCGTTGTTTTGTGAGGACATTAACATAGGAAAAGACCTTATCAAGTCAGTGCTTCAGCAGATTAACAAACAAAATACATGTAGTGTAGTTTCTGTTTGTTTTCCAATCAACAGAGATCCACAAGTTTGGGAATTGTTAAACATCTTAAATGGTTACCATCTTTTCTCAGTTGTGTTAATGGCAAGAAATATTCATCGAAAAGGTCGTCTTGATAAGTGGTTTTCGCCATCATCGTATATTTGTGCTTGAAACTGCATGTATCATATAAATTTAATACAAGATGATCTAAAAATGGATGAAATTTGTAATTAATGATAGAATCACAATTATACTAAAAGAAACATGTACCAGGCAATTATTAGCAAGGTCTTGTACACCTGGGAATTCCAGGACAACTAGATCGATGTTGATCTTGAGTTCTATTATGTCAGTGTGTCTGAGACGTCCTAGTTTTATTAACAACATTTTGATTGACTGATAGCATCAATTCAGCTGATAATTTTCAATCAAAGTCCCTAACAATAAATCTCAGTCCCCCCCCCTCCAAACATAAATTCTGTTAGGTTTGAGAAGGAAGGGGGTCACCCACCCACCCACCCACCTAGTTGGTGTATTCCTGTTTATCACATAGAATAAGGCCTTAAATGCACAACAGAATGTTTATGCTGCTAAAACTTGACTCAACTACCTCAACTTTCCTTTTCCCATTGATAGCAATTAAGTTGTATTGTGTCTAGCTCTCATATCTAATGCACTAAAACAGTAGCAAAATGCACTATACATAACAATACACTTACCCATGATTGATCTAATTTATCATTTTTAATCTGTATAGAACACTAGCATCACAATTACATTTAGTGTTATAGAACACATTTATTTAGTGTGACTGAGAGCTTTGAAAAATTTTATTCGGATCTAAAACACATTTATTCACATTCAACCAGGTGTGATAAATATTCATATTTACATTTTCCTACTCTGTAAAAGAATAAATGCATAAAAAGCCTGATAAAAATGTTGGATTGTAAACAAAATTTAAGTTGGCTTGATATTAATTATATTTGGCCAGAGCAGCAAATATAAAAGCAATCAAGTTGACTGGATGAGTAAAGAGGATTGTTATATTTGTATACTTCAACAGTTGAAGACTGATTTTGCTATACTATACATATCAAATATCTCTCAATCAGTATGTCACCTTTGCTGAGGATACACATAAGACAGTAAAACTAAGTTACACCATGGTGGTATGCTATGTTTTTACGATGCCTATAAGCACTGAGCCTCACTAGTGACATAAGCATAAGCACAAGATAAAACAAAAGACAAAACAAAGAAATCCACTGAAGCGTACGACATAAGGGACCGTTCATTATTTATACCTCAGGGGGAGAGAAATTGGGTGGGTAACTGATTTTTGAAACATCTAAAAGGTTGGGTGAAAAAAAAGACCAATGAGAAAACGAGAACATATTACAATGAATAATATTAGCTAATAAACGAACGCAGTTAATAACATATACATGAAAAACGCAATGACAAAAACAAATAAAACAGTCATTTCGAGTTAAGTTTACAAAGGCAGCTTTAAAATCTTGGATTTCTATTAGAGGTTGGGTAAAAAAACTTTGAACACCCTGAGCGGTTGGGTAATTTTTTTTATATACTTTTTTTAATTTCTCTTCGGTGCCCCCCTGAGGTATAAATAATGAACGGTCCCTAAGCATCGACATAAGCATAAGCACAAGCATAAGACTACGAGCATAAGCCATGGCAGAACAAAAGCAAATTCAAAAGAAAATTCGTTTTGCTTTGTCTTCGCAAACCTCAAAGGAAAATTTATCCTTTGTTATTTTGCTTATGCTTATGTCGCTAGTGAGGACCAGGCTCAATGCGTGCATAATGCAAATTCCAATGCATTTGAACGACCAATCAAATTACTTCTGCTTTCGATTTGTCCTGGAGCGTATGACCGGGCTTATGACACGCAGGCGGCCAATAAGGCCTGGGAACAAAGATGCACCCACGGCAAAGTGTGGCAAAGAGTAGAGACTACAAAGAGGGTCCACTTCATTCAAAAAAGCGTTAGGTGCTGTCGTCATGATACGTCATGGGCGCCATGTTCCTAGCCAGTGCCCTAAACAGAGGAAGTCACCCCCCGGAAATATTAAAAATGGCTAGTAATACCGGAGGGGAAATGCTTCTGTTTAGGGCACTGGCTAGGAACATGGCACCCATGACGTATCATGACGACAACACCTTACGCTTTTTTGAATGAAGTGGACCCTCTTTGTAGTCTTTACAGGGTTGCCAGATCACTGCATTTTTGAGGCCAAATCTTCAACATTGCTCTTTGTTTTTCTTTGTACTTACCTTTTGTTTTCTTTGTTTACTTGACTACACTAATTGGCCACGATTTGGCCTCAAAAATGCAGTGATCTGGCAACCCTGTGGCTCTACTCTTTGTCCACGGCAGTAATTTAGAAAGCCTTTTGAGTATCTGGCCCATTCCCATAGTAGGCAGGTCACGCAAAGTCTCTGACTCTCGGTGATCTTGTTTATCTTCTCTGCTGTCGTGATTGTGTGTTGTTTATAAAATGTTTCGTATCAAAAGGATCCCAACATCATCAACATATCTAAAGAATTACTTTCTGCAGACAAGAATAGCTGGCGGTTATGACCCTCCAGCTTTTGACGATGCCGATTGCTACCTTGCATGTGATTCAACCGCTTTGCACGTTGGCGAATTGGACGGCAAGCCGATTGGAGTCGTTACTGTGTTTAAATATGAGGATGGTTATCGACATTCTGGAGGATTGTACATTGAAGAAAAAAATCGAAAGTTTAATTATGGATCACAGTTATATCGTGGAGCATGTAAGAGAGCGGAACCAATCGCCAATGTATCTGGTTATGTTGACGCATTAAATATTGAAAAATATAAAAAGTTGAATGGCTTTAATGAAATTTTGTATTATGCTGAAACCCATAGTATTAATTCAGTAACAGCCTTAAAGAATCTTAAAGAGTTCTGCAAGTATTCATCTTGTCATATTAAGCAAGCTTCGGATGTCGATTTTGAAGACTTGTTTCACTATGATAAACGTACATTTGGATATGAACGAAAGCAGTTCCTGTACAAATGGTTGTATTCACCAGCAAGTCACTCCTTTGTCGCATTGAATGATGAGAAGTCTGTTGTTGGTTACGCTGTTGCACGAAAGTTAATGGCGCCCCGTGACAGCTATGCGATCCGGCCATTGTACTGTGAGGACATTAACATCGGAAAAGATCTTCTCCAGTCACTTCTTGAACACATCAACAATCAAGATACATCACCCAGTCTGGTTGAAGCTTGTTTCCCTATCAACAGAGATACTCAAGTTCGAGAATTACTAACTATTTTAGACAGTAATTATCTTGACCCAATTGTGTTGATGGCAAGAAATGCTGATCGGAAAGGCCGTATTGATAAGTGGTTTTCTCCAACGTCTTATCTTTGTGGTTGAACCAAGGCATGTACTGTGCAGCTCATATTGCCTAAATAGAATATTAGATAGGCTATACATGATAATTGTTGCATTCACATGATTTGTCAGCGATAATTAAAATTCTGTAATCGAACCTTGGTATATAGGATAGTTATTTTTCAACTGTTGTAAAAATTCTTGAAGAGCTGAAATGGCTTGAATAAAAAGCTTGAAAATAATAGTATTATGAGTCAGGAATCACCCGTAAGGCCGTAACAGCACAGCCAGCCCGATGATTTAGTCCCGCTATGCAAATATTTTCGTGTTCATTGACTGTGAAAACAACAGTTTCTAAAGAAATGAATAACAAAGATTTTTTCAAATTTGCACGGAAAACTCGTCTGACGGATTTCCGCCTGATATAAATTTTGGCCGAAAAAAAAACAGGACAAATAAATGCGAAAACCCTGTCATCTATGTATTTGTTGACTAAGGCGAGTTGCCAGGTTGTCAAAATGGCATCTAGTACAATGAGTGATCAGAATACTTCATTCCAGAATTATTTCTACCAAATTAAAGTGAAAAGCTTGTTATACACACTTCAGGGTCAGAAGCAAATAATACAAATTACAAAAAACTAGGAAGGTCAATCATCGAAGACGAGGGGCAATTTGAAAAGTTAACTAGTGCCGCCGTTGTTTGTTGTTTTTCCGGAGAGAAAACCCAAAAGGTCCAATAGAAAAGGTCCAATAGAGCTCAAACAGCCAATGCTGGAGCTATGGATTTCGCAAAATCTGCCTGATTTATTCGTCTGATATAAATTTAAAAAGCGTTTTCCGTCTATGACGAAAAATTCGTCCAACTTTTCCATCTAAACGACCGTTTACCGTTTACCGAATTTATACCAAGACGAGTTACCCGTCTACGATGATACCACCCATTATAATATTGGGGAAGGTGGGACCTGGGCGTTAACATTGATTCTTACCTTATACTTAAAATGAAAACACTAGAGAATTAGTTTCAAATTGCATTTTTAAGTTGTTGAGAATAAATAGGATAAAGCATTTGTTAGATAGAAAAACAATTCCTTTATTAACGGAAGTACTTGTTTTTGTATGTTGTTTTATTGCTCAACTATGTAGAGCAATACATCTAAAAGCTAGAAATCTTGTTTTAAGCGTTCAGGGCGTCGATTCGAACGAAATGATATGTTGAACTGTTCGACCAAAAATTTTACTTCTACCTTGAACATGGCGATATTACCATGCACGAAATCGTGTTTTCGGCCGTCAGCACATTGAATTCAGTGAAATAAATGTTACAATCGCAGATATAAAACTTACCTTTCTAACACGAAAATTGCGTTGTAAACAGGGTAGTAAACATGTTTTCGTCTTGCAGGACATGGATTTGAGCGAAATTAAAATCGCCGACTTAAAACTTTCCTTCTGACGGGGTAATTTCGATGTTTCATAGCTAGAAATTTTGTTTTAAGCGTTCAGGGCGTCGATTTGAACGAAATAATATGTTGAATTGAACGACCAAAATTTTACTTCTTCATTGAATAGTGCGATTTACCATGCACGAAATGTAAGGAAGCGGCAGTTAGTGTAAAATTTCGCAGCAAGGATTGTATCGGAAGTATGACCATATTTCTGAGGGCTTAAAATCTTCGAAATGGCTTAATCCATAAATGCCTTCATGTCGAGCTACCAGCCTACCATCATATTTATCAGATCAATTTATTCGTCGTTCTGCTATACATAAAAGGGCAACCAGATATTGCTATGATGTGCATTTACCTAAACGCAATCTCGCTACGGGGCAAAGAATGTTTTTCTATGGAGGGGCAAAATTGTATAATGATTTGCCTCGGGAAGTGAAAGATATTGGGAACACAAAACCATTCAAGAAAAAACTCAGGAATGAACTGAGAAAGAACTCGTTGACTTAGTAGCCATAGTAAGTAATTAACTACAATCAATGACATAATTATTGGACCGATTGCTGAAAACATACAACTGACCCCCTTCCCCCCTTTTCAATGTTGCTCATCTGGCAAGCAATTTCTGTAGTAACGGCTATGGTCTTATATGATGGTGCCAATAATTTTTATGGCCGATATAGCAACATTGAAACGGGGGAAGGGGGGTTTACATGTCAATTTTCACAAATGCATTCAAAAATATCTTATTGAACTAAGTGTCCCAAATTTCAATGTCCCTGATTGTAGTTAGTAGTTTTTTTAGAGTATTTAGGTAGTTTTTTAGGCTATAATAAAGTCTCTATGTCGTATATCTATCCCACTCAGCCGGGACAAGATGAGAGGTGCGATCATTTTGACGTATTGAAATAAGTCACGCCTCATGATTCAGCAAAACATTGCTATTTCTCTTGAGGTGGATTTATACTTGGAAACCAAAGGATGTTAAAGCAGCAACAGTAATCGTGTTCAACCACGAAATCTCGTAGTCAACATTTTAGTTTTTTTACTGCTGTTGTGAGCTTTCATTTAAGTCTGGTAACTTATCACAGTACATCAAAATCATCCCACCCCGTATAGTGGATCTGAAACCAGCAAAATGTACTGGCACTAGTTTTCAAATAGAAATCCATTTTTCAAGCCAAACTAGCAAGTTTCTCATTCAGTATAATTCGGTTCGAAATTTCTGGTGGACTTAAAATTCTCTTTACTGAAGATGACTGCAATGTTTCAACAAGTTTCATAAAGGAAAATAAAAGATATACGTGATTAAAAACAGCAAAATGGATTTTTATTCGGTAGCTAGTTCTAGGCCTTTTAGTCAGGGTCAGATCAGCTGGGTGCCGGCTAAGTGGGATCATATAAACATCCCCTTAGAAAATGGGCAACATCTGTATCTCGTTAGCAAATATTGATG
Source organism: Muricea muricata (assembly GCA_963855995.1). Taxonomy (NCBI): domain Eukaryota; kingdom Metazoa; phylum Cnidaria; class Anthozoa; order Malacalcyonacea; family Plexauridae; genus Muricea; species Muricea muricata. The sequence continues at coordinate 1,845,012 of OY979728.1, read as the reverse complement.
AAATATGTATTTCTTTTGTGTTTTCCCATTATGACTTTCAAAACATAATGTTAATCTCAACACTGTCAGATTAAAATGAATCTGGTTTTCTTATCCCTGGTGATGGTTTGCAAAAGTTCATTACTCTTTTTAAGTTCACAACTTTTATTTTTTTGGGAAAATTTGTTATTTTCTGATAAGTTAAAAATTATACTTTTTATGTACATACATTAGTTCAGTTAACAAATATCATAATTTTACTAAACTTTTCATTGTTCGTGTATGTATAGTCGCCAAGGTAAGATGGGTTTTCAACCTCGCAGATTTCACAGATAGTGTGAGTTTGTCTGTAAATGTGAAAGAGCAATGTTTGTTTCAGGGAAATAACTGTTCCCAGTTTGTCCAGACTCTTCTCAACTTCCTTTCGTTTCCAAACCATCATACCGTGTCATTATGAAGTAATGTTGAACTATATTTAAACGTTATTTCATATTTAGAGCTATAATTGTATCATATTGAATATTTTACACTGGTATTAGACATATAAGTTTTACAATAGTAACTACGCAAGCTCTTTGAGAGCATTATTTTTAGTACGTTTTGTCCGCTCAGTTTGCTATTCTCCATTTGCATCCTTTTAATTAACATAATGAAATGAACGCAAAGATACGCGATAACTAATCTCCATTTTGTGCATTCTGCGTCGCATAGTTTAACATCAGAGGACGATATTAACTACTATATCCAACTACAAAGCCATTAAACGTTTTTATAGGATCAAGTTTAATGTCATTCTTACAGGTCACCATTATCCTTAGCGCATAACTGGCACATATTCTCTTGCTATGTTCAACGGTAACAATTTGTCCTCGGAATGGCTTTGAAAATATAATCCGTCTTCTGGCTGACTGCTTTTCTCAGGGAAATCTCAACTAGGGAATTTTGTCCCACACGAAACTCAACAGCTCCTATGTCGCCTTTTTCGCACGGCGCTACAAAACACAACATTACACGAAGTACTCTTACATCCTCTGGTATGATACGAGGCCAGTGTCTGGAAATTCTTGCAAATGCGGCAATTGTCTAGGGATTTTTGACACGTGAACAGATGGTTCCAAACGCGTTTCATCGAACTACAATGTTCCACTTGACAGTTGACGTTTGCGCAGTTGCACGCGTGACTCAAGGTAGACGTGCAATATTCGATGAAGTGTTGTCGGTAGTTGATGGGGCTTTGTGCTGTTGTGATCGTTGGAACACACACAAAACTTGGCCGGCGTTGAGCTCGTCCCTTTGATTCTTGCTGTTATGAAAAGCGAAGAAAAAAGTGTTAAAAAGTTTCGAGATCTTGATATTATATGTTCTAAAGGCCAATCTACACGATTACGACATACAATTCTGACTCTGGCGTATGGAAACGAGCGCTTATGTCAGATTTTTGCTCGTTCGCTGATGGCAAAATTTGAAATCTGATGTTTTGTACGCTTGTTTACTCGATCACATATACCAGAGTAAGAATCCTATGCGACAAATCGTATTGTGTAGATAATAGGCCTTAAAGCTACTAGTAATGTATACCCTCTTATTAGCAGTTGCTTGACTCAGGGCAGTTTTGAAAGGTTTAAAGGTTTAGTGTGATCCGCCTCAGGCCTGATGTCAATTTGTTTTTAAAAAAAAACACAAGCAGCTTTTCACGTCTTGTTCGATTCTTAAAATATTTGACTGAAGTGAAGATGTGGCATGTATGGCATTAGGCCCGGTCTGTGGCAAATGTTTAATACACCCATTGTTCGTTTTGTACCTATTTTGTTCAACTCCAGCCACTGTAGTCCGTATAGTTAACAGTCAATAGTCTTCAAAAAGGTATCCACCGAATAGGATAGAAATTCAGACATAAAAACGACGTCTAAGATGAAAAAAGTAGCGTAATACACAACTTCATGTTGCTACTGATGTCAGTGGCGCCACGAAGAATTACAAATTGCTGCTTCAATATCGACATTTTAAGCATTAAATAACGTACGTATTTCGCTTAAATCGATATGGGTGTAACTTTGAAGATCTTTTCCCGGGTAAGCTTAATAAACCATGTATTAATTGTGGTAGAGTCGAAAAATATTGTTATAAATAGACCCAAGTGTTACACGTTCACTTTCTCGTTCATGTTTCTTTGTCGATTTCAGAATTCGTAAAATTGACCAATCACAGCGAAGCACAAAAGTTCTAAACATTTGCCGCAGACCAGTTAGGCTTCGGCACCTCAAACCCTAAGATTATCAGGGCCTTTTTTAACTATATACGTGGGGGGTCCAAGGACCCCCACCCCCTCCTTTGCCCCCCCCACTGATGGATTTTGGCCCCCCACTAAGTTGTCATGTTGTTACTTTAATGTTGTCAGCTCCTCGCTGTTAACGGTATATTACACAAAAAAAACAGAGCGTTGATGAGCGAAAATGTTAACTAATAATAGCTGATCGTAACATTTTAAAAATATTTTTCATTCAATAATAAATATAGAAACTATGTCAGCATATCCCACAATTTGCTGGTCCCTTCGGTCATGTACATCGGCCCCCCCCCCCCCCCACGGGCAATTTCTTAAAAAAGGCCCTTGAAGATTATGGTTTAAAAAAGATAACGATTTGTTTTATTACAATCAGGTGACGATTTTGTGATAAAATCTAACTTAGTATCGCTAACATATCAACGTCTTTGTTTTTAATCCGCATATATCTTAGGTTTGAAGACGACAATGCTATGTTTAGCGTGCTTATTATAGCGTGCGTTGGACGAACTCTTCGCAATTGAGATGATGAGGAACTTTCCCGAGTGGGAGGGTCTTACGGCAATCAGATTAATGTGTGTATATATTACTTGTTTGCTTTTATTGCCATCTGATGAAGGAAATACCAAAACCACAAAGACCGACATCCGGTCAACAGTACATTTTACTGTGTACAAATTTTCAGACAAAGTAATGTGGAAATATTGGGAATACATAGTCGTCATTGCCTAATACCCATGCAAAATGTCTTTGGACTTAAACTGCCAAACCTGTTACTCTATTTGGCTTGCCACACAGTCTATACGCACTGCTATACTTTACTTTCCCAACTTTGGTTTTTTGAATTGATATGGTGTGTATACATATACATAAGAAACTAAGTCGACAATAAGAAGATAATGTTGAAAGTATAACCACTCTTGATTTTAGTGAACTCATGATATATTTGATATTTTACACAAAAACGTTTTCGCTAACTCTTCAGACAAAGTAATGTGGGCTGAAGAGCTATAGTTAGCGAAAACATTTGTGTGTAAAATATCAAATATATCATGAATTAACTAAAATCAAGAGTGGTTATATTTTCAATATTATCTTCTTATTGTCGACTTATTTTCGCATAATTTATACTTGTGTTTAACAACCACCAAGACATTGTGTGTATATAGATATATAATTTCTCGTAGAATTTGGATCCTAACCCACATAAGAATCTACAGAAGCTCGTCTGTTTACCACCTAAAAATCCCTTCTGGATGAAACGGACTGTAGTGGTAAGTTTTTTGAGGTATTGTTCACGATTATACATTTTGCTCTGTCTATATGTCCTTGAGAACTCTTAAATGATGTTAAGAATAGAAAATTACGTAGAACAAAGATATTCAAATGCTTGGCACTAAGTGCTTTTTATCAGTAAATCTTTGCGAATAATTCCGTATGAATGACTGCTGATATTTCGAGGATTTTTAATAAGTGTTCATGGTCACAACACCTTCCGTTTTCTAAGCATCTACAATAGCAATCAAACTTAGCGTGAGTTCAAACGTCGATCATGCTTCCTAGTTCCTCCTCACGTCCAAACAGACTTTGTATGCTTTCATTTACGTCAGTCGATACGTGATTACGGTGTTCACTATTGTCCTATTTCCTGCACGGACGTAAATGCTGTCAAGATTATAACAATTACATCACTTATGATTTTTGAAAGTGCGTGTGTCGCTGAAACAGACATGTGTCGACATGGTCTAAGCTCGATCTTGTGTGAAAACCTTCGCGTAAAAGCATCCTTGCCTAAAACAATATACAGCTATTTGCTGGTGGGTTTAGGATTTCGATCATCGATTCCCTACGTTGCCCCCTCCTCGCCCACTGAAGGTCTAATTCCAGTCCTCGCAGAAAGCAGCTCGTAGCAAGCTTGCGAGTGATTTCATTTAATCACACTGCCATAGAAAGTGTATTTTAATTCGATGAAAGCACTCGCTGCGACAAGTGCAGGTAGATTTTTTAAACAGGCCCTTATTTCACACACGTCGTTCATATATACAACTATGCATCTTCATCTGGCTAATAACTTTCTGATTTAACCATTTTTACAGCCTCAAATTGTACTAATTTACGGTTTTGCTGCTGCCATTCTCCGAATTAGTAACTTGAGTGCACACGAACCTACATAACCTCAATAACAGCGGCAGAAATTCAGGACAAGAAGTGGTAAGGCCAAAGCTTTGCGAATTTCCAAAAAATTGTTCAGCTGACTTTGGTCTTTTTCAAGGACTCAGTCTTTGTCTTCTTGGCTTTTGACATATTTTATTGTTTTCCTTTCGTGGATTTTGAGAGAAAAGTGCGGTTCAACTCTGTACAAATATTGATAAGTATTTCCAAAATCTTCGTGCATCTGATGCAATTATGATCAATGTACTCAAAAGTGGCCTCAGGTTTCGGTAACTTCTAAATGTCTGTATATTCAATCGTTTCCAAAATACCGAAAAACTATTTTACCGAAGGGGCGGGCATAAGCATGAAAGCTATTAAAAAAAATGGGCTTTTATTCCCATTACTGAATTCTGGGAGTTTCGGTAGACATTTCCACAAATCGTTTGAATGATCAGTCAGGAAACTAATTATGGTTTTACAGTCGATTTGACGAAACGTTTGCCAAAATATTCTAAATTTCGTTCCAAAGTTCGCAAATTCGTTGCGTGGCCCGAAAGTTGCAGTTGAAATTCACAAGCCGGACACTATATATAAGTGGACACTCGTGTACAGCTACCGCTATTATTAATAGCGAGGTTTAGATAGTGAAACATGCTGTGTAAAGGCTGAGTAGAGGCTGCGTAGCAGTCTACGTAAAGTTAATTCGTTGACTTATTGAAATTCTACGCTTATTGTCAGTATACTTATTGTGAAATCGACATTTTCTGTTTTTTGTTTCTCAATGTGATTAGATAGTTGTCTAAGTGCCTCCACTTTCATCAGCACTGCATGTAAAAGCATTAATATATTATAGTCATCGATTTAGATTCCTCGGCGAAAATTTCTCCCACAATCTTCTCACTTTACGAAATCCTACTCATGTGATTACACACAAAACTTTCATTATTTGTAAATCAACAAAAATCTATTTAAAACCTCTTTGCGGTTGCAATTTCCTTTGTGTTTTTTTTTATGAATTGTGTGAGAAACTTTCGAGGAATCTAGATCAATGACCATAATACATCAATACAAAACATGCAGTGCTTCTGCTAAAAGTGGAGGCGCTTGGACAACACTAACCAATCACATTGAAAGACAGAAAATGGCCAGCAACGTAGCGCAAAAACAATGTCGATTTCACAATAAGCATGTCAGCTTGAAAGCGTGAAATTTGAAAAAGTCAACGAATTAACTATTATCTCACTTGTCTTATGGCAGTGAGGTATGGGCTCCGCAAAACTCGTCACACGATCTTGCTCTCCTGGGAGGTGTTCAGAGACGAGCAACTAAATTTATTTTGAAAGATTACGAGTCATCTTATCCTGAGCGACTTAAACAACTCAAGTTACTTCCAATATCCTACTGGCTAGAAGTCAAGGATCTCATTTTCTTTTTTAAGTGCATAAACGGTACTTATAAACGGTCTTTATGATTTAGGTATCTCTTCCTTCGTAACTTCTCTTCAGACCTTGTCTCTCGCACTTGTTCAAATGAACAAACAAATCTAAAACCTAATTCGTGCAGGATTTAGGGATTCTTGTTTTAACCGGATTGTTTTTCTTTGGAATAATCTTCCATGTGAGCTCCGTGGTTGTACAGCCTCTTTCAAACGCTATCTATATAATCACTACTTCTTGAAACTTCATTCCACCTTTGATGCAAGTAGAATGCGTACTTGAAAAACATACTGTTCAAAATGTCGTTCGTATAACCCAAGTTGTTGCTCATAACTATAATTCATAAATTCTCTTTTGTTATATTTGTATTATGTCAAATGTGCAATTTGTTTCATTACTTCCTATATGTTTAGATATGTGTTGTGTTACTTTCAAGGTTGGTCTTAATATGGGATTACCAGGTCCTGCTGATCACACCGTGATCACACCTTCAACCTTTGTCGAAAGATGTGTTAATTATATTTGTGTGTGTAATGGGCAGTATATGTTGAGGTTGTAAAGTTAATAAATAAACCAGTTTTGTGAATCCACATCACGTGTATCAACCTACATTACGTATATCAATCCACATCACGTGTAACATTACGTATATCAATCCACATTACGTGTAGTTTTGACGAGGTTTTGGCATGTAGTACATCCTTCCCTCAAGTGTCTGGCTTCAAGTACGTAATAACGATCGCTCTACGTATACGGGAACTCAATCTTAGGCCATCTTAGAGCTTATTCATCTTTGAAGATATTTATCAAACCTAAATTCAAGGTATTTTGGTCTTGTGTTTCAACATGTCTTGCCTTCTCGTTTTTGTTTGACATAACGTTGCGGTTAGGCGTTTGAAAAATAAAACATGTTTAAACATGCGATTGAAAACATCTTTCATTGAATACGTCATACGTAAGGAATTATTTAATGCAAATTGCTTGTAGATTACGCAAAGCTGTTTTTATTAACAATCCACATCAAGTAACTATGACGTTCTAACATAAGAGACACGTTCAAGCGTATGTAAACATAAGTGGCGTCGGAGTTTTTTGGCCGCTGAGAAAAATCGCATTTATAAACACACGTAAAAATACGATATTTTAGAATATCGTTTTAGCCAATCAAGAAGCAAGTTGGAAATATGTTTGAATATGTTGTAAAGTATTACATTTATATAATAAACAGAATATTGCATGATTGCTCAAGAACATGACATTTATGTCTCGTGTTGAACACGGTATCTGACCGCTCGTTCTCTCCGCAAACTCGTGAGATATCCTGTTCAACACTCGAAATAAGTATCACTTTTTTCGCAGCCAATCAATATTTTCTATTTATTCATTGCCTATATCTTAAGTAAGTTTTTGAGTTTGAAGATCTTCATCTCTCTCTATTTGTCTATTCTACAGAAAACGTGCAGAGCAATGGACTATAGCAACATGGTGGTATGAAAAACTAGATTCACTGCAGAAAACAACGAAAAATTCGTTGTTGTTCTCTGCAGTGTCAAATTAATATGAGTTTTCATATTTCTGAGCAGTGAAGATGGTTTTGAGACATGGTCGTGTGTTAGCGCTAATTTCTGGTGTTATATAAACTTAACCTTACCAGGAAAACCTCTGTAGTTATAATGCCTATGTAAATTTGCGTCAATATTGAGCGAATGATGACAGTCGAGTTATTATTAGTTACATAGGCCACAGGCAATCCTGCTGATGTACGTGTCGGGAGTTATATGAAGGTTCAAAAGGTTGCGAGACAGTAGCCAGCAGACAATCACATAGAATTACAAAACGAGAAATTTCCAAGCGCGATAAGTTCATTTTGTAATTTACAATAAGACAACGAGTTTCGAAACTCGCTGTATTTCAAAGTCATCTTTAGAAAGTCGTTAGACTGTCTGCTGATTTTGAACTAAATAAATCGACACTTTCTTGCATGCCCGTATAATTATATTTTTAATTTGGGGTATCGAGGTCGACTAATTGTACCTTGACTAGTTCTGTGAATTTTGTACGCGCAGCCTCAATTTCACCTCGATTAGAGGATGTGATTTGATGTTCATTTTTTTGTTTAGTTTGCATGCGAGGCCCTGATTCTGCCCTCTCGATAAAAAGCCTGCGAAATCCGTGTCATGCTGAGATCCATAAGTCCATAACTCATCGGCTATACCGACAGTTCAGTATCATCACCAGATAAAGTAACAAAATCTCGCCAGAAATCGTAGAACAAATTACATTTGCTTGCCAGAGTGCGAGAGCCTCAGTAACGACACTAAAACTTCCCAGTTTGGCTCAAACTAGAGACACATTCATGCCGCATGTAATTTGATTACAAATCACAGCAGAACTTTGTATATGGCACTTAACTCTGAAAGAGGCACATGCAGACAAATGTACTGCTACATAAAGGTATAATATGTATATTTCACATTAAATTGTTCTGTATACGGCTATACTTGCTCTATATTGACGTATACATTGAGAAACAGATACAATTCTGAAATGTTGCACGCTAGACAAAGCGGTATACAGCCATCAATGCAATCAATTGAGCCAGACGAAGAAAGCGTGTATGAAATAAAGGCGCAGTTTAATCGTATACAATTCTGCATAATCCATATCTCGGATTTCGATGATTAAATTTATTTTAACAAACAATTCGTGTCGATTTATGATACTGCTGTACATGATACAATATATTTCAGCTCACCTTTATTGTATAATTCTGTTGCTTGACATTCTCTTTGGCTTGCTTGTTGTCTCTTCGCTCGATTGGCGCCATTTTGTATTTTATAGTATAACTTTACTTGGTATAACTCGACTTTCGCGAGAGCTTGTTTCAATGCACCGTCTTTGTGTACCTAATAAACACTAAAACCTTCTCAGCTTTGTATACAGGATATCAAGGCTTAGCTCCGCCCCCAAGACGTGATCTACTTACTGCTACGTGATCATTTTATGGCAAGCGACAACCTCGAGACTCGCAGGGCATACAGTGCCACGGAGTATTAATAATGCATATAAGTACTGGAACATAATAATCTTTTTTTCAATGATAGCATCACATCAAGGCAAATTACGAGATGCGACCCAAGCATTTGTAGGCCTCGCAGGGTCAGCCAGCATTTGCATGAGTTTTTAGTACGGCCCCCAAAATTGATTTGCAACTTGATGTCTTTAATATATACGACAGCTGTCTATAGCTGTTGTTCGTGTTATCTCGAGCGCTGAGCGTTGCAAGTGTCGACAGTGCAGACAAAAACACACACAAAAACATAAGATGCTCCATTAACACACCTTTACTAGCAACTGTATATTCGACTTTCCAATTCTGTTTTATCGTTCGTTTTAAGTACTTAAGGAAGCTCTCTTTCAGTGTGATAGCATGTGAGAGGATGTCCAGTAATAGACAGAACTCACGAAGGAAATTATATACATCAATGCATGCACGTTTCTTAGAGGAAAGGAACAAAGGTCTTTTAGAAATATTCAGCTATCTTAGAAACATATCAGCTATTGTTGAAGGGGTTAGCCTGAATAAATATAGTTTTAATAATAAATAAATAAATAGCGTCTTCGAAATTGTCCTGTCCACTCGTTGTATAGCCTATAGGCACGTTTCCACAAGTGATTTTTGCCGCGCTATAGACCATTCCTCTATTAGACAAACGTTCAAAATCAGAATGAGGAAAATAGAATCCCGTAAAGTTTGCGAATTTTGTATACTTTTGTATTACGTGTAGAAAATGCCGTGAGCCGTTTCAATATTGCGGACGCTCACCTCCCTAATATTAGGGAGGTGAGCGTCCGCAATATAAGCCTGTATGTAATCCACAATAACTTCACGGCGCGATTTTTGTCTTTGATGGATGTGAGAAAGTGGAGTCGCAGGTCACGGAATCTCGTAACAACATCATTGAGTACTCGACTCGTTCATATATATCGTTTACGAGACTCGCTGGGACAATTAGAGGAGCCGAGTACGTTTTTATACAATAGTCCTACTCGTCGTCCGCATTATATTGCCCTGAAAAACTATAGAGAGCTTGGCAAATTCATTTTTGTGGCAATAAAAGCCAATCTTCGCACGAATTTGCTCATCTTCTACCGTATGCTTCTGCCTCTCACTCCTCTGCTGCTTTTTTTGTCCTTCGTTTTAGCTTGTGCTTGTGTCGCTGGTGAGGACTGGGCTATAAAAAAGGAATTGCTGCCCCGGTTGCAATATAAAGTGCAAAGCAGGTTGCCTGTATGCGCAATATAGATTTGCTTTCAACTTTTGTACGTGCTTGCTTCGCACATCCATGCATATCGTATTTAATTAATTTTTTCCCGTTTTACAATGCATGTTATGAAAACCTAGCGAATCAACGGTTAATCCGTGTAATAAATAATCCTTAAAGAATTAGATCACCGGCGCTCACAACTGGAACACAATGTCCGGAAACTTTGAGCGGTGCTTGCGGGAACCACTGAGTATTCTCATAAAATACATAACAACGGTAACTCCGAATAAAGACAACATTATGATTCAACGTTTCGACTTTATTTAGTCATAATGTTGTCTTTATTCGGAGTTACTGTTGTTGTGTATTTTGTCCGGTGTGCCAAAGAAATTGCCGTGGCCTGAAGATATTTATTTCAAGGCTTGTTGTGTGATTCTGTTGAGCACATGTTTTCTCTATTCTTCTTCTCCTCCGCAGAGGCTTTTTAAAACTTTTATAAATAGATACATTACACTGCTCTTTACATGGCGGATCCAGTACACTTCTCGGGCCGCTGGACAAGGGAGCGCAGACGGTCCGCCATGTAAAATGTACAGTGTAATGTATCTATTTATAAAAGTTTTAAAAAACCTCTGCGGAGGAGTGAGGCCCTGGTCATCCACAGGTCAAACTGGTGTTAGATGAGATTGCTCAATGACAGATTTGCTGGTAACTTACATTGCTGATATACCTGCAATTGCATTGCTGATGTATCGTAATAATAGAAGCATTTACAGAATCATTTACACGCCTCTTCCCTGCTAAAGTTTTAAAAATTATACAATAATAAATTACCTGTTTTTAGTGATACATACTTAGATTTAGTAAGATTGTTGGAGAGTATTCACCATTGTCGAGATAATAATTGTTTTAGTATAATTACATAGTTGAAAAATGACAAAAATACGTTTCATATTTCAAAACAGCATCTGTCACATTGAAAAAACGATTGGTAGCCATTTTGAAAAACCGCTTAGATGAATATTGTGTGTTAATTACCTCTGGGGTAACCAATCAAAGAAGTGAATTTTCATTTTTCACCAATGATTATACTAAAACTTGGACCATGTATATGTTTGAGATATCTTATAGACCACCGCGTTTGAGTTATCTGTTTTAGCTGGTTCAGACACAAACCACAGCCGCTTATTATGGAATATTAATTCATAGCCAGCAATTGAGAGATTTCAGGTGATCTTCATTTTCGATTGACAGGTTATATGACTATCAAATTCACAACAGACGTGCCAATATCCAGAGGGAGACACCAAACAAAGGTTAGTTCCGTATAGAGTTGAGGATTATCTATCATCCTACCTTCAAAGAGATTCGACATTATGAACATAGTTAAAAATAGTTACTATGCAGGAAAGAGTCTATGTAACTGCCCTCTTAATGACCTTGGATGATAAAAACATGATGTTCAGTTTTTGTATTGCAGCTTGTATACCACGTACATATGGTTTATATGTCCATACAGCTATATTTCAATTAAGGTAGTCCTTCCAAAAGCGAAAACTGTGAACTATGAGCGCACAAGGAATGATGGATTATTGTTTATTTAGGTCCTGATACTCGGGGAATTACATTTGTAGCAAGCAAATTTGCCGTCGTAAGTTTCCTACCTGCCTACGATGCTGTTTCAAGGAAATAATTCCGAGTTTAGAGCAAAAATCCGTCATTCGTTGCGCGCTCATGGTTTACAGTTTAAACAACTCGCGCGGTTCGGCCACATGGATATTAGTCATGCGTTCCTAACTTCCTCTGGCCTGTGGCCAGTGATTTTTATATAATCATACCTGGAACGATAACTTTATCGTTATCTTTAAAGCCTAAGTGATTAATTGAAGGCCGCCATTTATAACCAGGAAAAGTCGCCTTTTGAATTTCAACCTTACAATAGCGCCCTTTTAACTTTGTTTTAGTCAAATATCTTCTTGACTTGAAACAGGGTTAAAAGAGCGCTGTTCTAGGGTTGAACACAGCGTTTGAACAGGCGGTTAGGGCGCGGGCAAAGGGTGGGAAAGATATGAAAAACTTGATTCATATTTTAAAATCTGACACTGCAGAGAACAACGAAAACTTCGTTGTCTCGAGCGGGACTCGAACTCACATCTTCGGGTGCCGCCGCTGTGAGGATGGTCCTGAAATAGAATCAAACACTGCGCGTCCTCGAAGACAAGCGTTTAGTCGTCAGGAAAATATTTCGTGCATTTAAATTAGACAGGAGTCGCTACCAATCCCAGTTGGCTCGATAGCTCAATTGATAGAGCGGCGGTCTAGAAACCCGAAGATGTGAGTTCAAATTCCGCTCGAGACAACGAATTTTTCGTTGTTCTCCACAGTGTCAGATTAATATGAATATATCTAGTTTTTCATATCTCTGAGGATGGTTCTGACATATTTCATTTATCAGCACGTAAACTGCATGTCAAACTTCCTTGCACCAGATCAAGCATATGGGGTATACTGTTGTGTGATTTCACATTTGATACAATATTGCTAGAGAAAAATATCATTTTAAAATAAACTATCTAAACAATCTTATATAAAATGTTCACAAAGATGTGAATCCCTAACAAACGACTACTAAACTTCCAACGTACGAGGTGTTTGATCCACTTCTAGTACACTTCACCGTAAAAAAACAAAGATCGTCAAAGTGTTTTGTCGCTTCTCTGGCAACGGCGGGAAATTTCCTGCTAAACTAACTCCCTGTCAGCATGAGACAGAGAAACTAATGTACAATGTCTATATTTGTCAAGCAGCTATCACGTAGCGAACTATTATTGTCATATCAACGCCATGTATGGTAATTACAAGTGGATGGAGGAACCAAACCGTTGGAGGGTGGTTCGTTCACTGATTCGGTACTATGGCAAGATCAATAACGTTTTGAAGCACAACATAAACAATGATTCCGACGCATTTCCACCTCACGAAGCAGTAACCCGTGGCTTGTTACGCCTGCAAACGTGTTATTTTATTATTTAACTATTTCGGGCTATCACAAATCAGGGGTTTAGCCAAGGGTCCGTCTACCCGTCTTTTGGACGGGCAATTTTGAAAGTGGACCGAAATTGGACGGACAAAGATATTGAAAAAATTTACAAAACTCCAGTATTTTTCCTTTATTCCACCATCAATATGGTGTTCATCTCGAAATTGCTAAGATATTTTACAATACAGATACGCATCTTGACCTCAAGAGGGCCAAGATCTCTTAAGATATAGCATAAAACTGCGCAATTAACGTTATGATAAACGTGTACAAGGTAACATAGGTACTGCCATTGACGCATTTTCTAAAGTTTTAAATACATGCGTGTATGTGGCCTGTTTCAGACGTCGAGCTTTTCATGTGTCGAATCTAATGCAAGTGAACTAAACTCTTTGTTTTAGGTCATTCACATATTAGATTCGGCACATGAAAAGTTGAAACAGGCCTGACTTACGTGTTCTGGTTTGTAATCTTGACGTGTCTTATCTTACTGACAAATGTGTACAAGGTAACATAAGCAAGAGCCATTTGACTCAATTCGAACTGATTGAACTGACTTGGTTATATCACGTGCAACAGTTTAAATAAACGTGCTTGATTCAATTGAATTGTGTCTTGTAATGCGTAAAATTTATGGCCACGAACGTAACAATAATTTGCATCCGTTTTCCTGAGAACTTTATAAAGCCTGTTTCACGACAAAGTCCTTTAGTAAACCGCTTTTTACGTCTTCTGAGCAGCACAAGGCAGCAAGCGTGTGAACGGCTTAGCAGGCGTCTTGTTTATGACGAGATCGGGACAATTATCTATCATTTTCTCCAAAAGTTTTGAAAACGAGAATTCTGGTACAAAATCGTCTTCACTGTGTATACAATGTACGGTGCCGGATATACGTGTTTCATCCAGTTACATATATGGTGCTCTTAGGTTTTCACTCGCTGACCGATTAACACCAGTGTCATCCCAGTGTAATGATTTTCACATACTTTGACAAGAGTTCAAGCCCCACTCCCTGACAAAACCAAAACCGTACTGCTATAAGTGTATTTTAAAGGGAAAAAAACTACTAAAAACTTCATATTTTATGCCGGATGTAAGAGTCAGTGAGACCATAAAATGAAATAAAATCTTATTCCATCATATACTTTCCATTTACAATAAACAGTCTGTTCGTCACAAGTCTAAAACTTCATCAATCGAAAAAAATCTCTCTTAACCTTCTTTTGCTTCTCTAACGCGAAAAAGGTACAAATGTATACTACCTTGGAATGGCCAGTCGATTTCATGTGATTGTCTAAAATGATTAATTCAAGATAAATTAAATTAAGAGTCTGCACTGAACAGCGTGCATTTTGAAAAGTTGTAAAATGCAATTAAAACCTATGACCCTTAACAAACTTGTAAGAATCTTTATCGAGTTTCAATGCAGAGTGAATTACTTTAGTTTAATCAAATTCAGCAGACTGTAAACATCCGGTTCGAAACAAAAGGTCACCAATTTTAATCACGAGATGCATTTTGCAATTTAAATGTTATTTTATAGCTTGAACATTCATACATTTCAGAAGGCCAGGGGCGTTCTCGACTCAAAGCGAAAGTCATATATATATACACTATCAAAGACTGTTTATTCAAGCTCTTTCTTTCTGTACATCTCTGTACTTGATTCAAAGACATTGTCACAGTCACAGGAAGACAACTGCTGGTTTAGATTCCTGATTATTTTTTGGTAAGTTGCAATCGTAATACAATATTTTTGTTATACTCAAGGCTTCAACATTCCTCAAATTGAAAGTAATCCATAATTCTGTTATTGAGGACGACTTCTTAAAACTGCTCATGGAAAATATAACTTTGTTGCCGTTTCCCTTGTACTCTTGTCTACTCCATGCAAAGTAAATAATTTTGTCAATTCAATAGTATGCAATTTAAGAGTCAAAAAATATTGTGAATGTTATCTTAAGACTGTTTATTTAAACTGACTATCTCAGTTCATATCTTTGCTCAAATAAAGTAGAAATATATTAAAGACATTTTGATTTTACAGTATGATAGTCGAATACGTACTCAAGACTTAGCCAGAGCGCAAACTACATTACACTTTGCGCCTAGACTAATTCTGATTTATACTCAAGCCGGTGGTATGGCACTCGAGTCTGTGGAATGGCGTAATTCCTGCTGAGTTCTGTTCATTCCTTTGATAAATCTTAATCGACTACCATTTTTAACAGTTCCTAGATTTATTCTTGCCTCGGTTGTCGGGATTTTGTTTCGTACCCACTTGAGTCGTTTAGGAAAATGTTTAGAGCGTCAAAGAACAGAAGACGAGATTAGATTTTGACTTTTGTTGTATTCGTATTTATTGATGCAGAACTGGTGTTTCGCAATAATATAATTAAGATTGTATTTCGTCTTTTACTATAGCTGAACGATACTTGAATACACCTGCTCGTTTTTCAAGTTAGTGCATAATTGTGAGAAATGATCGAATTTTGAGAAATGTGACTAGAACAGTAACGTGATGTAATTTACTGTGTCTGGTGACTTGTATTGACACGTCAAGACCATGGCGTCGTCAGTGCAGGAGACTGGTTACGAAGATGAACTTTTTCAATATCCAGTTGGTCCGAGCCTGCACTGTTGTATTTGTACCAATGTCATCAAAGATCCAGTCATGTGTCATAATGAACATATATTTTGTCGAGCCTGTATCACTACACATCTCATGTACTCTCAAACATGCCCAATATGTATGCAGCCACTCACTGTCGAAACATTAAGACAAGCAACTCGTGGTATAAGAAACATGCTAGATGAATTGTCAATTCGCTGTGAATTCTTCGATCGAGGTTGTAGAAAATTCGTTCAGCTAGGAGATCTCGAAAGGCATGTTGCATACTGTGGTTTCGCCCCCGCAGTCTGCTCCAACGAAGGATGTTAACTTGTAGTGAATAAACACGATTTACTTCATCATGTAACAGTTGTGTGTGAACTACGCAGAGTAAAATGTCACAGTTGCAATGACATAAGACGAGAGATTGATACAATGAAAGTTGATTTGGCGGCGATGAATGTAAAATTTGACAAAAACGATGAAAACCTGAGGTGCAAAGTGGAGAATGTAAAAGCGGAGGTCAAAGCAGTTAAGGAAGATGTTATTGCAAAAGTTGAACTAGTACAGCAACAACTCAACAAGCAAGAAGGGAGCAATCGTCGGCTGGAAGCGGAAAATGTTGAGATCAAGAACAGTTTGATCGAAATTATGAAACAACTGAAAAGAATGACACAACAAACGTCACATAAAGTTCAAGCTGAAGAAATGAAGAAAGGAATTGCAGAAGGTGCTGAAATGAAGAGAGAACCGAAGGTTGTCGTTGTTGGGGGCTGGAATACGAGAGGAGAATTAAATTCAGTGGAAATGTTCAGTCTGGCAACCAAAACCTGGACACCGCTTCAGCCAACGAAAGAATATCGCAAAGAATCATCTTCATTGGTTTGGAACAATCAAATTCTTGTCACTGGCGGGGCAAATAAGTCCATGGAAAAATTATCGCTTTATGCTGTTCAAGTTGATCTGTCTACACATTGGGAAAAGATTCCTGCTGAGTTACCTGCACGGTTATCAGGACATCGCAGTGTAGTCTATAATGGACACATGATAGTCATTGGAGGTCTTGATCTTGATAAGGGCGCATATTCTGATAGTATTACAGAAATTTCTCTTGTTCCACCTTATACCAGGAAGATGTTGGCCAGCATGCCAGAAGAAAGATGTCATCATGGTGTTGCAATCTTTGGTGATAAGATCTTAATTGTTGGGGGAAGTAGGAGGTACCGGTCAGCTCTCAGAAGTGTTATCATGTATGACATCACCGAGAATCAATTTCACAAGTTAGCACCTCTACTTTATCCAGCACAATACATGGCTACTGTGAAGTGGGATGATGACAATTTTATGATCATGGGTGGTTATGACAGTAAAAATCAACCATCAAACAAAGTTTTAATGTACGACATCAAGACCCAAAAGAGTTTTGAGTTACCTCACATGAAGTATAGGAGGAGAGGATGTGTTGCTGCAATTGTCAGAGACACTGTGATTGTCATGGGAGGCGTGTCATTTGGAACTGGGAAATCAGTGGAAGGTTTTAGATTTGATCGTAACAGCTGGGAAGAACTTCCACCAATGCGCGAGGAAAGGTGGTGTGCTACAGCAGTTGTATGTTAGATATTCGTTTTGTACAATAAATATAGAATTTTGTGACTCAAGTTTTGATAATGTAACATTAAAAAGAACAGTTTAGAGATGATTATGATCTCTGAAGACAACGCTTTGTAATCGTAACCTAATTGTAAGTAATAGATAAAGTACGAGCGGCAGATCTCTATGGGGATTTTGTGAAATGAAACAATAGGTAATGAATGTGGAATGTCATTAGTTTAATATTATTTGTGTCGTGCGCGTCCATTATATGAATATTAATCAGGAACATTTTTTAACAAAGTTAATAAATGCATGCTAATTAGGATACAGCTGTATCAAAGGTTAACAATACTAATTAGGACATAGCTTTATCAGATTGTTGACCTGTATTGGGGTTTAAAAAGATATCATGTGATATAAATATGGTTCATTTATTGTGTAATTAGCTTATTAATCATTCATGAATTTTACAAATACGAATATCTATACTTATAATAATTTCAATTTTGTTCCGTGATCTCACCTTGTAGGACAGTAATTTAGACATAATCTGTTCTTTATATGTTTGCTTCTCGATTTGAATATGATTGTAATACTTTATTTTTTGTTAACACTATTGTATAATTTGGCATACTTGTTGTTGCAAATCACAATAAAAAAATTTTAGTGGGTCAAAATTAGTGTCTTTTTGTAATCCAAGGGGCTAAATTCCGGTATACTTGATCGCCTACCGGGACATTTTGCCGGGTGTCTACAATCCTGGAAAAAAATTCGTGGACTTTTTAAATTTTGATAATACTCCCCCCTCCCCCTTTACAATGTTGATAATCAGGTTAAAACTTATGCAAATAGGCATTACCTGTAACAACATTGTTTGGGGGGGGGGGGTGTCAAGAGCAATTAGCAAGTTTTGTTGAAGTAAACTGGCATATTTTCAATAAGTCTTACGAAATTTTGTTGGACTTTCTCAAAAGTCCACGAATATTTTTTCCAAGATTGTAGTAAGCAGGCATGTGCCGACATCTGGGTGTATCTCACTAGTGTGTCTGGCCCAGTCACCTCTATATAATTATGCCTGGAACGATAACTTGACCGCCATCTTTGAAGCCTAATTCGGTGTATCACAAATCGTTTGCACCGTATAGTGGCAAACAGGGGCTTAGCCGAGGGCCTGTCCACCCGTCTTTTGGACGGAGAATTTTGAAAGTGGACCGAGATTGAACAGGCAAAGTTATTGTAAGAATTTACAAAACTCCAGTGTTTTTCGCTTATTCCACCATCAAAATAGCGTCAATCTCGACATTGCTAAGATTTTTTTATAATACAGATACGCATCTTGACCTTAAGAGGGCCAAGATCTCTTAAGATATACCATAAAACTGCGCAATTAACCCTATCGTAAAGTATCGTTGACGCATTTTCTAAAGTTTTAAATATTATATGCGTGTATATGACTTATGTGTTCTGGTTTGTAATCTTGACGTGTCTTATCTGACTGATAAATGTGTACAAGGTAACATAAGCCAGAGACATTTGACTTAATTCGAACTGATTGAACAGACTTGGTTATAACACGTGCAAGAATTTAAATAAACGTGCTTGATTCAATTGAATTGTGTCTTGTAATGCGTAAAATTTATGGCCACGAACGTAACAATAATTTGCATCCGTTTTCCTGAGAACTTTATAAAGCCTGTTTCACGACAAAGCCCTTTAGTAAACCGCTTTTTACGTCTTCTGAGCAGCACAAGGCAGCAAGCGTGTGAACGCCTTAGCAGGCGTCTTGTTTATGATGAGATCGGGACAATTATCTATGATTTTCTCCAAAACTTTTGAAAACGAGAATTTTGGTTCAAAATCGTCTTCACTGTGCATACAATAGTGCTTAGATTTACGGTGCCGGATATACGTGTTTCATCCAGTTACATATAAAGAGTTCTGACGTTTTCACTCACTGATCTATTTACACCAGTGCAATGATTTGCACGTACTTTGACAAGAGTTCAAGCCCCACCCCAGCCAAAGCCAAACTGTATTCCTATGAGTGTATTTAAAGGGGAAAAACTACTAAAAACTTCACATTTTATGCTGCATGTAAGAGTCAGTGGGACCATAAAATGAAATAAAATCTTATTCCATCATATACTTTCCATTTAAAAATAACAGTCTGTTCGTCACAAGTCTAAAACTTCATCAATCGAAAAAATCTCTCTTAACCTTCTTTTGCTTCTCTATCGCGAAAAAGGTACAAATGTTACTACCTTGGAATGGCCAGTCGCTTTCATTTGATTGTCTAAAATGATTAATTCAAGGTAAATTAAATTAAGAGTCTGCACTGAACAGCATGCATTTAAAAAAGTTGTACAATGCAATTAAAACCTATGACCCTTCACAATCTTGTAAGGATCTTTATCGAGTTTCAATACAAAGTGAATTACTTTACTTAAAGAAGTTATCAAATCCGGCAGATCGTGAACATCCGGTTCGAAGCAAAAGGTCACGAATTTTAATCACGAGACGCATTTTGCAATCTAAGTGTAATTTTATATCTCAAACATTCATACATTTCACAAGAGCGTTCTCGACTCAAAGCGAAAGTCATATATATACAATATTTAGGCTGTATATTCAAACTGTTTCTTCCTTTACATCTCTTTACTTGATTCAAAGAAGTTTTCACGGAAAAACAACTGTTGGTATAGATTTCTATTCAATTTTTTGCAAATTTTGGTAAGTCGCAATCGTAATACAATATTTTTATTATACTCAAGGCTCCAACATTCCTCAAAGCGAAAGCTAGTAATCCATGATTCTGCTATTGAGGACGACTTCTTAAAACTGCTCGTGGAAAATATAACTTTGTTGCCCTTTGCCTTGTATTCTTGTCTACTCCATCCAAAGTAAATAATTTTGTCCATTCAATAGTATGCAATTTAAGAGTCAAAGCGATATTGTGAATATCATCTTAAGACTGTTTATTTAAGCTGATTATTTCAGTTCATATCTTTGCTCAAATAAAGTAGAAATATATTAAAGACATTTTGATTTTACAGTATGATAGTCGAATACGTAGTCAAGACTTAGCCACAGCGCAAACTACATCACACTTTGCGCCTAGACTAATTCTGATTTATACTCAAGTGTGTGATATGGCACTCGAGTCTGTGGAATGGCGCAATTCCTGCTGAGTCCTGTTCATTCCTTTGATCAATCTCAATCGACTACCATTTTTAACTGTTCCTAGATTTATTCCTGCCTTGGTTGTCGGGATTTTGTTTCGTACCCACCTGAGTCGTTTAGGGAAATGTTTAGAGCGTCAAAGAACAGAAAACGAGATTAGATTTTGACTGTTGTTGTATTCGTATTTATTGATGCAGAACTGGTGTTTCGCAACAATATAATTAAGATTGTATTTCGTCTTTTACTGTAGCTGAATGATACTTGAATACACCTGCTCGTTTTTCAAGTGAATGTATAATTCTGAGAAATGATCGAATTTTGAGAAATGTGACTAGAACACTAACGTGAATGTAATTTACTGTGTCTGTTAATTTGTATTGATACGTCAAGACCATGGCGTCGTCAGTGCAGGAGACTGGTTACGAAGATGAACTGTTTCAATATCCAGTTGGTCCGAGCCTGCACTGTTGTATTTGTACCAATGTCATCAAAGATCCAGTCATGTGTGATAATGAACATATATTTTGTCGAGCTTGTATCACCACACATCTCATGTACTCGCCAACATGCCCAACATGTATGCAACCACTCACTGTCGAAACACTAAGACAAGCAACTCGTGGTATAAGAAACTTACTTTCTGAACTGCAAATTCGCTGTGAATTCTTCGATCGAGGTTGTGGAAAATTCGTTCAGCTAGGAGATCTCGAAAGGCATGTTGCAGACTGTGGTTTCGCCCCCGCAGTCTGCTCCAACGAAGGATGTCAACTTGAAGTGAATAAACAAGATTTACTTCATCATGTAACAGCTGTGTGTGAACTACGCATAGTTAAATGCCACAGTTGCAACGACATAAGACGAGAGATGGATACAATGAAAGTTGATTTGGAGGCGATGAATGTAAAGTTGGACAGAAACGAGGCGAGGCTCATGGCGACGTTACAAAAACTTGAGAAAAACGAAAAAGCCGTAGAAAATGCCGTAGAAAAAGCCGTAGAAAAAGCCGTAGAAAATGCCGTAGAAAAAGCCGTAGAAAATGCCGTTGCACAAGGAATCAAACAGATTCAAGATATTGTAGAACGGAAAAAAAGTGATGAAAAGTTGGACAGAAATGAGAAGACACTCTTGAAAACGCTAGAAAGAATTGAGACCAACGGAAAAGCTGTGGAAAAAGTCGCTGCTAACATTGATCTAATCCAACAAACTGACCAGGAAGAAAAAACAAAACAAGGGGAAATTAACGAAAACTTAAACTTAATAACAAAGCAGCTAAAAAGAATAATTCAACAAACTTCGTCTAATGTTGCAAATCAACAAAATAAAACCAAGGAAGAAAACTTTCAGAAATCGCCGGCTATTGAAAAAGCATGCAAGAACGACGATGTTGGATATTTGAACACAGATACCTCAGAGAAAGCCGCCGGAGATCTAATTTCTTTCGGCGACGACAGTCCCTGTTTTAATCTCCTTCAAACCAAGAAGAATTATATCCCTCGTTCAAGTGATTCCATACCTGCCAGTACCCAGGCCCAGAAAGAGAAAGCCGTCGGAGATCTAACTTCTTCTGGCGACGACGACAGTCCCTGTTTTAATCTCTTTCAAGCCAAGAAGAATTATATCCCTCGTTCAAGTGATTCCATACCTGCCAAAAATAGCAGTACCCAGGCCCAGAAAGATAAAGCCGCCGAAGACCTAACTTCTTCAAGCGACGACAGTCCCCGTTTTAATCGCCTTCAAGCCAAGAAGAATTATAGCCTTCGTTCAAGTGATTCCATACCTGCCAAAAATAGCAGTACCCAGGCCCAGAAAGAGAAAGCCGTCGGAGATTTAACTTTTTCCGGCGACGACGACAGTCCCCGTTTTAATCGCCTTCAAGCCAAGAAGAATTATAGCCCTCGTTCAAGTGATTCCATACCTGCTAAAAATAGCAGTACCCAGGCCCAGAAAGACTACAGTCCCCGCTTCAGTTATTCCACTGCTGTCAAAAACAACAGTCGCAGTGTAAGAGATTTCATACCTGCAAAGGAAGACAGTCCATGTTTAAAACATTCCACTCTTGACAAAGATGACAAACCCAGTAAAAAAATACCCTGGTTCAAAAAGAGAAAGCCGCCGGAGATCTAAGTTCTTCCGACGACGACAGTCCCCGTTTTAATCTCCTTCAAGCCAAGAAGAATTATAGCCCTCGTTCAAGTGATTCCATACCTGCCAAAAATAGCAGTACCCAGGCCCAGAAAGAGAAAGCCGCCGAAGATCTAACTTCTTCCGACGACGACAGTCCCCGTTTTAATCTCCTTCAAGCCAAGAAGAATTATAGCCCTCGTTCAAGTGATTCCATACCTGCCAAAAATAGCAGTACCCAGGCCCAGAAAGAGAAAGCCGCCGAAGATCTAACTTCTTCCGGCGACGACAGTTCCCGTTTTAATCTCCTTCAAGCCAAGAAGAATTATAGCCCTCGTTCAAGTGATTCCATACCTGCTAAAAATAGCAGTACCCAGGCCCAGAAAGACTACAGTCCCCGCTTCAGTTATTCCACTGCTGTCAAAAACAACAGTCGCAGTGTAAGAGATTTCATACCTGCAAAGGAAGACAGTCCATGTTTAAAACATTCCACTCCTGACAATGATGACAGACCCAGTTTAAGAATTTCCATCCCTGACAAAGACAAAGACGACAGATCTAGATTTAGAAGAAAAAACTGGAAGAGAAAATGAAAAGGGCAAATGCGAGCATCTGGGGCCGGTTGTATAAAAAAGTGATTAAAGTTAACTATGGTTAGTAGAAACGTCAACCAATCAGAACAACGTATTTTGTACTTATAATCACTATTTAACTACGAAACAGTGATTAAAAAAGTGATTAAGAGTTTTATACAACCGGCCCCAGATCCAGCAATGGACAATTTGCATAGTAGATTAACATTCGATCTAGGCAAAAAGAAAATCTTTTACTACAGCTAGAAAGAGGATCGTAAGATCAGTAGAATTACAGAGTTTAATAGCGAAATGTTCTAAAATTTGGAAAATATAAGCTTGCTGACTTTGCAAATTTTGTGTATATTTGTATTCCGCGCGGAAAAAGTTACCAATTTCGCGGCAATTTTAGCTCAAGAATGATGACTTTTTCCGCGCGCAATACAAATATATACCAAATTTGCAAACTTCGCAGGGCTATATTTTCCGTATTTCACAATGTTTTGCAACCAAACTTTGCAATTTTACTAATTTCAAGACGCTCTTTCTAATTGCAGTAAAAGATTTCGTTCTTCCTGTCTAGTACAATGTTTAAATGTATACATAAATATCCTTAATTTCACACTTCGATGTACCATGATTATAGATTATTATTCAGAAGACCGATTTCTTTTCTCGTACGATTTTAGAACAAAATATAATTTTGAATGCGACCAAAATCGTTGAAAATATGACGAATAATTCATTACTAATCACTCGGCCTGGTTAGTTCGTCGATTTTTTGGCGGGAATTTTGGGTTATGAGCTCTAAAGGTTAAAAACACCAACCAAAATACGTTCTTTAAGGAAGTACAATGTAAGCCATCACGGGGAGGTACTGAATATATTAATTATATTGATAAATTAAACGACTAGTCCCGTTACCCCTGATATCAACTCTGTTACTGATTACAGTTGTATAGCAAATCAAAATTTTATTATCCTTCCAGCATGATTTTATTTTGTCCAAGTTTAAGATTCCATCGGTTTTTTTCACATCAACTTAGTACATGCGTGGGTTTGATGAGAAAAAGTCCTTCGAAAACACAAGAAAACAGTAAAGACAGAGCTTGAACATTTTGAACGAAAGATCTTTAAAGCCCTTCATTCAAGATGTTCGCAAGTTTCTTGTATATTCTTAGAGAACTCGAATCATCAAAAGAACTAGAAATAACAAAACAACTGGAAACACTGATGATACAACAAACACCCTCTACAAAAGTTAGGAATGAAGAACAAGATACGAAATCAATTTCAGCGGCCCTTTGCCAAGCAAAAACAGGACAACCTCCTATGCACTTTCTTCGGATTCGACTTCTGACGATGGCGCTTCCCAAGGATAATAATATAAGAAAGAAATTGGAAAGACTCTTTGTCAAGAAAAAAAAGGAGTTAATGTTGCTTTATCAAATACCTCTGATTCAGCTTCTGACGATGACACGCTGCCGAGGTGCGAATCATTTTCTACAAAGCCTCCACCAGCGACGAAAAAACATGGTAGTACGAACACAAAGGGTAAAAAGAAAACAAAGAATACATCGAGTCATCCATAAAACGAATGGATAATGATAACCAGGTTATTTAGTCTTTGAATTCTGAAACTTGCCTGAATAAATAAAGCCTGTGGAAAACATTTTGCTTTTTCTTTCGATATAAGCAGTAACATAATATTAAAGTTTTTAAATCATTGTATTTTATTAGTAGTTCTTAATTTTGCACGCCAGTGTGAATTTTATTTCTTTATTTTTGGCAAACCATTAAAATTTCATCTGCAATACTTTTTACAGTAACAAATTGATGAAATAATCTTCCACAAGTTCAATCACACAACGCAGTTAAAATTAAGTTTAATTCAATTTTGAATTAAATTGCATCCTACATGCTTAAATGTGTTTCCAGAAATGTTTTATGCTGACCTTGCTGGCTTGCTCTTAATTTGTTACAGGGATAATTCCGCGCCATTCTCTGCATTTTTGACCCTGGGTACAAGACTTGAACTCACGGCGTAATTTAATATTGACGAGGAAGTCAAGTTGCATTGTATTTTTGTATATTTGTATTCAAAGCGAAAGTAAACACAAAAACTCTGTCTGGCAAGGATCGCTTTGACTTTTAATTTATTTCTTCATTCGGTTGATCAAATGGACTGCAATTCACAGTATCAAGGTAATATTAACTAAAGTAGAGAAGGATTGACCTCAAACTTAAACACAAACCACGAGACTGGTTACGAAGATGAACTGTTTCAATATCCAGTTGGTCCGAGCCTGCACTGTTGTATTTGTACCAATGTCATCAAAGATCCAGTCATGTGCCATAATGAACATATATTTTGTCGAGCTTGTATCACCACACATCTCATGTACTCTCAAACATGCCCAACATGTATGCAGCCACTCACTGTCGAAACACTAAGACAAGCAACTCGGGGCATACGAAACTTACTTTCTGAACTGCAAATTCGCTGTGAATTTTTCGATCGAGGTTGTGGAAAATTCGTTCAGCTAGGAGATCTCGAAAGGCATGTTGCAGACTGTGGTTTCGCCCCCGCAGTCTGCTCCAACGAAGGATGTCAACTTGAAGTGAGTAAACACGATTTACTTCATCATGAAACAGCGTTGTGTGAACTACGCAGAGTTAAATGTCACAGTTGCAATGACATAAGACGAGAGATGGATACAATTAAAGTTGATTTGGCGGCGATGAATGTAAAATTAGACAAAAACGACGAAAACCTGAGGTACAAAATAGATAATCTAAAAGCGGAGGTCAAAGGAGTTAAGGAAGATGTTATTGCAAAAGTTGAACTAGTAGTTCAACAACAACTCAACAAGCAGGAAGAAAACAATCGTTGGCTTGAAGCGGACAATGTTGAGATCAAGAACAGTTTGATCGAAATTATGAAACAACTGGAAAGAATGACACAACAAACATCACATGAAGTTCAAGCTGAGGAAATGAAGAAAGGAACTGCACAAGGTGGTGGAACGGAGAGAGAAGAGAAGGTTATTGTGGCTGGAGGTGAAGAGTTAAAATCAGTGGAAATGTTCAGTCTGGCAACTAGAACCTGGACACGACTACAGCCAATGAAAGAATGTCGCAAGGAATCATCTTCAGTTGTTTGGAACAATCAAATTCTTGTCAGTGGCGGTGCAAAGAAGTCCATAGAAAAATTATTGCTGAATTCTGTTCAAGTTGATCTGTCTACACATTGGGAAAAGATTCCTGCTGAGTTACCTGCACGGTTATCAGGACATCGCAGTGTAGTCTATAATGGACACATGATAGTCATTGGAGGTTTTGATATTGATAAAGGAACATATTCTGATGGTATTACTGAGATTTCTCTTGTTCCACCTTATACGAGGAAGATGTTGGTCAAAATGCCAAAAGGAAGACATCTTCATGGTGTTGCAATCTTTGGTGATAAGATCTTGATTGTTGGAGGAGAAGGGCAAAGTGACAGGGACCGGCCAGTTCTCAGAAGTGTCATCATGTATGACATCACCAAGAATAAATTTCACGAGTTAGCACCTCTACCTTACCCCGTATATGGCATGGCCACTGTGAAGTGGAACGATGACAAAGTTATGATAATGGGTGGTACTGACAGTAAGCATCGACCATTAAACAAAGTTTTCATGTACAACATCAAGACCCAGAAGAGTCATGAATTACCTAACATGAAGTATAAGAGGAGAGGATGTGTGGCTGCAGTTGTCAGAGACACTGTGATTGTCATGGGAGGCATGGATGAAAGATTCAAGGACTTGAGGACAGTGGAAGGTTTTAGATTTGATCGTAACATCTGGGAAGAACTTCCACCAATGCTTGAAAAAAGAGACAGTGCTACAGCTGTTGTTTGTTTGTTATAGATTGATGTAATAAATTTCGACTGGCAAATCAGATTTATTGGTAATCATCTACATTAAATGTGGTTAAAAATCGTAACATCTGACGATTTCATCAAGCACTGAACAGAGTTATCTACAATCCCGGAAATTAATTCGTAGATTTGACTAATTTTAATAGTATTTCCCTTCCCCCTCTTTACAATGTTGGAATTAAGGTCACACACCTTACAAATTGACGCTCGCTCTTCCAACATTTTTCGGGGGGGGGGGGGGGGTTAGAATCACAATTCAATTTTTTTTTGTGAAAGGCCGGTTATTATGTTGAAACATATAAAAAATGGTTTATCTTTTTGAAAAGTCTACGAATATTTTTCCAGGATTGTAGATGTGATAATAATTACACCTGAAAATAACGCATTGTAATTGAATGTAGGTTAACCTTAACCGTGTTTATAGTTTCAATAATGTCGCGTGTTATGTAATACTTATCGTCGATTTCAGGTCACTTTTTACTGTAATATACCAAACTATGATTGGCTTCTTTGATTTCAGGGGCCCATCACAGCCTTTGTTTACAAACCGGCTTGCGAACTCTGAAATGAACTTGTACACTTCGCAACGAAGTTCGGAATGTTGCAGTGAAAAGTGACATGAAATCGACTGTAAAACACGAGTGCTTTGTCAGATATAAAATGCGAGGCTCAGCCGTGAGTTTTATATCTGATAAAGTGTAAATTGCGAGTATATTAAATAGTTTCAAAAACGACCCATTTAATAGTCATCGTATGAGTTTATTTACGAAAAAATTAAAAAAATAAATACTGCCTAATACCAGAAAATGAACACTTTCAGAAATTGTATACAAAACAGGACATTCTGTATCGTATATACAGCTACTGATTAAAAATGTATTTCTTTACAGTGTTTTCTCCTGAATTATTACTTTTTAAAAAATTTTTATATCGGTGTTTTGTACCCAAGTAAAAATGATGTTTTTGGTGTTACTCTGACTTTATATAACAGAGTAAAACGACAAGCACAATTTTCACCCGAATGCATTACACCAGCTGACATACATTCGGTGTGTTACAGTCAATTTCCGATTGCTTTTCGCATCAGTTTTCCGCGAGCGTTTGCGAACTTCGTTGCGAACTTCACAAATTCGTTGCAAAGTTCATAATGATTCACAAGCTGGTTTGTGAACAAAACCCATGATTGGCTACTAAATAAAACCAGCTAGCCAATCATATGCTCAATTCACTATTCTGCTTGTGAATTCATGATGAACTTTGCAACGAATTTGACAATTTGTAAAGTTCGCAACCGCTCGCGGAAAAGCAAACTGAAAAATGGAACTACATAAGGAGCTCGTACAAATACACAAGTGCTAAATTGTTTACACGGCGCATGCCTTGCAGTTTACTGTTTCAAACAATATATCGCTCAAGGCGTCCGCTTAAACTTTGGTCTGTGAAAGGAACGTTCCAGCACGACAGCACAAATCAGTTAAACTTTAGCCTAAATCAAGTCCTTGCGGGTATTGATTGTTTGTCTTATCTACGAAACTTGAGATGTTAAGAGCATGTTTTAGTCGACTGTCGAGTGTCAGCTCAGTGCCTTGAATATTAAGCGTGCGTGTTCAACTACTACCCATTGTAATAAGAGGACCGTTTCAGCTGAAAGAATTGAGAAACAAAGCTATTACTATAGTCAGCAATCGATTTGTCTTGCACTGCGCGCAAATTATGCTAATTTCACGTGGGAACCGACAAGCTTCATACCAAGCTTGACAGATGTACTCTTGATTAATTAACATATTCTCCCGATCAAAGATTGTTTTTCAGACGCATGTTTTCATAGGTGAGACATTTTTTCAGGTTTCGTACAAGACACTGCACGGTACATCTTCGTCTTGCGAGTTCGAGGTTAAATTCCGATCACAAATCCGTGGAACTCAGTCCTGCCGAGTTTATTGCCTTGGTCAAAAGGTTTCCTTAATTAAGCTGGATGTAATCTCTCGTGTCCTCGTAAATTGATTCGTTTATCCCCTTTAGGTAAGTTTAATTTTCTATCCATATTACAGGCGCACTAGGCTACCTACCAATAACTATCGCCAGTTCTTCAACCACAACACGACTAAATAATTTAAGTGTCACTTGCTTTCCGGAGACTCTTTGCTAAAGTCAGAACTATATTGCAGGGTGAAACAAAGCACCACCAGAGGCCTTAGCTCTGCATGATCCTCAGAAATCAAACAAATGATCTATAGATATTTGTTTAACGGACCGGCAAGGTACAATTTCTTAGGAAAAACCATTCTCATGCGAGTAAATAAGTGGCTGTACAAACACTACTGAGGGCTTAGTTGGTGCAGAGCTTCGTAGGCGGTTGGCTTTGTACATGTAGTCTGTACACGGAGGTAGTTTCATATTGAAGTAAGTCCACCACGCATATAAGAAATCGACTGATCAGGTTGTTCAGTTTCTTATGTGTGAGGCAAAGTTTCAAACAAAGCCTGCTACTTTCTGCTGTCTTAACAAGAAACCGGTTATGCGTGACAACTTTTAGTAAAGAAAGCAGCGCTGTAAAACATCACACCAATTCTTGAACCATCACAAATATTATACGAGCACTAATTCTGTAAAAACAATAAACAAATTCTCATTTCTGTTTACACATAAGAAGCAAACGTTTTAAAACAGGCTGTTTAGTTTCTTGCCAGTAAATGAGGAAATGAAATATTCCTGCTCTAAAAGCAATCTGAAGTTTCTTACATCTCATTTTCTTAAGCGGGGATTTGCCGTATATATGTTTGTGATATGTATAGATTGTATCTATTTATTGCATCATCTATAGACTATAGTTGCTTATTTCGTTTTTTGGTGTAGAATTTCGATTGAAGTTCCTGTTTTCGTTTTCACAAACAACTTCATAACAAACAACTACAGCTTATAAAGACCCCGTTTAAAACTAAAGTAAAAGATTCCGGATTCTTCGCTAACTAATCCGAGATGTTTTGATATCGGATTCGTTTTACCGTTTACACTAAGCAACATGAATCCGATACAAAAAGAATTGTGGGATCTTAGTATCCGAGAAACTTTGAAACCGACAATTAAACTTCTCTTGCGTACTCTTTCCGTAAAAGAATTTGAGTGAACTTGCTCCCTCGTAAGGCTTTCAGATGTATTGCCATTAATTTCAACTGTCAAAATCAATTGTAATCGTAATCTAGTTATGAATATAAATATGTATGCTTATGATAATTGCAATTAGCTTAATAATATAACTTAATAATAATAATTGCAATTAGCATAATATATGCTTAATAATAATTGCAACGCAAAACAGTAATTTAGACATAAGCTGTTCTTTGTATGTTTGCTTCTCGATTTGAATATGATTCGAATATGATTCGAATACTTTATTTTCTATGAACACTATTGTATAATTTGGCATGTTTGTTGTTGCAAATCATAATAAAACAATTTTAGTGAGTCAATATTAGTGTCTTTTTCGTAATTCAAGCGGTTAAATTCCGGTATACTTGATCGCCTACAGGGACATTCTGCCGGGTGTCAAGTACGCAGGCATGTGCAGACATCTGGGTGTATCTCACTGGTATGTCTAGCCATCTGACCTCTATATAATTATACCTGGAATGATAACTTGGTCGCCATCTTTGAAGCCAAATTGAAGGCCGCCATTGATAACCAGGAGCCACAAAAGTCACCCATTTTGAGATGCTGTTTTTAACCGTAGAATGACGCCCTTTTAGCCCTGTTGCAAGTCTAGAAGATATTCTACAAAAACAAGGTTAAAATGGAGCCATTTTACGGTTGAAAACAGCATCTCAAAATAAGTGATTTTTGTGGTGGCTCCTGGTTATCATTGGCGGCCTTCAATTTGACTTCAGAGATTGCGGCCACGTTATCGTTCCAGTTATAATTATATAGAGTTTACCAATCTGGCCCGTTCCCAAATGACACAGGCTCAGTGGAAGTCATCTTCTTACGAAATAAGGTTAGACCTGTTCTAGAATATCCCTCCTCTGTCTGGGGAGATTTTCCTGCATATCTGTCAACAGAGAGTACAGGATAGGTATGTGATATCACAGGACAGCCTGGAAATATCCTGCTACAGTGTTACCACTCTCAAAACAGGGGGATGGTCGCACATGTACAGAGTACACGCATATTGTAAGGACATCCTGTGTAAACGCTTCTTAAGCCTAGTTCACACTTGACGCAAGAATCGTTGATTTTTTTCGTTTTCACGTATGTTAATAAGAATGTGGAAGAATATTCATCAAAGAAATTCGTGACAAGAGAAACAAGAGGCTATGGAGGAAAATAACATTATCTGATGACAATGCATTGCTTGAGCTATTGCCGGGAAAAGGGAACAAGAAACTTAGGCCAAGAGGGCACGATTACGAACTGCCTCTAGTAAGAACAGAAAGATATAAAAGGTCGTTTGAAAATCGTTGTTTGTTCAACTTAGTTTAGATTCTAATGTGTCTCAACAATTTACTGTTTTTAACAATCGTAATGCAGTGAGAGTCTTTTTTTAAATTGATTGTAAATATAATAGTAATTCGCTTTAACTACATACTGTAGACTGTAACTATTTTATCATTGTAAACTCAGACGGGTGTTTCTGAGTATTCTAATAAAGACTATTATTATTATTATTATTATTATTATTATTATTATTATTATTATTATTATTATTATTATTATTATTATTATTATTATTATTATTATTATTGTTATTATTATTATTATTATTATTATTATTATTATTATTATTATTATTATTATTATTATTATTATTATTATTATTATTATTATTATTATTATTATTATTATTATTATATATCGATAAAACTCCTCTGCATCCAAGAAATAAACTCCTCCTTTACAATCGCTACGTTCCGTCCAAACTATCTTGGAACCTTACAGTTGCAAACCTGACTAAAACTTGGGTAATAGAATCCATCGATTCTGTTGTCAATCAGTACATTCGAAAGTGGCTTGAAATTCCGGTTTCTGGAACTTTGAGTAACATTTTTCTTACCAACAACAAATTTGGCCTGAATGTTTTGCCCGTATCTGTTAAATTTATCCAATGCCAGACAGTTCTGCGCAATGCTTTGAAAACGTCCCCTAATGAATCCATAAAACAACTCTGGAAATCTACTAACCAACATACTAACATTCTGTATGATGTTTATAATTCAACGAAGGAAGTTCTTAAAGAATTTCACTCGGTTCAAAAAGATCTGTCAGGGGTCCTTCTTCTCCAACGTTGCCAAGTTTTCACTTTTACAGTTAAACTCGCTATGGTCTACTGCTCAATCAAAACTACCTAGGAACATTCTCAACTTTACCGTCCGCTATATAAATAGCTCATTACCTACCCGCAAAAATCTTACAAGATGGGGTTTATCATTCAGTCCAGAATGTTCTTTCTGTTTGTGCCCTGAAACTTTATTACATGTAGTGGCTGGATGCCAATCGTACCTTCAACGCTTTACGTGGAGACACGATTCGATTTTAAATTTCATAGCTGAAACATTACAGACTACATGCGCAGCTCAAATTTATGCTGATCTGCCTGGCTTTAGAACCCCTTCAATCATCACTGGTGACACATATCGACCTGACTTACTTTTACTTACCCCAGATGATAAACTCTATATTGTCGAACTCACCGTTGGCTTTGAAACTAACTTGCATAACAACGTTGAACGAAAGAAAGCTAAATACGAGGATTTAATTAAGGAAAGGAAGGATAATTTTGCGTCTGTTAAATTTGTGAACTTATCAATTAGTTGTCTGGGTGTATTTGACAAAGAATGCCGTGCCTATTTAGAAATGTTAGACACGTTAGGACTAGATAAAAACTATCAACAATACTGTATAAAGAAGATAATGTCCTATGCCATCAGAAAAACTTACTATATTTTCAGCTGTAGAAATAAAGAATGGGCTGAACCCAAACTCTTAAAGTATTAGTATTTAAAACATTGCAGGTATTGCAATTTAAAGGGAAATGGCAACAAAAATTTTTATCGTCTTATTTGAAAGAGACTCCAAAACAATATATAGAAGTCTATTACAGAATTTTTATATCTGCCTTATTTGGTGAGATATTTTGACTTGAAATCTTTAGTTGTCCGCCATCTTGGATATTTGTGGATATGCATGATACGTCACAACTGGGGTCACGCAATTTTTTTTTCTTACGACACAATGATTAATCTTCTTCATTAACCACACACATGGTAAGTGTTTCGGATTTCAGCACGGACTGAAAAGGTTTCACGCATATTTATTGGTGGTAAGTATTTAGGAGAAGCTTTGAATGGCTTATCCCTGTTGTGACGTCACCAAAACATTGTTAATGAGGCTAAAAATTAATCCAAGATGGCGGACAGTCCGATTATTCAGGTGACAATATCTCCAAAAGTAAAATAGATACAAAAATTTTTTAGAAGACTTCTATATATTATTTTTAGAGTCTCTTTCAAATGAGACAATAAAAATTTTTGTTGCTATTTCCCTTTAAATCATTATTCCTACTATTAGTACTTGTATTTGTCGTTTCATGTGATTCATGTAGCCATGCAGTTGTATATTACATTAATAAGAGTGAGATTTACAATTGTATATATAAGTAAAATGTATATTTCAATAAAGTTTTCATTATTATTATTATTATTATTATTATTATTATTATTATTATTATTATTATTATTATTATTATTATTATTATTATTATTATTATTATTATTATTATTATTATTATTCCTCCATCGATAAAATTTACACAATGTCAATCAACCCTTCGAAATGCACTAAAGTCATCACCTAATGATTCCGTCAATCATCTCTGGAAATTAACAAGTAATCACACTAATATTCAATATGATACTTATAATTCTGCAAAGGAAGTCATTGAAAAGTTTCGATCGAGTCAAGAAGATAAGCTTGAAAACCATTTGTCATCCCAAGGATCCTTCTTTTCCAGCGTGACAAAATTCTCCCTATCTCAAGTTAATATTATCTGGTCAGCCTGTCAATCAAAGCTTCCAAAAAACATTTTTAACTTCACGATCCGCTACATAAACAACACCCTTCCGACCCGCAGAAACCTTGCAAAATGGGGTTTATCTTGGACAGCTGATTGCTCTTTTTGTCTTAATCCTGAATGCTTGTTACATGTAGCTGGTTGTAACTCATATTTAAATCGTTTTACTTGGAGACACGACTCAGTATACTTAACTTCATTGCCAATAATATTCTACAACTTATACATTCCAAAAAGCTTTATGTTGACCTTCCTGGATTTCTCAACCCTTCAATTGTAACTGGTGACAAATATCGGCCTGATTTGCTCCTAACGACGAAAGACAACTGTTGTATATTATTGAATTAACTCTGGGATATGAAACTAATCTTAGAAATAATAGTAAACGGAAACAGGCTAAATACATGAATGTTATTAAGGAGCAAAAGAAACATTTTAAATCCGTTGAGTTCATTAATCTTTTTATTAGTGGACTTGGAGTTTTTGACAAAGAATCTTGTACATTTTTGAAAATGCTCAATGACCTTGATGTTAGTGAAACTCAAACTAAATATTGTATAAAGAAAATTATTAACATTTGCATTAGATCATCTTACTATATCTTTTGTTGTCGCAACAAGAAATGGACAAATCCCGATTTAATGAAATGTTAAATATTTAATATCATTTGTGTATACATAGATTAGATTATTGTGTGTTATAGAGTATAATGGTGATTTCAAGTAGCCAATTGTAAGTTACCTGTAAAACTGAGATTTACAATTGTTTGTACATATATGTCAAAAAGTTAATAAAGTTTTCATTATTATTATTAAATTATAGGACAAACATTACATTGCTTTTGCAATGGTATAGAATTCGCTCAATATCATCGGCCAGAAGAAGTCATTTCCGATTCTTACGACAACTGGGAACCAGGGTCTAGAAGCGCCAGGAAGACATAAATGTAACTTAAGAAAGGCAAACGAAATATCAGCACCTCTATCACGTGCAAATCACGATCAATCTTCGTTTATAGCTTGGGAAGCAAGACTCTAGAACAATTGAAGTAATTTGGAAAATGAGCCTAGCAGGGCCTTATTTAAGTGGAAAACCTCTCTTAACTTTGCAAAATGTTCTCCAATGCTTTGAACATACAAATGTGTACTACCTCAGAATGGCCGGTCGATATCATTTGATTGTCTAAAATGATTAATTCAAGGTAAACTAAATGAAGAGTCCGCACCGAACAGCATACATTTTGAAAAGTTGCACAATACAGTTGAAACCCATCTCAACCCACTCTAACCCATCTAAAACCCCCTCAACAACCTTGTAAGAATCTTTGTTGTTTTTAATGCAAAGTGAATTACTTCACTTGGGAAGTTATCCAATCCACCAAACAGCTAAACATCCGGTTCGAACCAAAAGGTCACGAACTTTAATCACCAGATGCAGTTTGCTATCCAAGTGTAACTTTATATCTCAAACATTCATACATTTGACAAAAGCGTTCTTAACTTAAAGTGATAGTCTTATAGATACATCATTTAAGGCTGTTTGTTCAAACTGTTTCTTTCTATACATCTCTTTACTTGATTCAAAGACATTCTCACAGTCACAGGAAGACAACTGCTGGTTTAGATTCCTGATTTTTTTTTGGTAAGTCGTAATCGTAATACAATATTTTTATTATATTTAAGGCTTCCAGCATTCTTCAAAGCGAAAGTAATCCATGATTTTGCTATTGAGGACGACTTCTATTGTCCTTTCCCTTGTATTCTACTCCATAAATAATTAAAGACTTAACTACATCACGCTTTGCGCCTGGACTAATACTGATTTATATTCTATCTGTGGTATATGGCACTCAAGTCTGTGGTATGGCGCAATCCCTGCTTAATAGTTCTATTCATTCCTTTGATCAATTTCAATCGACTATAAATTTTAACAGATCCTAGATTTATTCTCGCCATGATTGTCCGGATCTTGTTTCGTACCGACTTGAGTAGTTCGGGGAAATGTTTAGAGCGTCAAAGAACAGAAGACGAGATTAGATTTTGACTGTTGTTGTACTCGTATTTATTGATGCAGAACTGGTGTTTCGCAATAATATAAGATTGTATTTCGTCTTTTACTATAGCTGAACGATACTTGAATACACCTGCTCGTTTTTCAAGTGAATGTATAATCCTGAGAAATGACCGAATTTCGAAAAATGTGACTAGAACACTAACGTGATGTAATTTACTGTGTCTGTTGATTTGTATTGATACGTCAAGACCATGGCGTCGTCAGTGCAGGAGACTGGTTACGAAGATGAACTGTTTCAATATCCAGTTGGTCCGAGCCTGCACTGTTGTATTTGTACCAATGTCATCAAAGATCCAGTCATGTGCCATAATGAACATATATTTTGTCGAGCTTGTATCACCACACATCTCATGTACTCTCAAACATGCCCAATATGTATGCAACAACTCACTGTCGAAACACTAAGACAAGCAACGCGGGGTATAAAAAACTTACTTTCTGAACTGCAAATTCGCTGTGAATTCTTCGATCGAGGTTGTGGAAAATTCGTTCAGCTAGGAGATCTCGATAGGCATGTTGCAGACTGTGGTTTCGCCCCCGCAGTCTGCTCCAACGAAGGATGTCAACTTGTAGTGAATAAACAAGATTTACTTCATCATGAAACAGCTGTTTGTGAACTACGCAGAGTTAAATGTCACAGTTGCAACGACATAAGACAAGAGATGGACACGGTAAATGTTGTGTTGGCAGCGATGAATGTAAAATTGGACAAAAACGATGAAAACCTGAAGAGCAATGTGAAAAATCTAAAGGCAGAGGTCAAAGCAGTTAAGGAAGACGTTATTGCAAAAGTTGAACTGGTTCAACAACAACTCAACAAGCAAGAGGAAGGCATTTGTAGGCTTACGGCAGACAATGTCGAAATAAAGAAAAGTTTGGATGAAATTATGAAGCAACTGGAAAGAATGACAAAACAAATGTCGCATGAAGTTCTGGCTGTAGTGGCTGAAGAAAGGAAGAAAGGAACTGCAGAAGGTGGTGGAATGGAGAGTGAGCCGAAGGTTGTCGTTGCTGGAGGGAATGATGGGAGACATGAGTTAAATTCTGCGGAAATGTTCAATCTTAGAAATTTGACATGGACGCCATTAAAGCAAATGAAAGAATGTCGCCAGGGGGCGTCTTCAGTTGTTTACAATGATCACATTTATGTCACTGGTGGTTCCAATGGTATGATGAGTTGGTTGGACTCCGTGGAAAAATTATCATTGAATGCTGTTCAAGTTGACGAGCTCGTCGTCTGGGAAAACGTTCCTGTCGAGTTACCTGGACGGTTGATTGGGCACCGCAGCGTGATGTATAATGGACGGATGATAGTCATTGGAGGCTTTGAGGGCGGTACGGCATATTCTGATCGTATTACTGAGATCTCCCTTGTTCCACCTTGTGGCAGTGAACTGGTGGCCACCATGCCACAGAGAAGAGGTCATCATGGTGTTGCAATCTTTGGTCATAAGATCTTGATTGTCGGAGGGAGAAAGAGTGGCAGAAGTTCGTCAGCTCTCGCAAGTGTTGTCATGTATGACGTCGTTACGAAAGAGTTTCAGGAGTTAGCACCCCTACCTTACCCCGTAAATGAAATGGCCACTGTGAAGTGGGGATATCACAATGTTTTGGTACTGGGTGGGGCTGACAGTAAGCGTCAACCATTAAACAAAGTTTTAATGTACAACATCAAGACCCAGAAGAGTTTTGAATTACCAAACATGAAGTACAAGAGATTAGGATGTGTGGCTGCAGTTGTCGGAGACACTGTGATTGTCATGGGAGGCAGAGATGAAACAGGAGATGACTTAAAGTCTGTAGAAGTTTTAGATTTGATCGCAACAGCTGGGAGGAACTTCCACCAATGCTTGAGGCAAGATGCTGGGCTACAGCAGTTGTTTGTTAGTTTATAGATTGCATGTAATAAAATTCGATTGGCAAATCAAATTTATTAGTAATCATGTACATTAAATGCAGTTGAAAATCTTAACATCTGACCAACTCATCAAGCACTGAACAGAGTTAACTAGATTTGATAATAATTGCAAGTATTACATCTTAATTTTATTCGAATGTATGTTAACCGTCTTTATAGTTTAAATAATGTCGCGTGTTATGTAATACTTGTCGTCGATTTCAGGTCACTTTTTATTGTAATATACCAAGCTACGAATGTGATTAGCTTCTTTGAGTTCAGGGGCCAATCACAGCCTTAATGTTTACAAACCCGCTTGCGAACTCTGAAATGAACTTTTAAACTTCGCAACGAAGTTCGGAATATTGCAGAAAAGTTACCTGAAATCGGCTGTAAAACACGAGTGCTTTATCAGATGTAAAACGCGAGGCACAGCCGTGAGTTTTATATCTGATAAAGTGTAAATTGCGAGTATATTAAATAGTTTCAAAACGACCAAAAATGACTAATAGTCATCGTATGAGTTTATTTACGAAAAAATTAAAAAAAATAAATACTGTCTAATACCAGAAAATAAAGACTTTCAGAAATTGTATACAAACGGGACAATTCTGTATCATATATAAAGCTACTGATTAAACATTTATTTCTTTTACAGTGTTTTTAATGACTTTTTAAAAAATATTTTATATGCTATGACTATGTTGGTGTCTTGTACCCAGGTAAAAATGAAGTTTGTGGTGTCACTGACTTTATATAACAGAGTAACACAACGAGCACAATTTTCACCCGAGTGCATAACACCAGCTTACATACGTATCTGTACATTCGGTGTGTTACAGTCAATTTCCTATTGCTTTTCCGCGAGCGGTTGCGAACTTGCAATTGGTTGCGAACTTCACAAATTCGTTGCAAAGTTCATAATGAATTCACAAGCTGGTTTGTGAACAAAACCCATGATTGACTACTAAATAAAACCAGCTAGCCAATCAGATGCTCAATTCACGATTCTGCTTGTGAATTCATGGTGAACTTTGCAACGAATTTGCGAAGTTCGCAACCGCTCGCGGAAAAGCAAACTGAGAAATGAAACTACATAAGGAGCTCGTACACAAGTACTAAATTGTTTACACGGTGCTTGCCTTGCAGTTTAGTGTTTCAAACAATATATCGCTCAAGGCGTCCACTTAAACTTTGGTCTGTGAAAGGAACGTTCCAGCACGACAGCACAAATCAGTTAAACTTTAGCCTAAGTCAAGTCCTTGTAGGTATTGATTGTTTATCTTATCTGCGAAACTTGAGATTTTAAGAGCATGGTCAAAAATATTTAAGCCCAGACAACAGCTTTAAATAGAGCCATAACATACTAAACGGAAACAAATTTTAAGAAAAATTTAATAGAGCTAACATTTTTTAAAATTTGTTTCTGTTTAGTATGTTATATGGCTCTATTTAAAGCTGTTGTCTGGGCTTTAATATTTTTCACCAAGCTGAGATTTCCGCCCGGAGTATCTATTGCTAAATATTAAGCATCCATGTTCAACTACTACCTTTGGAAATAAGAGGACCGTCTCAGCTAAAAAAATTGAGAAACAGTTAAAGCTGTTACTATTGTCCGCAATAGATTTGTCTCGCACAACGCGCAAATTATGCTAATTTCACGTGGGAACCGCCAAGTGTATGCTTCATACCAAGCTTGACAGATGTACTCTTGATCGATTAACATATTCTCCCGATCAAAGATTGTTTTTAAGACGCATGTTTTCCTAGCAATCAAAAGAGACATTTTTTCAGGTTTCGTACACGACACTGCACGGTACATCTTCGTCTTGCGAGTTCAAGTTTATTGCCTTGGTCAAAAGGTTTCCTTAATTAAGCTGGATGTAATCTCTCGGGTCCTCGTAAATTGATTCGTTTATCCCCTTTAGGTAAGTCTAATTTTCTATCCATATTACAGGCGCATTAGGCCACCTACCAGTAACTATCGCCAGTTCTTCAACCACAACACGACTAAATAATTTATAAGTGTCACTTGCTTTCCCGAAACGAAGCGAACTAAGCACCACCAGAGGCCTTAGCTTTGCATGATCCTCAGAAATCAAACAAATGATCTATAGATATTTGTTTCACGGACTCGCAAGGTACAATTTCGTAGGAAAAACCATTCTCAAGATACGAGTAAGTAAGTGGCTGTACAAACACTACTGAGGGCTTAGTTGGTGCAGAGCTTCGTAGGCGGTTGGCTTTGTACTGTAGTCAGTACACGGAGTTTCATATTAAAGTAAGTCCACTATCTGTCCACGCATATAGGAAACCGACTTATCAGGCTGTTCAGTTTCTTATGTGTGAGACAAAGTTTCAAACAAAGCCTGCTACTTTCTGTTATCTTAACAAAACCGGTTATGCGTGATAGCTTTTAGTAAAGAAAGCTGCGCTGTGAAACATCACACCAATTCTTGAACCATCACAAATATTATATGAGCACTAATTCTGTAAAACAATTAGCAAATTCTCATTTCTTTTTTTTACACATAAGAAGCAAACATTTTAAAACAGGCTGTTTAGTTTCTTGCCAGTAATGAGGAAATTAAATATATTCCTGCTCTAAAAGCAATCTGAAGTTTCTTACATGTCATTTCCTTAAGCGGGGATTTGCCGTATGTTTTCTGTTTGTGATATCTTTAGACTCAGACTGCATCTATCTATTGCATCATCTATAGACTATACAGTAGTTGCTTATTTCGTTTTTTGGTGTAGAATTTCGATTGAAGTTCCTGTTTTCATTTTCACGAACAACTTCATAACAAACAACTACAGCTAATAAAGACCCCGTTTAAAACTGAAGCAAAAGATTCCGGGTTCTTCACTATTCCGGGATGTTTTGAGTATCGGATTCGTTTTACCGTTTACACTAAGGAACATGAATCCGGTACAAAATTATCACAGATAGATTATGAATCCGGAACTTTCGAATCCGGAAAAAATTGTGGGATCTTTGTATCCGAGAAAGTACGACATAACAAACAACTACAGCTGATAATAGATGAAAAGTGTTTGCATATTTCACATGCAGCACGTACCATAATAGTTGCATGATGATGATTCTGCCAAACTTGGATACACATAGTTTGCGTTTTCTTGTTACAACTTGACACGCAGCTCATTTTAATCAGATTCAAACACGCGTGTCGAGCTCGCGCGCGATCTGTAAGAGCTTTCAATCAAAGAGGATATAAACTCATATAAGCTGGGAAATTTAATCTCTGGATTAACAAAATAAACATTTAATGAGCGTGTCAACTGTGTTTTAGTTAAAAATAGAATACATGAGGCGTCTCGGTCTCGTGACAGCCAACTGGTCCACGTTTGAACCCAAAACAAATGATTTCCGGGACATTCACGCCGAGCAAACCGACAGATCGTAGGTTAGCAAAAACCTTGACCAGACGGCAATTTAATGAAATACAAAATAAAACATATTCCGAAGAAATGCACCTTGTAGACTCAATACTCGAGTTAAAAAAAAAGAAACGGTTGAGAGTGCAATATTTTCTCAGCCTTTTGTTGTTTTTAACTCGAGTATTGAGTTTACAAGATTTAGTTCTCCGGAATATGTTTTATGTTGTAGGTTAGGAAGTTTCTCATATATCAAAGATTCAAAGACCATCGATGAGATTCATGTTTGCACAAAAGTCATGCGCGCATGAGAGAATCTGGCTTTTTTAGTCGCAGAAAACTACAAGTATGGTCCCTTGCACGTATATTTTCGGTCACATTAATAGAATGCATCGATCCTTATCATTCATTTTCAACACTTCTTGCAATTGCATTGCAAGTTGCAGAAAAAAATTGCATCATGTTTTCGTTTTGATCTGACGTTGTCAATGACGGTGGTAGTGCGGTCGAAAGCACCCCCAAAACATAGGATCTTTCACTACTTGAAACGAAATAAACAGAACTGACGTTTTTAGCGAAAGCCTTTCGTCAAGAACTTGGTATATAACGACATGTTAATTTCTCATACTTCTTTTCACCTTCTTCTTGCTGCCTATGTAGTGAAACCTAATATTACGTATCTCATTAACATTATGCCAGCGAGTCAATTGCATTTTCTGGCCAATCGAAAACGCTGAACTGGCTGGTGGCAGCAAGTAAACTGCATTATAATAGGGCGCCGTGTTGCACTGCTGAGTGGCACTACTGTCCCTCTCCTACACTGTGGCTCTTGTATAGTAACTCCCTGATGAAGAGTATTTTCAGGGGTATTTTCTGGAAACGTTGAATCGAGTTCTCTTCCTATCGTTTCAAGTAGCGAATACAAATCAAATGGCTGCATGCTCGTTTAACATGACCTTTATTACAGCATAGTCATAAAAACGACCGCATATTACATCTTTCTATCGACGTTGTACAGAAATACGTCTGTATATAACATTGTTTGCACTATAGTCTATACCTTTTTTAATTTCCTTTTTTCAAAGACCGTTTACAATTACCCATTATGACGGGTTATTAATTAAGAATATCCTTGTTTGCCAATTGCTGCACAATTTTAGGCGCCAAAATGAAAAACGAGATGTTTTTTGTTTAATGTTTGTTCGTGCCGCTCATTTGTTATTCAGATAAGACAAATTGCAGCGTAACCCGTCACGGCTTATTGATCGCCTGTAGTACTGTGATGATTAAACATCGTCTGTAATATCAAGAAAAAATTTTCCTGCAGAAAGAATCGTCGTCGAAAACGTCTCAAAAAGAACGGCGCGTAAAACTCGCCTTACTGGGAAAAGAAACATTAACACACTCATCGTTGCTACGAAAGATTTAGTCCCTGCTAGAAGCTCCGAGAGCAATTATCGATTGAACCTAAACTCCATATATAAACGTATTTGAATACAATATTACGCTGGAATTTACACGTCGACAGAATAGCTTAAACTGCTCGGAGGATCGAGGTTTGTTTTGCTTTGAACACAGTTGGCCAAGAGGTTTCCTACTCAAGCTATCATAGCGCGTAAATATGTATTCATAAGTGAAGGGCTGATAAGGTGGCAAAAGCCTAACCGTACAAATTGAGGTCAATTTTCACAAACATCGTTGATATTTTTGAAGAAACAATTTACATGTATAAACGCTCGTAATTTGCCCTCGACGAGGAATTGGTGTTGAAGCGGTTACGAAACAAATTAAGGTACTATAATTGATGAGAAGATCAAGTTCGGTGTGAAGTGACGACAAAAGGCACATGTACCGTTCATAATAAGTAAAGAAAAGCTGTACTGAAGCTCTTTATCAAGAGAGAAGAACGAACAAAGTATTTTGCTGGGAGCCCGAAGCGTTACGTTCACGCCAAAAGGTTAAAGGACAAGGCAATTTTCAAATTAGCCGAGATCTATTACAAACATACGTTGTTTGGCACTGCTCGTAAAACGTGACGTAAAAAATGTGGAGCTTCAAAGCATTCCTAATCTCAAGATGTTTTAATCCGGCCAGCAGCTGCAAAGATTGCTTACCTGGCCCACGGACGATCGAGGGTCAAATCGAGGACAAGCAGGGAATCTTTCGAGTTGTAAAAGCGTTCGTGTTGATATTCTACTGCTTGGCGCTTAACGCGTTCATGGCTTACACCAAACATTACGGAGTGAATTCAGTGTCTTATGGGGTCGTTTTCATTTCATTGCTGTCGCTTGTGTACTTTATTCATTTGTACTTTTGCGAAAGAGTCGATGTGGACACTGGAAAGTTCCGAACGGTTCGTTCATTTTTCTACGCGCTAGCGATCCTCTATATCATGATAATGTTGTTCTGCTTCGCCAGTTTTTTGCTCCTTACAGAAACCGACAAGAATTCACTTAATGTTTAAACAATCAAAGCT
The DNA here is from genome assembly GCA_963855995.1 of Muricea muricata. Classification (NCBI taxonomy): domain Eukaryota; kingdom Metazoa; phylum Cnidaria; class Anthozoa; order Malacalcyonacea; family Plexauridae; genus Muricea; species Muricea muricata. The sequence goes on along the minus strand of OY979728.1, from coordinate 1,800,944 downwards.
TATTTTCACCGATAACAATTTGAGTAGCATGTTGTTATAAAATAAAGAGTTGTTCAAACTCCGTTCAACTCAATACCTTGTTTAGTACAAATTTCGGAGCGTTTCTTCCTCTTAAATATTGTTTGAGAAATGTTGTTTCTCTTCTCTGAATAAATGCTTTCTTTCCTAACGTTTTACAAAATGCCATGCAAAAAATCCAGACCAAGTTCACATCGCACGAAGTTCTTAGTTTTTGTTCTTAGACGAAGTTTGTGTTGGTTTTCATTAAATTATGTCAACAAGTCGGAAGTTGTTTTGAAATAATTCGGAACGAAAACGCTCGGAAACGATACCGTGTCAGTAGGTTAAATTTTGAGCAACCGCTAACCTCCTCCGAACGAGAACCTGTCGCAACCTGTTAAAATGAACATTTCAGTTGAACATTCAAGTACCTAATATGCATAATGCTATTACGTAATAGGAATATTTGCGTTTATTCAAGTAAAAGCATATACTCTTACATGATTGTTATTTACGTTAAAAATATAAACAAATCAAAGATTTAAGCTTCAAAAATATACAAATTTATTCAGTAAAAAAAATCAAGCTTTAAAAAGTACACATTTATTGGTTTATTATAGCGTAATATTTCTCAATCCGAGTCCAGGCCTCCTTCGAATATCAAGTCGCACGCGGCTTGTACATTACCGTTCGTTGCCCGTAGTGCTCGCAGGCTCAGAGCCTCATCCTGGATTCCCATGTCACGTAGTTGTTGTAGTTCAGACTAAAACACGATAGCACAAGGAAAAGAGAATTAGTAAAAGAGAAGAATTGACAAGCCTGTTTGTGAACAAGGCCTGTAATTGGTCCCTGAACTCAAAGAAGCCAGTCAAATATTTAGTTTACAAACACAAACAGGCTTGCGAATTCTGAAATGAACTTTATAAATACTGGTAACTTTATAACGAATACTGGGAACTTTATAACGATAACTCCAGACAAAAACCCTACGTTTGGGTGAAGCCAAGATGGCGGCAACAACTACAAATGTCGTAAACAGTCGTAGTACTATTTTCTCGAGGTATTTGCCATAAACTGTATCGCAAACTAGGTTATAAGTTCATAAACCATAAAATTACCTCTTAAATAAAAACATCAAATATCGGTACATTCCCAGAAAAATGGTATCAACCGCGCCGAGAGATACAATATAAAAGGACTGAACTTGATAACCTATTGATAACCAATTTGGCTTCAAAGATGGCGGCCAAGTTATCGTTCCAGTCTAATTTAGAGTTCACTGGTTCGAGCTTCGCAACGAAGTTCCGAATATTACAGTGCTAAGTTCCCTGTATTTCATATACTAAGTTCCCTGTATTTCATACACTAAGTTCCCTATATTTCATACACTAAGTTCCCTACATTTCATACACTAAGTTCCCTGTATTTCATATACTAAGTTCCCTGTATTTCATGTACTAAGTTCCCTGTATTTCTTATACAAGTTCCCTGTATTTCATATGCTAAGTTCCCTGTATTTCATATACACTTGGTATTTCATATGCTGAGATCATGAACCTACCTGCCAGTTTCCACTCTGCCGCTCGGAGTTGGCACTCAATGCGGTGGCCATGGCTTGATTGAAGAACTCGGATGAAATACGTTGTTGTGGTTCTTGTTCTTGTAGAGGAAGTCGCCTTGATGTGCTCGTTCCCGTTGACGTTGACGGTAGATTCACTAGAAATGCGTAAAGACCAGCTAATGAGAGGGTTTATTACGGACCTTTGCATTGGTATTGGTGTCAGTAATCAACGAAATCCACTTAACTGTTTAAAAATTGCTTTTTGTTTTAGTATTTTGTGTTTTAGAGGGTAAAAGACGTTATCTACAATGTATGCGTGTTTGAGAAGCATGCAAATCCTGCACAGCCAGAAATTATCTACAATTTGCAGCAATTCTGTGCAAGGATTGTTACCTTGCAGTCGTCAAGTCGATATCAGGATGCGTTCGCATCACTTGCTCCGGCTTGATGATAACAATCAGGGCCGTCGCCAGAACGTTAATTGGGGGGGGGGGAATTGGGGCCATTCATATATTCATGCTTTTTCCGACAGATTTCTTTTCAAATTGAGAAATTTGAATTTGATTTGAAAAGAAACTCGTCGGGCAAAACATGAATATGCACCCCCCCCCCCCCCCCCAATTAACGTTCTAGCGACGGCCCTGATAGCAATTCTGCTGCATGTTGTCAACAAGCTTGAATAAGCAGGTGAAATCTCTAGATTTTTTATCCGCAAACTCAAAACCTTCAAATGTCAAGTTGCATCAAGTCTGATTTTCATAGACTTGATCCAACCTGCAACAAGCGGATAAAATACAACTTGGATAACGTATGCCATTGAAAATAAGCTGGGTCTCTTCATTCTGCAAATGCATGTACACGCATGTCGAAGTGTCCATATTTACCTGCAGTCGTCTGTGTTGACGTTGAAACGAGGTTCGCCCGCGCTGCTTGCAACGCAGACGCAAAAAACGATGACGTAATAGGCTGACGTGTGTTTCCGGGATTCTGGCGGTTTTGTATCGCTTCTTCATGCGCTGCCATCAACTCCGCCTGTGCTAACATCTGGAGAAAGAAAGAAATGAGCAAAAACACACGGTTTTGTTTTGCGTTATTGGGTCTGAATGCGTTCGTATTAGTTTTGCGTGTTTTACGTTCCTCGCTCTTGTCATCAACACGGTCAGAAATCTGTGATCAAAATCGCGTTTCTTTGTTTCAAAAATATTTACCTCGCAGTTATTTAAGGCGTCCTCAATCCACAATTACGGAAAATATGCCGTATGTTCATTTTCCCAGTAATGTATTGCGGTCGCAAATCTTTAATTATTTATTGTGCTAAAATTTTTTCATTATTAGGTGACCTTGTGTCATCTTTATTCAGTAAATTCCACTTGACGTTGGCAATGCATTCTGAGAAAATATACATGTTGCCATCTTTCCGGTAATTCGTGGATTGAGAACCGCAAAGTATCCAGGAATTGTTCAAGGAAAAAACTAAATTTAAATTGCGTTTATTTGTGTTCAAAAGCGATATTGCAAATTTTCAATTTTTTTCTTCTACCTCCGGTTCAATGTCCATTAAAGCGTCGTCTTCAGAATTGGAAGTTCTACGAAGTCTTGATGTGCTTGAGACATCTTTGGTGATATCAGCGGCGATATGTGATGCCGCTTGAACTAAAGCGGGATGTTCTTGTGCAACCCTGAAGTAATTGGTTCACACGCTAGTTACCATAACTCTGTAGTCAAATGAAAACGACGAGAGAGCACAGTGGTGCTATAACATTAACAGCCATTAACATTCAAATCTCTTGCAGGCTTATTACCGTGCAGTTATCAAGTTGATATCAAGATGTGTTAACGTTGTTTGTTCTGGCCTGATATTAACAAGCCTGCTGCAAGCTGTCAACAGTTGATTGTTGAGTTGTCAATAGCTTTTTTTCCACAAGCTTGATGATATCAAGTTGCATCAAGTCTCATTTTCACAGGTTTAATTTAACTTGATGGTAAACTTGCATCCAGCCAGTAAAATCTATTACCTTCTTGATTAGGTTGTTTACTGGTTTGATGCAGGCTGATTGTCAAGACTTTTTATCCACAAGCTTGATGCAAGTTGTTTTAAATCACTTGCAGAAAGCCTGAAATTATCAGGTTTGGTAACTTTGCAAACCATCAAAATTTTACAAGAGCTTACTTCGAAATATCACCGGACTGGACAAGAGTCTGTAGAACTTCTGGATCTTTGAGAATTGCTGCAGAAACAATGAAGTGATAATTTGTAGTACATACTGTTTTTGTGTATTACACTTCAACTTAGTACAACTTTGTGCACTCAACTTACACAAAGCCACTGGATCTCGGGCAAGTGCTGGAGTTGTTGCCAGTATAGTGTCTAATGTCTCTGGGTTCTTTAATAATGCCGACATCTGGAAGAGAAAGGTAAAGTTTGGCTGATATCTTAGCTGATAGTTGTAATTTAACAAACCTAGAGGTTTTTTATGTATATAACATTGCTTGGAATCTATTCGCAATAATCTTTCCCAAGGATCTGCTAAATATCTCAATAGCCATATCTGTATGTGTTAATATGACACCAATTTTGTGTCATTTCATATTTGCCAAGACTCTCTAATGAGTTACTACCATCACATCTACGACTGACCTTATCCTTGTAAAGAGGACTTCCTGCGGCAGCTTGAAGGACTGGCACCATATCCTCAATATGAAAATCAAGATCAAGCCCTACATCTGAAGAAAAACTGATTAGATAATGAGTATGTGGGGAGGGGGTGCTTGAAGCTTAAATATTCTGACCGGGGGAAGGGGGGGGTGAAATGTTACCTTCCACTGCAGGTTCTTTATAAATGATGTATACAGTGGCATTGTTTTTCAATCCATATGACTCCAATGTTCGATCTTCTTTGAGTAACAATCCTCTATAAATGACATCTAGTGGGAAAGAATTCATTTTTGGTACACTAACTTGCACAAGTGACGAGCAATCACTGGCCAGTAAGGCACATTGAAAATTACAATCAACTTTCTCTAACGGTCACAAAGTGCTGAGGGTGCAAATTATTAAAGTGCATTTATAATTTCAAATAGAGTGTAAAGCTGTACCAGCTTGTGATTATTTTTGACAAGGCTTGTTCAGTAGTAGCTATACCGCCTAGTGGGTATCAAGATGGCTCATTCTCGGTTATTAAATTTATTCTCTATAAACCACCGTAAGCAATACTTAATCGGGTACTTTACACTTTACCGTACACAAATAACGTCAGTGTGCGATGACGTGATCAGTTTCTCGTTCTTATATAATGTTTTGATGGCGTATGTATTTCGTAATTCCTAGAGTACTGACTACGGTACGGTAAACTGTAAAATTTCCACTTAATCTCGTGCACTATATAAAACCGTTACAATTTTATAATTATACCGTGTAATTTCTCATCAATTCCACTGGATTCTGACAGCTTGGCTTTCAATTCTGATACAGGGGCATTAAATGAGACATCTTCAAGTTTGAATTTATTCCCTTTTACAGCTAGTGCTTCCTTTACCCAAATACATGACATTTCAGAAATGAATCCACGATCAAAAATTTTGCGTTATAAATGTTTTGTTTTTAGTTTAGAACCCAGACCCCGTTATTATGAGCGGCTTTAAAATAACATGCGTCAAAGTTATGTCATTTCTTCGGAATAAGCCGTACTCTAACGGAAGTTTTGAAACACTAATGCGCATGTCAAAGACCTCTACCACGATCATTAGAAAAGAACGTACCGTTTATAAAGGAATTAGAGATAATTGACAACTTAGATGATTCTTCATGGTTCATTAGGGAGATGATGATTGGTTAATCACCTCATTAGGTGAGAAGTGTCGTCACAAATTGTTACGCATAGACACTTTACCACTCTGATCCCACTGCACGAAAAATACAGTATCAAATTTCAAGTGATAATTTATGAGTGTTTTTATCTCGTTTTCCTGACCACCTAATTCACCCAATATTGCTGTAAGGTCGACAGAAATGGCTGTATGCAGTGCTTGTTGACTATCATAGGTAAGGTAAGCCAAAGACAACAAATTCATTAGGATTTTTATTAATTTCACACAATATAAAACATTTTATTTAAATTGCTATGTCAACCAGCTCGAAGCTTTGACTTTTAACAAAACCATTTTCATCCACGACAGTGTCACAATTCAAAACAACCTTAACATTTTTATTTGCGGTATCAAAAACATCCTTCATTCTTTCAAGTAACTCACTGTTATCATCTTCCAAAACATCTTCAGGTCTCATATCCTTGAAAAACTTGCTTGTAGCAATGTGAGAAGATTTAACGATAATGAGAGCAGATTTATCTGAGAAATGCATCAAATACGGCCGGAAGTAGTATTTCACAGCATACATAAAATATGGATTATGTTGTCTACAATGTGCGCAGTGCACATAAATACCGTTTTGGTCCTGTTTTAAAGCTCTTGAACACAACTTACAACCAAGGTATACTAATTCGCGAAAGAATTGATGCATTGTGCATGAATCTGAAGTTTTCTCGATCTTTCTTTCAGAATTCAGGTTCTCTGTGCACGTAATTTTCGTAACTCCAGCCGTAACAGTTGCTTTTCCATTTAATTTAGCTTTTAAAAGTTCAGAAATGCTCAGAAACACCAAGCTCTCTTTCTCGTACGATTCTAAACCTGTCGCACAGCCAAAAAGGATCGTTTCTTCATGGTCTAATTTCTTGGTGGATCGTGGTGTCGTGTGTAAACATAGTTGACCATAAACTGTGTTGCATTGAACACGCAGGAATTTGAAGCACCAAATTTGACCGATCTTTGACTTCAGTTCGTACTGCCAGTCAGCCTGACTGCCCCACAAAGATATGGGAACCTCTTCAGAAGTTTCTTCATCGATAGCGACTGAAAAATGGTTAAATGTAAAAAAGGTCAAAGAAATAACTACATAGCTGGTAGAGAGTGGTCTACCAGGAAGATGCCTTGGCGTAGTGTCATCTATTTTGCTCAGTACTAAAACCTGGTTGTCATTCATCGCAAACTGCCGGCGATGGGAGCTTTGCGTCGTTGGCGACCTCGTGCGGATTGATCTTGAACGTCGGCGATGCAATCGCAGAGGCCCTGTTTAAAGAACGGGTATTCATGTATCCAGTTAAAAAGACTGCTATGTCACCTGTATGATGCTGTTCTTGGTTTCCTCTCATTCCACGTCGCTATTTTTATTATTATTATACAACTCTCCTTTCAAAACAATTTCGCCGGTTAAAATTTTTCTGAAATGCTTAAAAGCATTGCCAACCGTTTGTGATGAATCAGACAACTAGGCTAACATCGTCACATTATTCTTACCTGCTACAATTTTATTAACTTGACGTTTTTCAAATTCGTATTTGTTTCTTGTATTGCCATACGTTAAAACTTTCACTATTTTTCCTCGGTAATGTACCAACGTGTTCGGCACGAACTGCTTCAATGTTTTCCATTCCACGTCTTCGCATGGCGCTGTCTTCTTCACCATCAAATAAGGATGCTTCTGTTTCAACCATTTCAACAACGACTTTGCTTCGCCGTGATTCACAACAGTCAACCATTGCGCTGGTATTTTGGAAGGACAATCTCTCTGTAAATTTACGAGCTTCGTGCGGAAGGTGCTTTGACCATAAAATTCTTCATTCCATTTCTCAATTTTAAGTTCTTTCACGACTAACACATCACCTTCTTGTAGAGTATTCACCCATTCAGCAGCTTTTCGCCAGAAGGTCAACTTGAAATATTCTCTCGTTGAGTCACCGACAAGAATTGAGGAAACCTTAATAGTAATTTATTTCACTCAGATTACTAGGCATGTCGCCTCTAGTATTCGTGATGTACTAAAATTATTTGATATTCGAGAAACTCAGTTTTTTAACCACAATTATACCTACCTTTATAAACTGTCCACAATTTATTCCAGACTTTATCTTAATTTCTTTCACTGGGTTTACTTGCAGTACGACCACAAAGATATTGACGTTGGAAAGATGCTGTGTGCAATCTGACAACTTGGTACACGGACATGTCTGTCCACGCAAATCTTCATAAGATGTCAATGAATTTGATAAAGATTCGGTAACCTCTGACTGACAAGTGGAATTCGATTGAGTGTCAGAATTTTGAAATTCGTCGACTGACAATTCAGTAAATCCTTGCATTTTGTCAAATAACATTTGGCTCTGTTGTAATGAAAATTGGTACTCTTGTTGTGCTGATTGCTTTGTCAATGTGCCCTCCGAGTCATCAATGGACCCTTCTTCTGTACATCTATTTATAAAACCCTGACTAGCTTGTCCACCGTTCTCGCTAAACGTGTCTTCAAGATAGGCTATCACAGAATTACGAATTCCTCCAAGCTCGTAGTTTAAGTGTAGCTCCGAAAATCCTTCAGTATTTTCCACAAGATCACTTGATGTATTCTCCTTTATGGGAGAGCGGGACATTTTGCTGCTCCTCAGATCTAAATCAAAACGGGACACCTTCCAGTTGAAATGCTTTCTCTTCAGTTGATCTAGAGACAAAATAAATTCTTCAGTTGTTCTAATCGGCCTCAAGGCCTGGTCAAAAAATTATTAAGAAATTTATTCCTTTTTACGAGACATAAAACGCTCATAATAACAAACTGTAAATGCAGTTTACTGGTGTAAAAATTCACTGAGTTACCTTGTTTCGGTAAAGCATCAACATTCACTTCGAAACGAGGTGGAGTAAAAACAAAAACCTTGCTACAAGTTCTGCTATCCGTTTTCGCTCCTTTTGATTCCGCCATCTTGTTTTTTAGTCATTGTCATTGAAACTTGTCAAAATAGCATCCTTCTGAAAGCGAACTTTGGTGCAATAGCATATCTTCAAATATAACCCAATATGTCTACCAGGAAGGGTGATAATAAGAAGAAAGGGCAAAAGTATCAAAATTCTGTCGCCTTTAAGAATAATTTGCATGATACAAGTAAAACTACAAAAGCGATAAACAATCTTGTCGTACGGGGAGTTTGTGAGAGATGTAGAGAAATTATTGAATGGAAGAAAAAGTATAAGAAGTATAAGCCACTGAAAGCCCCTAAGAAATGGTAAGTTATTGGGCTATTTGGGCAGGTTTGTAAAAAGTGTTACAGATTAAAATAGAATTTGTCACAGATGCCACATCAGGCAGTTTGGGGATGGGGATAGGGGGGTGGGATAATCATGTTTTGCTTCTCTTGGTCAAATTCATCGTCACTTTAAAGAATAGTGCATTTGTGTGCATTTAAAGACAACCTCATCTTGGCAACATTTCACACATCTTGGCAGTGTTTCGCACATCTTGGACAAATTTGTGATACATCAAAGAACAGTATTATTCATGCACAATATATCAGGGTATATACATTATTTGCTTATTAGTGGTGACATAGTGCCCCCTTCCCCTTACAATGGTTAGTTTATTGTAAAAGCAACTTCAAATATGTTTCAGTGTCAAATGTGGCCAAAAAGCTGTGAAGCATGCATACCACACAATATGCATGAACTGTGCTGTTGAACAGGGAATCTGTGAAAAATGTGGCTGTAAAGGAGATGAAATTGAAAGGTAGGTAATACTACAATACTCTACTTATTAATTATAAGGGCCATAACCCCACTTGATGTGGCATACTGAAAAAATTGGCTGACCACAGGAGGAACCTGCCCACAACCTTCTCAATGCAGGTCCAATTCTCTGCCATCTATTTTCAGTTTAGCCATTGTGGATCATAGTGACACAAGAAGTATCCATTTCACCTGAATACATAACACCAAAACACATAAAAATCATGACAATCCAAATTGTTACAGAACACTGCTAATTAAGGAATTCTGACATTTTTAGGTCAAAAGGAACAGATGCTGAGCAGGCAGCAAAAGAGAGTGAACTACAGGCTGAGATAAAGCACATGTCTGAAAGACAGAGAAGTGAGTACCTTGTTACATTTTATTACTTTCTCTGTGGCTTATATGACTCTGATCTCCTTTTAGGAACTTTCTTGCGTGCTTTAGAAAACGAAACACTAACAGAGGATGGTCAAGGCAATGAAGATGAGGACAGCAATGAGAGCAGTGAACATGAGGGTGCCAGTGAGGATGAGGGTGCTGGTGGAGAAACTCCCGCAACATAATTGTGGTACACAAGTATTACAGAGAAGCAATCAAGTTAAGAGGCCTAGTTCCAAACCATCCACAAAAAAGGAGCTAGTATCACATTCTGATTCTTTGAGGGAGATAAAAACCATGTAATCTCAAGCAGGATGAATGTTAATGGCTCTATGAAGTGATGAAGAGCCACTTTGTGGATAGGCTACAATTTCTTGCCATTATTATACCTGAAGAAGCAAGTGCAGACTTTTTTGCTGTACATGTCAATGGTTACATGCCATTGTGAAATGCTTGTTAGAAGTTGATAGTTTGCCAGGATTTTTACATTGGACAATTCATACTTTACAATTTGAAATTGTCCTAGCCATACAAATTTGGAGGTCAGAATTTAAATATTTCTAAGGAAATGTAGTAGTGAGAATGGTTGTGCAATGAAATGTAAGCTATGTATTTTACTCAGTCAATAAATTGTGTGCTACTGTACTTGCATAACTTCTGTGTGTAACCACATAAAAAAAGGACAGTCTTCTTGTTGGTTATGTTATCTTTTTTACAACTCTAGGCTAAAGATTTTTGCACTATTAATTATTGTCTTCGAGATAGTAAGGAAACAGTGGGGGTTTTCTTTTTCAAAAAATGATGAAATATAGAACAAATTGTATTTTGCATTTGATAACACCAGCTGTGATATTGGAAGCCACATGACGTTCAAATGATGCAGCAATGTGCGTGTCACATATTACTGTGCCAAAAAGCGTGAAAATTTACTAACTGCTTTGAAGCACGAAATGAGACATAATCCCAAGAAAGCATTCAAGCCAAGTCATCAATCATTTAAAATGAACATGTCATCATCTTTCTATTTATGTAATTCAATATACCATGACTGGCTTTCCGCTTTCCAACCGCCGTTTTACCAAGTAATCTATTCCCTTTGAAGGCACCTCTGTGAAAACGAAATAAATAACTAAACAGACAAGATTTCGCAGGTTTTTCGCTTTTTACTCGAGATCTATATATACACTTGATAAAATGGCATTATTTACACGGTTTCACGCGGTTAAACACATACGTCGAGAATCGATTGTATTTTACCGCGCTAAAATGAAGAGTACAATAATCATAGTTTATTCTACTACAAACAGCCCCAATATCCGTAAAATGCAGAGGTTCGAAACAGCGAAAGTCACTCAAAAACTAACTTGCAATTTTCAACTTTACTTCGCTTAAAATTACAGTTTATGATAGACAAATTAGACCAGCGTTCCAGATAAAAGAGAAATCGTATAATACGGATGGATGTCATAATTATAAGAATATTAAACTAAAGTTCTGTCCGATCGATTTTCAACGTCTAAGCACGTTCACCACGGATTCTTCGAGCGAGCTGAATGTCTTTTGGCATAATAGTAACACGTTTCGCGTGGATAGCACACAAGTTCGTATCTTCAAAAAGTCCGACGAGATAAGCTTCCGCTGCTTCTTGTAAGGCACCGATCGCGGCACTTTGGAAACGTAAATCCGTCTTGAAATCTTGAGCAATTTCACGAACTAAACGTTGGAAGGGTAGTTTACGTATAAGCAACTCGGTTGATTTTTGATAACGACGAATTTCTCGAAGGGCCACAGTACCGGGCCTGTATCGATGAGGTTTCTTCACACCGCCGGTCGACGGCGCACTTTTTCGAGCCGCTTTCGTTGCCAGTTGCTTCCTAGGAGCCTTTCCACCAGTCGACTTACGAGCTGTTTGCTTCGTACGAGCCATATCTTCTTTACTACGATATAAACTATCACAAAGTCCAACAAAAAGACACCTTTTCGGTTCACAACTTCTCACAAATTATTTGTTTAAAGGAAATTGCCACGCATTTTTATAGCTCAATCGTCATCTCGTCTCTGATTGGTTCAATTAACTGGCCGTTCGGGCTTACTATTGGTTTATTTTTGAGTATCTTGATTGGATGATATTTTTACCCGCATAGCGCAATCTGATTGGTTGCTTGTTATCCTACTTGCACTTGAAGCTTTTCAAAAAAGTTGTAAAGCTACACAAAGCAGTTTAAAGACTTTTTGAAGCTACTTTTCCAGTGTTTTTCGCATGGCTTTTCTTTCAACATGCTTGCAGAATCCATTTTAATCTGGGCCGAAGTTATGTAGGAAAAGTGGGGGTTTACTATAGAATTAAAAGATACCATATCCAATAGAATGGTAACATAAACTAACCACCTTAATCTGTCTTTCTTGTAGGAATATTGCAATTTCACAAATACATTTGCTGCAAGATTGCCTATTTAAGCAACTGTGGACTGTGTATGGACACTTCAATATGACTGAAAGTGCCAACTAAAAACATTTTGGGTAAAGTCTGGTAAAATAATATAAAATCATCAACTATTGCACATAATTGTGAATAACTGCATTTGGAAGACAAGTCAGTCAACTGTCATTGACACACATCCCTTTCCATCTGCTCAAAGTGGTTTAAAGTGTTGACAAGAAAATGAGTCTTTGATTACCAGTCTATATAGCATCTAGATTGGTAATCAAAAACACTGTGTTTAATCATCAAGTTCTCAATTGATCAGGTAATTTGCCCAAAAATTTTGCAACTTCATACTTTACTAGTACCACCACATTACACTGTCAGTTTCTTTTAATTTTATCATTTGTTTACAAAGCAACACTTTTGTTTACAAAACAATTTGTTTACAAATGACTGTGCAGTGAACACTACACAATAAATTGACTACCAGACAATATGTTTAGTTTAGTATCCAACAAAATGCTTTGCAGTCAATACATTTAAATGTTTGGCACTGTTTGATATCGTTTAAGCAACAGTTCATAGATTTTTAAGATGCATTTTGCCATTGTTGATCTTTTACTATAAAAATCCCTAACATCATTCGTCTTCCGCCAATGCTGGTGTTTCTGCTAGTAAATACTTATACAACGGCAAGCCTTCGTGTGTTTTTAACATGTCCTTGTATCTGCTTTCGGCTGTGGACTCGAAAAAATGCGCTTGATAACCAATAAATACTCCAATCCCAATGGCGGCTGCATGAAAACTTGGCTTCTTCAAAACTGGAATTCTTCGCACTGCATTTGCAAAACAAGACGTGAAAAACCCACCAGCACCAAACCAAACTATAGTACGCAGCATCTTGGTTTGAAATAAGCAAGAAAATGAGCAGAATTTGATGCAAAATCACCAGTATTTTCTATGAATTTCCAAATTGGTGATTTTTTAAAACCAATATGGCGGCTTCGGAAATGATCGTGTCACTTTCGGTTCATATCCGGTAGCAACCGTAGCCCGAAGACAACAGTTATTCAAAATGGCAGGTTTATTTTGTTATAGAGGTTTGCACACTGTGAGGCCTCATATACCATTAATTCATTTCCCAAAGCGATTTCCACTTGGTAAGAGTTTGTGAAATTTATATGCAATTATAACATTCAGAGTAATTTGGAGAACTAATTTTCTTATTTTGTTTTTGTTAACATATAAATATGAAACATTGTTTCGATTTGACATTTGTATTCAATTTGCACTTTCATTTTACATGTAATATGTATATTTATCAGAAATTGTGTATCTCGTTCTGTTTCAGGGAGCTTGACCATCTCAGGAACCGACACATCTAGTACTATTGCTTCTGAAACAAAAATACCAAACAAAAACAATGAGAGAAATATAAATAATATTGGTGCAATTGATGAGTCAGAATTACCAATTAGATTCAGAAGGGCAACCATTTTAACAGAAGAAATACAATATATAGAGGTATGTGATTGTTATGTCTTTCTCAAAATATCACTACCTTCCTTATCTATACTTTCTGATAGTTTTGTCTATTGAAAATAAAGCTAATTTATTATAATATTGTCTTCTTGTTTTTAGAGAGGTGGGCCAGATTAAGAAGACCAACAAAAGGCATTGAAAGTTGCCTAATTATGAACTATCTGTATATAATATAATTTAATAATAATATTTGTTTTATGTTATAACCTGATTTGTCTTGATTCACCCTTTTTAAAATTAAAACATCACAACTGTTAGATCCTGTTTCAAAACTCTTCAATATGCATTGCGAATTCAAAATTGTGTCAAATTTTGCAAGTGGAAAGTCACTGTAGGCGCACTACTGCACCCATTTTTGTTATTTGTTTACTTGACAGTCCAGAAGTACGAACCAAGTCAGTGGGGGGTACTTTTGTATCCTCTCGGAAGAAGTCATTCGTGTTATGATGGCGAATTTACTGTTGAACGAAGCATGTTTGTAATTTGATACTAAAGTCAAAGCTTGTTCAAAGGCTTGTTATTGTGATGATTCTTGGCAAGTACACGTTTCAGCGTTTCAAGGATGAAGTTGATTTAAAGTAAAGGCTTTTTGCCTTTGATAATGGTCGAAATTGAAGTGCGCTTGCTACGCGGGTCGGTGTATTTTGCTGGCGAATCGATTCGCTGCCAGATCTCGTTCACAAACACCGCGAAACGTGGATCTACGAGCGGTCAAGAAACGCGTACAAATCACCTTAAACCTTCACAATACGGTCGGAAAAAAGTAATGGGGATAGAGACGATAGCGTGGGCTAGTGCACAGATACATTGTCAATGCACAATCAATGAAACTCGTGTGAAAATGCCAGAAAACGAGCAAAAAAGTTTGCAAGAGTCTGTCCCGAAAACAGAGGATGCTACTACAAGTTTTATGCCATCCAAAGGTTAGGTTTTGATCGCAATTTCTCACGCTTTTGTTGCTATCTGTATTGCCGGAAAGTGCCAATATTTGTAACCAGAAGTTTCTAGATGTTTAGCATTTTTTATATTGTTTTAATATTACTTCCAATAAATTATGTAAGCTTTAGTACAAATTGACTTTTATTAAATACCGCACTGGGCTATTGCAATAAAAGTTGATTGAAAATAGATTGTTTTAAAATTGGAAGATTTATACAGAGCGTACCAGAAAAAAGTGACACTATAGAAATTATCTCATTGTTCTTAAACCGCTCTTAAACGCGCGTGATTACACATCTGGGAATTTCATGAAATTGTATTTACATTTAAGCATTTTAAAACGTTTTCGCCTCGTCCAAATATTTTTAACGCCTGAGTAGCATAGTGCTCAGGCATTCAGATTAAAGCAATAGTTTAATTTCTATAGTGTCACTTTTTTCTGGGACACTCTGTACACAAGATATTAGGGTATGATAGGGAGCATTATGGGAAAATAAAGGACAAATTGTCAAAGGTCCCCTATCGAGGCCAATGACTCCAGTTGGCAGGTGTAATTGAACTTGTTTGTCAGTTGAAAAAATTGAAATCTGTTATAAAATTGCTGTTATTGCCATACTAACCAGGGGGGGGGAGGGTGAGAGGGAAGGGGGAGGTGAGGATGTGCTCTTCATTGTCATGACAACTATTAGAAGGCCAATATTTTGTGGGTGGTGCCTCCCAACTTATGATCGATTTCATAACTTATATTGCATTTGTGTAGGTGAGCGTGGTCGTTGCTTGTTGTCGACAAAACCAAAGATTTTATTTTGTGATCTAACTTTGGCAGCTGGCGAGTCTAAATCATGTATGTGTAAACAAAATGACAGAGGGTAGTTTTAACATGAATCTTGAATTGCTAGATCTATCTGGTATAAATAAAGTTTAGGCTTCCTCCTCGGGCAGGGGGGAGGGGTAGGTGAAAAAGTACCATTAATTCATTTCCATTTCACTATTACATTATTCACTATTTAACAACAAAAGAGTGACTAAAAAACCAACCCCTGTAATGACACTTGAACAATAAATATATCTTGATGGAGCTTCTAGGAAGAACTGTTCATGAGGTTGTCTTGAGGAATCTTTTTAATTTTAAATAGATTTTTATGAAGATGTAGTTCCATTTGATTCACCACCATCATATAAAGGATTAGCTGTAAAATATTGTTATAAAATAACTGTTGGTGCTGGTAGATTGCAGTCGACAACAAAACTAGTCCGACTTCCTGTCAGGATATTGGTGTTAGAAGGTAGGCAACTGTGTTACTGTCAAATTTTCGTCAAAGAACATGTTATGAAAACAACATTTTATTGCTAAAGGCATATCTACATATAGATATTTAAAATATGATTGTCATTCTAGGGTATGAAACCATGATACCAGATTTTTCTTTTTTACTGATGGGGAAATTTTAACTTTGGCATTTTTCATGCTTGTCCATTCAATCATTATTGTTATGGCATAATCAAAAACTATGACAAATCGTATCATGTAGATAGGCCTTTTAAGGAGGTGTTGTGGATCTCTGCCCATCATAGGTAGTAACAAAAGTTTTGCTTGAAATTTTAAACCAATTATAAAATAGTTCTCATCAAGTAATTTAAAGTACTAGTAAGGTGGTAAAATTGTTAAACATCAAAGTAAATATCTTTTTCAGGTCTAGATGAGTTGCAGCATTATACATCATTTAATGGATGCCCATCAAATCCGTTTTTAAATGACAATATAAAAACAAGATCATTGTTAGATGTTGCAGTTGAGAAGCTGACCACAATAACTTGCAAAAAAAATCAATGTAAGTGGACAACTGTCTCTCATGCACTGATTTAGCCAGCCAGTACCACCTGAACATAATATTTTGGCAGCCATTTAAGGCTGTTTTCTACCTCAGCTATATTGTAGCAAAACATAGTGTATTTCATTGTTTCCTGGACACTGAGGCTGAACTAATGATTTTCCCACTATAGATCACTCTATGTTTCATACAATACAACTGAACTGGAAAACATGCTTTAATAAATAACACAACATTTCTAAATAGTAGCGTAATACTTCTAAATATCTGGGTTTTTCTTCTTTAGATATTTATAATGTGGTGAACAAGGATGGTCTTGTGGGATGTTTTATTTTATTCAAGTCAGCTTATAGAATAGGAGATGAAATCTTAGGAATTTTTGACTTTAGGGAATGTAAAGTAAAGTGTACAAAGGTAACTACTGAAATATCAACTTTCATTCAATTGTTTGCAAACCACCCCAACATAAATATGGTTCTTTGTTATATTAATGTTCGTAGCACTGTACCACTTTGAGTTAAATGGAAACTGTGGCAGTTAAGGGTTGCTAATGGAGTTGCCAACACACTTACTATGTGGTCAGTAGATTGTTGACTAATATCAGAATTTATTTGTATCAATTCACAAGTGGGAATCTGGCAACCATTAGTAATCGAATAGTAGAAATGTAGAATCCACCAGGAGGAGTCCTATGTCTTCCTTGATTCGTGTACATGTGGGATAAGCGCTTGTTTTGTGTCACTAATGATCGATAACTTCATATTCTAGTACCAATCATTTCTGTCTTTCATTTTTAGTTAGTTGTCACATTGCAAAGCGAGGAACATGTCTGCGATGAGTACAAAAAATCTTCGTCAAAACACTTGCACAGTCACACGTCGTATTCAACGCAGAGCGAATTCTGTCTTTATTCAAAGAAGATTCAAGTTCAATTGCCAATAGCTGTCACGGCTACACCCGAGTTTAAATCCGATATAGGTGGGTAACAGCGAGTTCTTAGTGTGCTGAGTCTGCTGCAGCCTTGTTAACAAACTTCCAGTGATCAAGTGGATGTCGGGATGCGCTAACATCGCTTTCACCAGCGTGACGATAACAAGTCTGCTGCAAATTGTGAGTTCCAATCGCGCCATGCAAGTAGATTCTCAAAAAAAACTTTATCCACAAGCTGCATGCAAGTTGTTTCAACAACTTGCAGCAAGTTTGCAAGTATTAAGTTCCATCAAGTCTGATTGGCAAAGACTTGGTGCAACTAAAGTCTAGATCAAGCCTTGATACAACTTGATGGTAACCACACCCTACCCTGCGTAATCCCAAGTGACGTTAACGATGTAATCATCTAATGGACCATTCTCCTATTAGGCGAACTTTTGAATTTGGAAAATCAATTAGCACGGCTGGAAAGAGCGTCCTAAATTTCACACAATAGTCAAGTTTGGTTGCAAAATATTGTAAAATGGGGAAAATATAGCCCTGTAAAGTTTGCGAATTTTGTATACTTTTGTATTGCGCAAGGAAAAGCGTTACCACTATGTGGAAATGTGGTAACGCTTTTTCCCGCGCTCGCAAACTTTACATTACTATATTTTTGACATTTTTCAAAATTTGACAACCAACCTTCACAATTTCACTAAATTTAGGAAGCTCTTTCCAGTTGTGCTAAAATTGTTTTCAAATGTAAAAGTTTGTCTAATTGGAGAATGGTCCGTTAACTTTCTTCTTTGATGTTTTCAGTGGACGTAAGATGGAGACTACATTTCGAGTTTTATCTCTCGACGTCAAACCTGCCGGGGGAATCGACAGACGACGAAGACACGGCCGAGGTGTGCATGATAGCACCGCCTTCTTTGGACATTGAACCGATGACCTGGGATCTGCCAGTTAAGATAGTAGCCTGCAACCCAGTACACGCTTCTGCCATATCACTGCTTAGGACTACCACATCGTCCGCGTTCTAATCGCGCTCGCTCGGCAACCGCAGATATCTAGCTGATCTGAAAGCACGGAAAAGTACTGGCACTAGTTGTCAAATAGAAATCCATTTTTCGAGCCAAACTAGCAAATTAAGTATAATTTTCTTCGGTTCCAAATTTCTGGTGGAGTTATATTTTTCTTTACTGAACATGATTACAAAGTTTCAACAAGTTTCATGAAGGAAAATAAAAGATATACGTGCATGATTAAAAACAGCAAAATGGATTTTTATTCGGTAGCTTGTTCCAGACCTTTTACTCACGGTCAGATCATCTGAGTACGACAGCAATAGAAGTAGTAGATACGATATCTATATGACAGGCAGTTACATGTAAGGCCGCTTTCCACTTCAAGCATATCGTGGCTAAACCTACATCTAGTTTATTTCATTGTTTCACTGGATGCTGTATCTATTATTTATATGATAGTAATGCACGAGATGTTGAAGGCCTTGAAACAAACGATACCAATGTTGTATTCGCACTAGTTTGTTGCAACAAGTCTGGAACAAACGCTTAACAGGTTGTCACAAGCTAGATATAAACACATAAGACTTCTTATTACATAAATGACCACATTGCATCGACAGTATCAGCATTCTTATACGTGCTTGTTCTAACCAACCTAATACAGCGTAAATGTTGCAATATTCTTGTTGCGCTGCAGAAACGTACAAGCTGCAGAAAGTCTGCTGCGGGCTTGTTGCCAGGATGCGTTCGCATTCCGCATCGTCCCGGTCTTTTGCAAACTTCGGTTTCAAAATACGATCGGGTTAGAGAAATTTCGACAATGAAGATAAAATATTTTATTTTTGTATTGTTTTAACTAGTTCTGGCATACGGTAATATTGTCACGTACGGCCAGTCGAGCAATATTTGAAGATATAATAAAAGAGTATATATTTTTTTCGTAAAATTTCTTTTTGAAAACTTGAAACCTGTGCTGTGAACGTTGTGAAACTCCGACGTTAATAGTTCATGACAGGGGCGGACTGGCCATAAAATATTTACCGGGAAATGACTCGTACAGGGGCCCACCAACTTAGCGATGAAGGCTTTTCTAAAATAGGAGCCCCAAAACGCTTTCTCCTGCGTTTTGTGACCTGACTTTGAAATATGATCAAAGTCGAAATGAAGCAAATGTTAAGCACATTTAATTTCAGACAAAAATTTTTATTGGTTACAATTTTATCTTCAGTTCCGCCAGTTTGCTTGTTGTCTGGCGGCACCAAGATGCCATACACGTCTTAAAATCTTGTAAAGTCAGTAAAGACATAGTAAAACTTAATATAGGACCAACTTTTGTTATATTACAAACAAAGTAAGTTCGAATACACCCTAGAATCTTTTGCAAGGTAGGAAATGATTTCATCAACAGTTATGCTACGTAGCAAGTCCGTTTCAGTGCACATAAGCATGAAGGCCTCCAGCTTCTCGTTGCCTAGCGAGCTTCTTAGACGAGTTTTGACAATTTTAAGTTTGCTAAATGTTCTTTCACAGCTTACTTGGGAAAAAGATAGTGTAAGTAGATATTCATAGGCCACGAATAGATTTGTAAATGATGACGCATTCAACGAAAACCTATGCAAGATTTTGTAACAACACAATAAACATTTCTTGCAATATCCCATGCAAGGCTTAGGTAGTTCGTCAGCATCTTGTTCGTGTTTTTGTTCGTCGTCGCTACCACTATCATCAAATTCATCATCATCGCCATCATCATCATCATCAGTTTCCATGTCCTCATTGCTGACATTGCTTTCCTGATACTCATTGTGAAGTGATCTTGTGAGAGAAGGAAAATTTCTCACAAAGGTTGTCAGTTCTGCTCTCAATTTTGATGAATCGAGCCCAGTTAATCGGGATATGGTTTCTAAACTTTCTTCCGGAAGACCATTGCAAGAAATCTCCGGAAACCTGCGAGGATCCAAGCACGCAGTGTCTCTGATAAGATCTTTATTTGCTGAGAAACGTTCGTCAATGCTTGTTGTTATTTGGTCAACAACTCGTCGATAGACATTAATCTTGAAGTTATGGAAGGCATCCTGTGATACAGAATCTCCGGCTTGTTCCCCTGGCATCCGTTTCTTTCTCGACACTCTTTTTTCTCCTAGGGTATTTTCCAAAGTAACACCAAGTGTGTCTACTTTATCGTTTATCTTGGAGATAAAACAACTTGTTTTTTCATGAACCTCGTCGAATTGTATTTTCTTAAGTGCTTCTTTAGCGCATTGAACCATATTCCAGGCACTGAGATAGTCGAGACCTCTTGTTTGCAGGTACTCAGATGCAGCTCTTAAAATGCTGTATACACGGAGGAGGAGAAAGGCAGTTAGGTTTATATCGAATGAACACCATTTGCCTAGTAAGACATTTGCTTCAAACGTAGCTTTTGAATCAAAATTTGGCATGCCTTCAATTCTTGAAAGAACTTCAATCAACAGAGAAAATGCTTCTGGTTTTGGTTTTTCATAAGTACCAAAAATACGTTCTAGAGCTGCCTGTTTTGACCACCATCGAGTCTTCCCAATCTTTTGTAACTTTGACAGTTTTGCAGAGCCAACTCTAGTTTCTGCAGATAATTCCGTCCAAACGTTTGAGCGTTTGCTTGATTCGGAAAAGAAGTTGACAGTGGTTTGAAGAAGTCCGATAAGTTTCTTAACTTGAACTATGTTTTCTGAAAGGTCAGTTGCCGCAAGATTTAGTACATGGGCATAGCACCAGATGTAGACCGAATTAGGAGCAACCTCTTTCAGATGCTTCTGTACACCATTGTACTCTCCGCGCATGTTTGCAGCTCCATCAAAAGACTCGCCAACAATGTTCCCCATTGTAATACCGTTATCTACTAAGGTCGATCGGAGAAGTTCAAACAGGCCAGCACCAGAGGAATCCGTTACTTTCTTTACGGCAAATAGTCTCTCTTTTACCTCTTCTTCCTTGACATAGCGCACGATTATCGTCTCTTGATCAGTAACCGATGTATCCATAGAACTGTCCATTTGTACGGAAAATTTCCTTTCTCCGATCTCCTCCACAATGCGTTTCTTCATAATAATATTAATTGCAGATAGGATTTTGTTTGTTGTTGACTTGGATAGCAATGCCGTTAAGTTTCCGCGGCCACGTGACTTTTCTTTCCCTCGGTTTTCTAAGCTTTCTTTTCTCTTTTTTGAAGCCTCGATTGCTTTCCTGACGTGCATATGCAAAGGGGTGTCGTACTGTGCAAGGAGTAAGACTAACTCTAGAAAGTTACCATGGTTAATGGTCCTGTCCTCTAACGTATAGATTGACTCTCCACGGTGGCTCCTGTACGGCAGAGCCTGGGTACCTAGGTATTTAATGACATCCAAAATACGTTTTAATACGTCAATGTTTTCACAAATCTGTTTTCTACGAAGATTGCGCATGTCTATGTTAATCAGAGACTCGATATCATTCCCAGATTGGGCATTGAAGTATGCAGTTACGGAATTATTGTGCGATTTCGACGTTTCGTGTTCTTCGATTCTCTGGTAAATGTGCGTAAACTTTGTAAATCCGTTGGTGAATGCTGAATCACAGGTTGCAAATGCTAGGCAAATCTTACAATACACTCCCATGACCTTGCGGTCTTTAACATCGACAGTAATCCACTGACGATTAATACATCTGTTACCAGAAACTTCACTAATTTGTCTTTGGTAAACCCGTCCAGGATCATATGGCAGGTCAGCATTCGCATGATTTGGTTGGTTAGCAGAAAGATTCGCCAGCTGAAGTCTTTCATTAAGCGACGCGGTGTCGTGCAGTCTTTCAAATCTTCTTCCAACACCTTGTACTTCTTGCTTTAAATTATTTTCTTCACTTTCTACATATTTTTCAGGAATTTGTTGAGGTTCTTTTTGTAATAACATTTCTCGCAAACTTGGCGACGTCATAGAATCATCTGGTATCATTATCTCATCTTCTACAGTTTTATCTGGGTGGTTTACAATGGGTAGCGTTTCTGTTTGGTTTTCACTGTGTTGTTGTGATTGCGCTTCTGATGACGAGGCTCGAAAAAACTTGTCAAGCTTTTCCTGTTTTGGGTGAGATGCTGCATTGGCGATTTCTTCTAGCTCTTTTTGGCGACGTTTCTGGTATCCGGACTTACACTTTTTATCTTTAGAACACTTCATGAATCATGAGACATTACACTCGAGTTCCTTTGTAAAAACGAGGCTACAACATTTAAAGTTAAATGAGATAAGAACAATGAAAGTATAAAATATGACATAGTATTAAGTGAGACGTCATAGTGACGTGTTTACTTACTGAGGCGCAGTAATATCTTGTTTACTGCGTCATTATATTACGTTACCGTGTTTAATGAGTCGTGATATTACCGTGTTTACAAGTCGTCGTGACCTTCACTGATATTACAAAGTGTCAAATCATTAAAGTAACACTCACCAAGCTTTCATTTCATGCAGAGCCTACAAATATATAGAAAATTGGATCGATATAGTATTTCACAAACGTTGACAGAACGTATTTTGCTGAATTTTGCTGTGTTTTGTGTACTCATCTTGACCAGCAGCCAAGTTTAGGTATACTTCGTGTAAAACTAAACCTGATAGCACGACTTGCGCTTGGACTTAGAATCTCATTTAAAAAACACTTTCCTCAGTTTCGTGCAAAAAAAAACTGTTTTAATTTTAAGATTCAGCTAACTTAAATTAGATAAGAAGAATCTGCGCAGAAAGCACAGACTACAGGCCGAGGGCCCACACTAGAATATTGGCTTAAGGCCCACCGGGAAATTTCCCGGTGTCCCGGTGGGCCAGTCCGCCCCTGAGTTCATGAAGAAAACACAAAAGAAATCTTGAGTTTTAAGGAGCCTGCATATGTGACACACATTTCTTGATAATTTTCTCATGTTAACTTTTTCTTCATAACTTTCTCTTGATGACTTTAACTATGGTTTTCTCGTCTTGTATAAGATGTGTACTCCAAGTTACTTCGTCAACAGATGTATAAAATTATAGAGTTTTACAAGCCATTTTACAGCATTCGCGTCCGTGTTTTTTCAGATATACATCTCTCGGCTTCGGCTCGTCTAAATACTACATAATATAAAGTTAGGGTGTATCAAAGAAGGTAGTCGAACTTCAGTTGGATTACTTTAGTGTAATCAACCGGCTAATTTTCTTAAATTTTAACAAAACGATGACATTTAAAACCTAAAAGTGTGGTCTTTCCGACTGTGAAATAATTTTTTTACAGGTTAAATACTTTGCACTAGCGCACCCCAAATCATATATGGTAGTATGCCAAGAGTTAAAAGAAACTGAGCAAACAAAGACTAGCGTACCATGCCTGTAAGGATTGGAATAGTCTTAGAGAAGCCGTGAGGAACTTTGAGAGTCTTTTCCAGTTTAAATCATATTTTAAAAACTGAACATCTTGAAGTTATTCATAAATTTTTATACTTTTACTCTTAGATGAAATGGATTTTCAATCTACCGTATTTTTGTATCTTTTACTACTATATATCATTCATGTATATAATCAAAAGTGTCTACAGGACCTTTCTGAAAATCACGCTGGTGCGAAAGTTTTCCTGTAAATAAAGATTATTATTATAAAGGTCGATGACCTTGTTTGATACACCCCTTGTTGTGTAGGGTAAGTTCATCGTATTAATCGACTCGTCCTTCGCCCTCGTCGCTTTCGTTCTTCCTCGGCACAGTCAAACAAACCAATATGGTGGAGGATATGGAGCGTTCCTTTACTAAATCTCTTCCAAAAGTTGTAAGTACTTATGCTATAATATGTTATTGGCTGTTATTATGCTTTATTTTTAGCATTATGTGAATGTGTTATTGATTTAGAAGCTCTTGGCAAATACGTAAATTGTTAATCGTGATGGATTCGGAAGAGCTTTCAAAAGAGCGGGAAAGTTGCATCAAGCGTGTGTTGAAGAATATACATTGAAAGTCATTGTATGAATTCATCGTGTACAGGGTTTCATTTTTCTACAATAAAAAGAAATTCCAAAGCTTGTTCATACTATGAAACATTTAGACCCGGAAGTTTAAATACAAACAAATTTGTACATTTCTAGTTACAATTAAAATTAAGGCCTTTGTTTGCATCCAGCATGATCCGGCCAATCTTGGTGGTGAATACCTTAGGTTACTAGGTTATGCTTTCCGCACTGCAATCACTCATTTGTCAGAAGTATTTGATAATTGTGGTAATTTAATGATTTTATTACTTGCTACTGAAATTACTTATGGACTATCTCACTCTGCTAATTTTTGTTGCCTTAATCATGAAAATTGGCACACACCACCTTCCCCCTATCCACAGCTAGGGGTTTTGCTTCCCACTACCACCCCCAACCTGAGTAAATCCATCCCTGTTTGCATGTGCCAAAATCAACTGGATAAAAAGTTAATTTTACCTGGCTAGTGAAAAATTGCATGGTAAACCATAGTTTACCATAACAATGATCCAGGTTGTGGCATGGTTTCTACCAGACCAGAGTGTAGCTTGTGAATGCTGACCAATTTTTGTTTTGATTTGCACTTAGGAGCTCCATGCTCACCTCAATGGCTCAGTCAGCCCAACTACCATAAAGAAATTGATAGAGTACAAGAAGTCGAGGATGGTGGATGGATCTGATGTCCCAAAAGAATGGGAGTGTTCCATTCAAGGAGATCTGGAGAAGATAGCAGTTGGACAGTATGTTTTAACCATATATTTTATACAACTTTATTTTAATAACACTCAGTGTTTTCCCATTATAGTTCCTCAGTGTTTTCTAAGTTACTCAAAAGGCAACTAATAGTGTTTGGGCTAAGAAGTTGTACTTGCCACCATTTAAGACAGTTGTTTGACTATAAATTCTGTTGTGTGATTTTTATCTCAAAGTACTTGCTAAAGCTCACTTTTGCAAATAATTCTAAATATTTTCATGATTTTTAGGGCTTTTGTTATATTCAAGATAGTTCACAGTTTAGTTGATGATCACCACTCATTAGCAATGGTTAGTATGTGTGTTAGTAACACAATCAGGTGGTCTAGTTTGTTGATAGACTGTAGTTCAGGCTGCAATCCAGTTGCGGCCTTCCAGCAACTGTCTGAAGTGTGGTTCCAAAATTGAATATGCAGGAAGATTGTATTGATAACCGAGCCAAGGTTTCCTTCCACAGGTGACCCAGGATGTTATTAAAGAATTCTATGAAGATGGCGTGTGTTATTTAGAATTAAGAAGTACACCAAAAGCAAACAAAGCAAATAGTATGTCCATTATTGCTTGTGTGATGCTTGTGTGATGTTGCTGTCGTACATCCTATCAACCATTTCTGAAATGTGACACCATGGCAAAACTGATAGATATTAAAAATCTATTACGTTGCTTTAAAACAGTTTACATTACAGATATCACAAAGAGGTCCTATGTAGAGACAGTTCTCAAAGCAATTGTAGAAACTACAAAAAATATTGACATTGTTGTAAGGTAAATCCAGGAAGTTTACATTATATGCTATATACATATTCTCATAGGATGCTAGAAATTGCTGGTAAATTAGGTGGTTCATTTATTTGGAATGACCAAATTGTCAGGCTGGCTTTACCAATGCCAATCAGACTATGTCTATGATCTGTGTGGTTTAGGTGATGCAGAAACTACTGGCCGCACATTCTTGGTCATATTTTTTTGTCTCCAAGGTTTTTATTGTCCATTGATCGTCGGCAAAGCGTGAGTGAAGCTGAAGATACTGTGGACCTTGCTATTGAATATAAAGACAAATGTGATGGTCTTGTTGTTGGTGTTGATCTGAGTGGTGATTATAAAGTATGCTAGCTTGTTAACAGCATTGATTAAGAAAATAATTGGCATTATTTAGTATTAGCTGTGATTGCAAGATATTGCCCAAATATTGATTAGGAAATTTCACCTTGTATACAGGAATCCAAGACACCAGATTCCAAAGTTTGATTTCTTCATTTCGGAACACAACATGTGGGTTGCACATTTAGACTGAAGTATTCTGGGTTTTTGTCAAATATTTCTGGATTCTGTATCATTGGATTATACATTTAGAGCTGAAATTTGGGTGGGTTATTGATTCCTTTTACTGGCTTTAAATACTTGTGCTTTTAGGGTTATGCCAGTTTAGGGAGTGGGGTGTACCAACTAATGAAGAGCGAATTATCTGTAACGTTTATTGATTTCTTATAGGTTGGTGATGCAACTGAAATTATCCCATGTTTGTTACGAGCTAGATCTGCTGGATTAAAGCTAGCTGTTCACATAGCTGAGGTAATATCCCCCCTACCTCCCCCCCCCTCCCCTGCCCACTTTTTCAAGGGGATGTGTAATATGTATGTGTCAATTGTTCTACAGGCTCCAAATATCCCAGAAACAAAGGCGTTGGTTAGCTTATGTCCAGACCGTATTGGCCATGGAACATGCATCCATCCTGACAACGGTGGTGACCAGGAATTAGCTGATTCTATACTACAAGCGAAGATTCCGTTAGGTAATATATAATTATGGTACTACCAATTATGGTCTTAGTTCTCAACTGATATTTATTCGTAACTCCATTAGCGCGTTATCATGTATAACATAAAGACTCAAAACTACCATCAAAATGTAGCTGGAATTTTGAAAACAACGAAAGGATAATCACTGACATGTTTCCATTATAAGTGGACCCTTTACTTTTCATAGAACTGCCAAATTCTTAACCCGTTATGCGTGCTGTTTATTTTAAATTACATTTGTGTTCTGGGTTTTTTCGGGCAGAACTGTGTCTTACTTCTAATGTGAAAGGTCGCACGGTAAAGTCGTATGAAGATCATCATTTTAAAGATTGGAGAAACCATGATCATCCTATTGTGATTTGTGTAAGTTGAACAAGGTTGCCTAAAATTGAAGCTTGTGCGCTATATAGTATTCACTGCCGAGTTCTCAACATGTAGCCCACATTCAGGAACTTGCCTAACTCTGTATGATCTAACCATGCTTAACTCGGCAGCGAGTTCCGTACAACATCAGATCACTTTAAGATAGCTCACATTCAAGAACATGTACTACTCTGCATACTCTAAACATGCATGATTAACTCAGCAGTGATTTCTGTACAACATCAGATCACTTTAAGATAGCTCAAATTCAAGAACATGTACTACCTTTGCATGATCTAACCATGCTTAACTCAGCAGTGAGTTCTGTACAACATCAGATCACTTTAAGATAGCTCACATTCAAGAACATGTACTACACTGCATACTCTAAACATGCATGATTAACTCAGCAGTGATTTCTGTACAACATCGAATATCTCAATTTCAAGAACATGTACTACTTCATTACGACCTATCCATCATTTCTATATTTAGACGGATGACAAGGGTGTATTTGCGTCGGATCTTTCACATGAATATCTTATTGCGGCAAAAACATTTGAACTGAACAAGTTACATCTGTGGCAGTTAAGCTATGATAGTATCAATTATATTTTTGAACAAAATTTAGTTAAGGAACAACTCCGGGATAAGTGGCGACAATGGAAAGATGAAAACATGTGAGGTAGATTTTTCCTTGTAAAAAACCTCATAAAAAAGCTTATGAAGCGTTTGATTGGTGTACCAGGACACCACATTGATATGTATTTTAAGACTGGATAGTGCATCCTAATGCAATATTTTGAGAACGGCGGCCATTTTGAATGGCCCCACTAAAGGAGTAAATCAACGTAGTTTCTGTTTAAAAAACTGTTTTTGGGAAGCTTTTGCCTTACCACATAAAACTTTCAAACATACAAGGAACTTATAAAACTTTAAAACGAAAACTATACATCCTTAAATAGGTAATCTATAGCATTCGTTGCTCAAGTGGGCCTATCCAAAATGGCTGCAAGTCTAAAAATATAACGTACTTCCGACTTTAAAACCCAACAATAGATGTGCTGTGTACCTTCCTTTAATACATATCAATGGGACACAAAGGAACACTAATGTACCTTTAACAAAATTCAATGGGACACCAAGGAACACTAAAGTACCTTTAATACATCATCAATAGGACACCAAGGAACACTAATATGCCCGTTCTTCGTTCTTTCAGTCTCTGAGGTCTGACTTGAAACGTTATATATTTACGTGACTCACCGATGTCTATTATATGAAAATGCTCGAATTTTTCCACGCAATTCTAAAAGTTTTAATTTTTATCAACACTGGCTATTTGCTAGATATCATTTCATTGTATAAAATGTACTACAAACTACTATGCCAAGCCATGTAAAGCTAAAACATCATCTAAAGTCAAGTACGCGGGCATGTTTGTTTATAATTGTCGCACGTACGCTGCATTACATATCAAGAAAAGAAAAATTTAGCCTCTAATCATATTATTTAGCTCCAGATTTCGACGGAATATTTTAAGGTGCTTTTACATACAACCAAATATTTTTTTGACAAATTTCATGTGTCAAGTGCTTTTGATCGTGTAAATTTTCGTCAAATTCAGTGCAAAAACTTCCTGATTGGCACGGTGAAAAAATTTGAAGCATGAAATTTGCGAAAGAAAACTTGCTTGCGAAAAAAATTATTAATATCGATGGTATTTAGTTAAATACGAAAAAAGTAGCAAGCATTAAATGCAAAATGTATAAACAAATACGTCCGTAAAATAAATGCTTCTATACTTGGAGCACTGGGCGGACTTGACTTCCACTTCTGTAGCAAAATAGATAAAAAATTATTCATTTCATTCACCTATCTAATTAAATTCATTCTAGTTTCTTAAGCTCATTTAAAAGCGCCGTCTTTCTTTGCAGTTTTTCTTTTTGTTCGTTCGTCAGTTCTTTAAGTTCTCCGCTGTCTACTTTTGCTTGAAGTTCATCGATTTGACGAAGTTTCTTTTTCAAGTTTTTAATTTTCTTCGCGGCTGCTTCGCTGTTCAATTTTGTGTCCGTTGCGGTCGGATCGTCTTTGTTTTCTTGTAAAGAAGCGCTACACAGAAATACACATAAGTAAAATTGTTGTTGTACCAACACTCAAGCCGGCCATAAACGAGAGCTGTCGGCTGAGAAAGAGATACTCGTGCAGTGTGCGGGTAATATGCCTCATGAGAGCTTTTCGCTCACATTAAACATGTTTTGATACACGAGAAAATGTTGGATAAAAGAAAGTCCCCTGGTAAGCTACTAAGGCAAAAGTGATTTTTTCTCAAACGATATTTCTCAGCATCTATTGTATAATACCTCATTAAATTCTGGTCGTTTAATTGGTTGATTATGGTCACGTGATATTAAATAAAAAGTTCCATTTTCCAAGAGTGCAATGGAAAACGTTCCATTGCACTCCTAGGAGTGCAATAGTTTTTTCCATTGCACTCTCACAATTCCCATCCGTCAAAAAGCTCTTCGTACGGCCTTCGTAGTTTACTTTAGGCTGGTTTCGGTCTTGAGAAAAATGCGAAATATTCCAAATACTAAATTACGACTCAAATGCGTGTTGTTTTGAATGTCGAATAAATTGGTTTTGAAAAACAGTAGTCTGGCATTATATAAAACAAATAATGAATGTTTTTATTCATGCAATGGTAAGAATATTTTCATTCGGTGAAAGATTGATTGTACCATTCAACTCGGCTATCACCTCATGAAAATATTCTTACCATTGCACTCATAAACATTCATTATTTGTATATTGATGGTTTGCATTTAACGTCACGGCGGCCATGTTGGAGGTATAACACAAAAGAATATGTTATTAGTTCCATTGTTGGATCCTGCTGGCGTGCATGGCTGACATTGTCTGGCGCATCCCGAGAGATTAATTGCAAACCAAGAATATTGTATATGTTAGAACCATTGCAAACAACTGTGCACTTCAAGTTCAGAGTGGCAAATTTCGCCTATAACGTGTTTATATGGTAAACCAGTTTGGTATAATAGGTAAACTGTAAATAATGAAGATACACATGAACAAAGTGGTTCTGCTTCATTTCTGTAATCTCAGCGATCAAATTTTGAAACTGTGATCCACCTTCAAAGCTTATTTCCATTTACTGGAAATTGTCGCGCGATCGAGTTTTTGGCCATCGCTTTCTTTCGAACGGTCAATGAGACGAATTCATCAGCCATGGTTGACTTGACTTCACACATTTCAAAAGAAAAAGCGGTCGTAAAAATTCTATGTCGCGACATTTTTCTACTGCACTTTATGTATGTCAGCACAGCAGATAAACAACTACCGCCTACAGGTACATAGTGTATTTATCCCGTAATTTTTAGAAGAACCAAATGTTTCGTAAAGTAGTGATGGTTAGGAGTTCACAGAGTGCTGAGAATTAGTTTGGTTACGGTTTCAAACTCTTACGGTCAGCATTCCGTTTTCACAGTTTATTAGCACGCATTGCGTGGACGCAACTGCTGAACGGAAGAGTTCGTTCCGCTTTCAAACTCTGCTCATCTGCAAACTTCTGCTGGTATCTTAAAGAGCGACGTAGAGTCATAAGTACGGCAGAATTTGGAACGGCAAAGGTTCGGCAGACTTGTCACACCCCCTCCCCCGAAAAGCCTGATCGCAGGGAACTGTCACATGGGACGTTGGAGCGACATGATTATTCATACGTCGCTTTAGTCGCCACTCACGTGCTATCAGTATCAAACACCATCTGCTGTTCACGTGTCGTTTCGTGCAATACAAACCTCGATATTCCTGCCGTGACATTTTGAATGTCATCTGTCTCCCCATCTTCCTTTTCTTTCTTTTTCGCTTTTCTTCTTTCGTTCTTTTTCCTGTTTTTGCTCAACTTCACCGGCGGTTTGACTACCTCTTCATTGGCGCCCGGCGGCACATTGGACTGGCTTTTCGTCCACTGCGATCCCTTACTTTCGTATTTCTCTACCTCGTCAGGGGGCACATAACCTTCCTTTACCCTTCTCGCTTTTCTCCAAGTGCCGTCCGGGCGCCTAGTCGCCGGAATCCAGCCGCTTTCGCCTTCTTTTTGTTGTGTTTGAGTTTCCGCCATCTTGAATTTACGTCGCACGTTTGCTGAATGTTTTAAAATATGACTCGTCCCAGTACCTGCCTTACCCCCGCTTCAATACGAAGGGGGGGGGGGATCTATGACATCAAGTGGGGTGGGGGCGTTAATTGACGGGGTTAATTTATTAAAAAATATAAATAGGCTACAAAGCATATATTTTATTGTTTACACGGGGTTTCATACGGTTTTTTGCCCTCAAGCCAGGTCTTGATTATTTAAGAGTCTTAAATTGGGGCATTTTACACGATAAGGTTCCTGTTACTTTATAAGGTTACCATTTTGTCAATTTCCGAGGGCGTTTTGTTGGTTAGTTTGGAATTTTTAGCTTAACAAAATTCCTCAACTTTACTTTTAGAATGATACTTCAAGACAGTAACAATACAATACATGATCATTTTTTAGCAAGAAAATAAGTTAATCCGGGAAGTTCATCATGAGTATTACACTTGACATTTAATATTTTTCTTTGTCTTCCAGTTTCGTTGCCACAGTGCCGCTCATATAGAATATTTTTTAAACTTATATCCGTTTAATATTGTACTAGTTACAGCTGGTACACTATAGTTAATATGTAATAACCAAATAAGGCATGATTCGTGCCTCTGCCGAAATCAAATTGTCAAATTCCTTGGAATATTTACAGAAATGCCTAGATTTCTTAAAATTCTTTCAAGATGTTCAAATTCAGATATTTATGTCTATTTCTTGTATTTTAAACACAGTTTGGCGAGGATGACATGATATTTTTTAGAGTTTTAGTTTCTACTTTTCAAATGTTATTTTTTAGGAGAAAAATTCAATTTCTCAGAAATCTTTAAGGAAATTCCTGTTTCTAAGGAAAAATCCTCAAAGTGAGAACGCTTGTTTTGCTCGGTGTGTTTCGCTTCCTGTGGCTTTTCACGGCTTTCACTTCCGCCATGAATACAAACTTTTAGTTTGTTGAGCACAAACGAAAATGCCGAAAGATTTCTGATCAATTTTAGCATTATTTTGAGCCCAGCTTCCAGGTTCTTTGGCTTACAAAAATGGTAATGTATTATTCTGTTTTAAAAATGCACGAATGCTTGCTCATCTTGTGGACAAAACGTACATTTATTTGAGCAAGACCGACAACTACATTTATGTCAACTTTTCAAGGGGATTATGTCAATTCTGCTTGAAATTCCTTGGCCTAGGACGTGTATTATTAGAGCTTGATTAAACAATTGCAAAACAAACGTGAAAATGCTTTATATTTTAAATTTTAGGCCCAATACCATTGGCAAAGCAAAGGCACGGCCAAATCAAGTGGAGTCGAAGACATGGTGCTTTTGCCGAAAATTCAAGAATCGTCGATTGTTGAAAACTTGAAAAAGCGTTACATGGACGACCTAATTTACGTATCTTTTTGTTGTCTTGATATTACAGCAGGCTTGAATTAAAGGCGAAAATTTGATACGTGAAGTAAATTTCAAATTATCAATTCTAATTAGCTTAATTATTTACACGTTTCAACAGTTATTAAAAAGCCAGACGGACTGAATTATTAAAACCCAATGTAATCTGTTTTCTATTCTACCCTCTTATATAGGCACCTCTTTATATTTGCCTTTATTGCATTAGTGTTTTTAGTTCCTTATTAATTCATACTTGCAAAGAAAAAACCTTAAAAGTTGCAATGTACCTTGAGTTTGTACTATGTAGTTACATTGGTGGGCGTGGGGGTGATGAGTGTATACAGTTGATAAAAATAACAAAGTTTCTGGTATATTTCCCAATATCCCAAGAAAAAAAGCTTTTGGTGTCTAATGTTTACCAATGGCATCAGGTCGATACATTTGGCTATAGCCTGTTTTCGTTGCTAATGCAGATTTTTTTCTTGGTAGAGAGACTTTACAGTGGCGGCATTAGAAGCGTTCCAAAAATA
This sequence comes from Muricea muricata, assembly GCA_963855995.1. Classification (NCBI taxonomy): domain Eukaryota; kingdom Metazoa; phylum Cnidaria; class Anthozoa; order Malacalcyonacea; family Plexauridae; genus Muricea; species Muricea muricata. The sequence goes on along the minus strand of OY979728.1, from coordinate 1,767,744 downwards.
TTTGACCAATTCATTTGCTCAAGTTTAGCAGTTCCTCATATCAATTCCTCCCATGGTTCCTCAAATTTTGAAAAGTTCATTAAACTGTTCACAATTTCCTGTTTATTGACCATATTGACCAATCAGAATGCCCACAAATAAGATATAGCATTCTGATTGGTCAATGAACAGGAAGTTGTGAATCTTTTAGGGAACTTCTTTAAAATTTTGAGGAATTGATCACAGGAACTTTTAAACTTGAGTAAATGAATTGGTCAAATATTTCCAGAATGCTTCTATTGCTGTAATTAATTAGGTTAGCATCTTTTTTTCGCATGCAACCAGTAGTAATGTAAGATTAGAAGATTAGCTGAGGTTTATAAAAACTGGATGAGACTGAATTAGCAGTTCGAGCTAGGAGGAGGGGGGGGGGTGTGTTCTGGGTGGAATTTGTTACGTGACCCCAAACAACAATCTTATTAGAGTATAAAGATAATATGTCAGAAGACGATAGCCGATGAAGACGATATGTGCACCTGGAAAGTTACAATTTTGTTTTTAAATCCCCACTTTCTTTAGAAATTAATTGTTTTTATGATCTACAGACTGGAAATATTTGCACAGCATGACCAGACACCCACTGTTCAAGCACTGTTTTTCAACACATTTTTGACATTTGAGGAAGTATAGAGGAATATTGGTTAATTCTAAAGTTCAGGAAGTTCTAAAGTTTAAGGCACACAAATACATTGATATTGAAACGAGTTTGCAATTTAATCATAATGTTAAAAATAAAATGCATAATTAAGTGCCTTTTTGTAATCATGTGCCAACTTCTTGTAAAACTGTTCTTGTCATTTTCCTTTTCATATTATTTGTTACTAAGGTTTACTGAGTGGGGGTTGGGGAGAGGTGATACCCCCCCTACTTATGCAAACCCCATCAGTAAAATAACAGAAATGAACCTTTTCAGTGAATTGTTTGGAAATTGCCTGGAAAATTGTTCAACAAAATTAATATAGTTAGTAGACTGAAACTTTTCCATTGGACACCCCCCCCCCCTTCCCCCACAAACCTTTAAAAAATTATGGTCTTGTTGCATTATGTTTGTTACTCAAGCTTATGCTGTTATACTTATTAGCATGTTTGCAATCCATGGGGGTGCATATTTTACCTTAATTTCATTCAGACATATATTGGTGATGTACTTATCTCTGTGAATCCTTTTAAACAGCTATCATATTTCACTGAGAAGGAAATCTATCAGTACCAAGGAGCTGTATGTATAAAATTGTAATTATACTGCAGTTTTTGTTTTACTTTTTTTACTCGATTTTAATTTTAACTTGTACATTGATTATTTCAGGCTACCTATGAAAATCCACCTCATATTTATGCCCTGGCAGACAATATGTTTAGGAACATGTTGATTGATATTGAAAGTCATTGTGTAATCATCAGGTGTGGACCTTTCACTATTGATAAATATTCAAAGTGCATCCACTTAAAATATTTACGCTGTACAAAGCGAACGCCCAAACAACTAAAAATTGTGCTGAGATTCGTTAATCTTGGCAAGATTTCGGCAAGATCCTGAACTTGCAAGGTCTTGCAAATCTTCCCAAGATCTTCATCCTGGGTTGTAGTTTGGTCTTGGACAATGTCTGTGTCGAACATCTTCTTTTCAATATGATATCTTACAAAATAGCTGACTAGGGAATACCAGAATGCCCTAAAGCAACGCAAATGTGAAATTAAGTCTCTTGTTGCTAGTGTCCCCTACTAAAAACTCCTGACCTCTACCTTTCATAAATCAGTGATGTATTTCTTGTAGTGGTGAGAGTGGGGCTGGTAAAACCGTTAATGCAAAGTTCATCATGAGTTATCTTGCCAAGGTGTCTGGAGGTGGCCCCAATGTACAGGTTAGATGGCTTGTACAATCATACTCCCCAAATACTATGTTATTTCAAGCATGCAAAGCCATAATTCTGGATGTTTCGCTTCTAAACACAAGCGGTTGTTTAGAGCAAAAGCTGTTTGTGGAACTATATTACTCAGACGTAAACCACACGTACAGAAGTTGTGGATATTACTGGCTTGATGTGAGTTTGTTTTCATTAGTTGCATCAAGACTCATGGCTTCATCAAGTCACATCAATTCTGGGAAATCATACTTGATGCAACTTGATAATTGAAACAACTTACATCAAGCGTGTGGATAAGAAGTCTTGAGTATCAACTTGCAATGCTTGATGCAGAGTAAAATATGCTTGATGCAGAGTGAAATATTAATGTGGAGTACTACATTTTGGTATGTAATACTAATACCAGTATATCTGCACAATTTATCACAGTACAGTAAAGTTGGTTGTAGCTTAGTTGGAGTGTGTCAGTTTGTAACAAATCTTCATTAATTCCTCACAGTCAGGTATTATCAGGAAGATAGACACAAGGTATGCAGTTGTTCAGCATATGTTGTAGGTAGTGATGTAGATTACTAGATTACATTATTGCTTTGTAGAGAGTGTGTAGAAGGCAGTGACAGGGTTTAATTAGAATGGTCAAATCTATTTGTAGATTTCCTTTTTTGAAATATAAACAAAATTTGTACTGTAACATAACCCATGCATAAAATGCATTCTATTCATAGCTTATATTTCTTCTTACATAATACTTGTAAATTTTTACCTAATTTAGCTCATGCCTAATGTAAATTCAATAAACTATCTAAAAAAATAAATGTGAATAAAATAAAGTACAGTGGAAACGCAGCTTTCGTCAATTACGTCAGTTTCATGGTGAATTTGAAGCAATTTTCATTCTAAATCCATGGCCATGTCCTTCCCTTTTGCCTATCCTTTTGATACAAAATACATGAAAAGAGTTAAAAATATGATAAATACCAAATATCTTACACTGTAGTAAAACATGCATAAAAGAAATTTGGGAAATCAGCCTTCAATGTAAATTACTTTGCAAAACATTCTGGGCGAAATAGACGATTTTGCGCTCTCCAATAGAGAATTGTAATTCGCAAATTGCGAATAGCATGCCACTAATTCGGGGTAAATGCCAACCTGAAATGATCAACCTTTGTGATTATACTTTTAAAACAAAAATTATCCTTGTTTGTGATTCGTTCTTTAGAAAACCAATTTCTATAGTTCATTGTCTTTCATTGTTATCACCAACCACTCACAAAGCCTTTTAGCATAGATTAGTGGCGACCCTTTAATCAAACTCTGCAGTTGAAGATCCATCCAGAGGATTTAGAGAATGGTTCCTATACAGAGAGCCAACCCAGTTCTTTGCTGCGAGTCTTGTGTCAGAGGTTAGCCCTCAAAAACCTGCTGACATTTTTACCTAATACTTTGTGCTGTTTCAGAGAGTAAAAGACGTTATTTTGGAGTCAAACCCGTTGTTGGAAGCTTTTGGAAATGCCAAGACAGTTAGAAACAACAACTCGAGTCGTTTTGTAAGTAACAACCACAAATTAACATAATTTTATCCCGAGCAAAATTTCCATTGGCGCGACTTTGTAAACATTTTTATAGATGCGAACAGGTCGATTAGCGGTGAACTAGTTTCCATCTACGAAATAGAAGGTAATGGACCGATTTCATTGTGGACAAAATTTTGAAAAAAGTTGAAATAGGAAAATTTATTACCCCAGCATTGAAGAGCATCCTAAAATTAGTAAAATTGCAAAGTTTTGTTGCGAAACGTTGTAAAATGTAGAAAATGTAAGCCTGTGAAGATTGCAAATTTTGTATATTTTTGTATTACGCACGGAAAATTGATAGCAACATCGAGAAAACGGTATCAATTTTCAGTGCGTAATACAAAAGTATACAAAATTCGCAAACTTTGCAGGGCTATATTTTCCTTATTTTACAACATTTCGCGACCAAACTTTGCAATTTTACTAATTTTAGGACGCTCTTCAATGCTGTGGTAATGAATTTTCTCATTTGAACGTTTTTCAAAACTCTGTCCATAATGCAAGCGGTCCATTCTTGCTTTCTCTTCGTTCTTATTGAGTCTACAAGACTGCGCGAAATGTATTACTGAAGATGAAGTGAAAGCAACAGATTGCCGAAGATGTTAACGTGAATAGAATGACTTCCCATCAATTTCGTAGATGGAAACTAATGCTGACCGTTTGCAACTGGTGTCAGTGCAAAGATCTGTTGGTAGTAAGTCTGCTCGTTTATAACGAGAAAATTGCACCTAAAATCTCGGCAGCCTCTGTGCTTGAAGATGCCTGAATGTAACTTTCATTGTTCATTCAGGGTAAATATGTTGAGATTCAGTTCACGCGAGGTGGAACTCCAATAGGAGGAAAGATTTCAAACTTTCTCCTGGAAAAGGTACGGTATTCAAATATGCTTACAGTATAGACCACTTGTAGTTATGTCACATATACTCCATATTGGAGGGCAAATTTTGTTGTGTGAAATGTCAGCAAATGCAAAAGGCACAGTTAAGCACAGTTGCAATTCAAATATGAACATACGTTAACCATATTTCATCAAAAGACACGGCCGCTAAATTACAAAATCGTTGCGAGTGACGTCACGTGCTAGTGGTCTATAATGTATTCTCCATAATAACCCATCATTTTTTTATGACATTGAACCCGGTGTTTTTATTCAACCATTATCTTGTAAAAGTGCAGAGTCTTTGATTCCTAATAAGGGGCAAGCATCGGTACAAATATTTTCATGGATAGGGACTTGACACATCAAATCTCTTTCCTGATTTTGTAGTCTCGAGTGGTGTTGCAAAATCCTGGGGAGCGATCATTTCATGTCTTTTATCAAATTTGTGCCGGTAGCTCAGCTGAAGACAAAGGTAAATTTAAAACCATTACAAGTGCCATCAAGAACACATTGTTAAATTGTACAATATTTGTAAACGTAAGGTATAGGTTCTTTCACTACCTTAAAGGATAAAGGAAAAAAATCCGTGTTTTGAGCGAATGACCTTAATCGGGAAGTTAGTCAAGTGGAGTTGGTAATACTACCTCCCGACGTTGGGTCTTTCTTCATCGTTTGAGGTAGTGAAAGAACCTATACCTTTCGTGTACTATTAACTGCACTACCTACACTGGCGACGTTAGTGAAGTTAGTATTCAGGTAGGGAAAGAACCTATACCTTTCTTAGTGTACTACTAACTGCACTATCTGCACTGGCAACGTTAGTGAAGTTAGTATTCAGGTAGGGAAAGAACCTATACCTTTCTTAGTATACTACTAACTGCACTACATACACTAGCAACGTTAGTGAAGTTAGTACTCAGGTAGGGAAAGAACCTATACCTTTCTTAGTGTACTACGAACTGCACTACCTACACTAGCAACGTTAGTGAAGTTAGTACTCAGGTAGGGAAAGAACCTATACCTTTCTTAGTGTACTACTAACTGCACTGTCTGCACTGGCAACGTTAGTGAAGTTAGTATTCAGGTAGTGAAAGAACCTATGCCTTTCTTAGTGTACTACTAACTGCACTGTCTGCACTGGCAACGTTAGTGAAGTTAGTATTCAGGTAGTGAAAGAACCTATACCTTTCGGAAAGTACTATTAACTGCACTACCCACACTGGCAACGTTACCTGGAGATAAGAAAAATTTGGATTATTTCGGTACTGCAGATAGAGTACCAACCCTGATGCAAACAAACGCCACACAAGCACTACATTGCATTCATTCCCTTGTAATGTTGGTCATGCCTCTTTAAGCAACTGCGGTAGAGTAACTGGATAGATTGAGCAGAAACCATGATTAAATCAGGACTATAATGCCATTAGCTTGTTAATGGTTTTATTTAGAGATGCTTGGTGTGTCGGATGCGTCCTATTTTTATTATCTCAATCAAAGTGGGACATATGAAGTAGAAGGAACAGATGATAAAAAAGAGTATGCTGAAACAAGGGTAATGTGTTTATAAACTTATTTCCTTTCTGCTGTAGTAAGCTTCTCTCTGTATAATTTCTGAACGTTAAACGCGTCTTAATTTCGAGTTGAAATCGTACTCAATTCAAGCAGGGAACAGTTGAGAAAAAATTCATCTTCAATTGTAGGACCTCCTTCAGGAATCGAACGTACATGCTTGCGATGCCGGCGTAACAGGAAATATGCCCCCTCCCCCAAAAAAATTTGCCGCCCCCCCGGACCCTATTTCCTAGGAAATATGGCCGGGGGGAAATATCCTAGGAAATATGGCCAAGAGGGGATATTTCCTAGGACGTATGGCCTGGGGGCATTTTAAAGGGGGGGGGGGCATATTTCCTGGGACACCGGTGCAGCTCTGACCACTAAGCTACGGAGGTGGCTGACAAAGCATATTAGTAGTATAGGTTGGCGGCAACCCACCGATGCTGCATGTCACATGGGAATGTGTGATGTTTTTTGCCTAGGTTGCTATGGATACTATGGGTATAAGTCTGGAAGATCAAGCAACTGTATTTCAACTTGTCGCTGGTATCTTGCACTTGGGAAATATTTCATTTGTTGAAGAAGGAAACTACGCCAGGCCAGAGAATGATGAATGTAAGATCATAAATTTATATTTCATACTCAATAACTCTTTGAGCAATATGATTTGAAAATTTTCTTTAAAAATCAGCTTTCTTAATTGAGTTTTGAAGCAGGGGGGGGGGTCGAGAGACACGCTAGCATTTGTAGGACAAATTAACAAGATTTTACTCTTGTTTTTTTGCTTTCAGATTTAGAATTTCCCGCATATTTACTTGGTATCCAAAGTTCAGCACTGCGAGAGAAATTAATTAGGTAATTAGCAATTAGTATTTCTTTTCTGCTGTTCTGCGTGCTTATCAAGGTAGCTGTGTTTTTGCAACGCCCAATGTACTTCTTGTTTAGTGTAGAAAACTCTCATTCAAACGCTCACTTCTCAACTCTCATTCAACTGTCGTTCTCATTTTATCAGGACATGACAGTTGAAAAAAAAACTCATCCAGACTCTCACTTGTCAACTCTTATTTTCCTTATGTCTATTATAAGTGGTATGATTATGAAATCTAATTTCTATTTGCAGTCGAGTCATGGACAGTAAATGGGGCGGTAAATCAGAAATCATTAATATGACATTAAATGTAGAACAGGTATTGGTTATAACGGTAGAATTATTTAGTTACGGACTGTCTGAACTGGTTATCAGTAGCAAATGGTGTTTATAATTGTAGCTGGGTCCAAGATAGAAGAAAAAAATTCTTTTAGCGACCAAACGCATATAGAAACGTTTCTTGCAGATCTCGTCAAATCGTATATTTAGCTAAATATATTACCTCACATATTGCAATATCCCAGTTGACAATGGTCAGAGTTTCTGTGCACCAGAAGTTGTTAGATCTATTGTAGAACACATGTGTGTATTATTAAGGTCCCTGCAGACTCTCCAGTGTAACAAGTTTCCCTGTAATTTTCAGTCGAGCCTCGCTCGACTATTTTTTCCACCCTTAACTATATATAACGTGATTCTGAAGGGTCTTTTTGTTCTGCAGGCAACGTACACCAGAGATGCCTTGGCAAAAGCTTTGTATTCAAGAATATTCGATTATTTAGTCGAGGTATTGAGCTCTGAATAATCTATTCATTCTAACCATTGAACTGTAATACAACTAGAACGCTAACTCAATACAAAAGTTCAGTTCATGGGTGAAGCCAAATTAGTCTTTCTGAGTTTTGAGACGAAATAGTTAACGCCAAAGATCGGACCGTGTATCAAAGTGAAGCTATTAAAACGTTACATGTAATAAAAAAATTCAAGCTTCTGACGAAACAGAAAATCTTGAAAAATACGAAAGCAACTGCAATTTTGCAAAATACAGCAAATTTCCCTTCAAAGCTTAAGTTGTTTTTCTTTTGCCTGAAGTTTCAAAATTTTTACCTCAAATACAACTTTTTAAGAGCCAGTTTTTGACGTTAAGTATTTCAACTCAAAATTCAGAAAAACCGAATCAAATTAGCTTCATCCCCCCCCCCCCCTCCTGACTTATTGTTCCAGTGTACTTATAGTTCCGTGATACTAACTAATGTTCGCTAAGTTAGCGATGATAAAAGTTCTTTTGCAAATCGTGTCTGTAGAGCGTTAACAAGGCGATGAAGACAGATAAAGAAGAGATTAATATTGGCATTCTTGATATTTATGGTTTTGAAATTTTTGAGGTAATTTTTGTGGTGCCATCTTTCATCAGCGAGTGGCCCTGTGGCTAATTTACGTTTGTTTTCCTGCAGAGAAATGGCTTCGAGCAGTTTTGTATTAATTTCGTGAACGAAAAACTTCAGCAGATTTTTATCGAGTTGACCCTGAAAGCTGAGCAGGTGTGGTTATAAGTATAACTTATTTAAGGTGGCGGTGATACGGCACAGCCAAAAACGCACAAGTTAGAACAACATTTTGCGAGTTATCAACAGACTTGTTGCAGGTTGATTGACAAACGTTGTTATCCAGATGCTTGCTGCAGCAAGTTATTTCAACAAGTTGTAACAAGCTTGCAAATGAGGAATTGCGGCAGGCCTGATGTTTACAGGCTTGTTGCCACTTGATGGAATTGGCAACTGTGTCGCTTTCGGCTGTTTAATGTGGTGGTGGTGGTGATCGATGTGATGATGGTGTAATGGTAATGATGGATTGATGGTGGTGGTAATGGTAGTGATTGTGATACTGATGGTGGTTGTGGTGATAGTGATGGTGGATTGGTGATGATGATGGTAATGATGGTAGTTATTGTGATACTGATGATGGTGATACTGTTGGTAGTCAGAATAATCTTGATTAACAAGTTTTTTGTTGCAAATAATTCAGGAAGAATACGTTCAGGAAGGCATCAAGTGGACACCTATTGATTACTTCAATAACAAGATTGTATGTGACCTTATCGAGGCCAAGGTAAACACGCAACATTATATAAATGATAGTCTTTGCTAACCCAAACTATTTGCACAGGATTACTGCTGGCTACTCGAAATATTTTCTTTGCTAATTTATCTTCCCAAAACTTTTGCCTATTTAATAGACACACATCTTATTACTCGTGTTTTTTTTTTGTTTCAGAGGCCTCCTGGTGTAATGTGTGTTTTGGATGATGTTTGTGCTACAATGCACGCTCAAGGCGAGGGTGCGGACATGAAATTATTACAGGTAGACGAAACCTTAAACCAAAACCTGATCCGAAGATGTTTTTTCAACTGTCGCTGAGAGGCACAAAAAGCAAGGACACCAGTGATGCTGTACTTGCAAGAAATAAAATGTGACTTACAAGTACTGGAAATATAAGAAAAAACTCCGAAGAACTGCATCTTGTAAACGCAAGATATGAGTTATTAACAACAAGACAACAGTTTTGCGGTGATATTTCGACTCTATTTCAAAGTCATTGTCATTGAAATAGAGTCGAAATATCACTGTTGTCTTGTTGTTAATAACTCGTATCTTGAGTCGAAGATGTTGAGTATGTTTCTTCTTATATTTTACTAAATTGTCTGCTGGTAAAGGTTTTAAGTATTTGAGAATGCTGAAATTCTCAATATGGGTTTTACCAGTTGCTGAACGTCTTTAGAAAGTTTGGAAAATCACTCTCCGGTGAATATCGCATTCTTGGGTTTCACTGGAACCTTTTTCTGTAATTCTGAGTGGAGGTCAACCCAAAATGTATTGATGATTGTACTGCGCTGGAGCAAGCAAATCTCATGAAATTGCACACATTTTCTGCCAAAGACAAGGTCAACACATACAGTGAAAATTTTTTTCAGTCTGATGACTGTGTATCGATTTGGAGTTGACCCCCAGTGAAATTTATGACGTCACGTGAAACCCAAGAATTCAGCTTTCGTATATAGCTGAGCTCAGAGCTGCTCGTTGAATACATGACCACATGGTTTGTTTTAATACAAGTTCTACTCTTTTTGATAGAAACTGGAAGGTGCAGTTGGCACTCACCAGCATTTCAATGGCTTTAGTAGTGGCTTCACAGTTCACCATTATGCTGGCAAGGTAAAAAACAGTTTGGGTTCTCTTTGGTACTCCGGACTGGGTTAAGGCCCTGTCACAAGTGCATTTTTTCTTGCAACTTGCAACGCACTTCTACTCTTAAGAGATGTAAATTTGTGACAAATGTTTGGCATGTTAAAAATATATTAGGAAACTGTGATGGAAACATGTATTTGCCAATTTTACATCTCCCAAGGGTAGAATTGCATTGCAAGTTGCAAGAGGCCTTTAGGATTAGTGGATGCTTGTGTAGCTGCCCGCCGAGGTCAGAGACATAAGGTAGTTGCGTCCAAAGGCGCTGTTAGACTGGATCAGATTAAGCTGCGTCCTTTATTCAGCTTAGTTCTCAGCTGCAGGTAAAGCCGCTGTGACACTTTTCAACTTGTCTTGCAACTTGCAATGCAATGCAATGCAACTTCGACTTCGACTGAGGCCGATATTATGTGAACAGTAGTCGGACGAAACTACCAGTCTTTCCACAGCATTCCTGTTGTAATTTAGTTCTCAAAAACGATCGTTTATAAGGTTGGCAACTATAAAGCTAAGTGTCAACCAGACATGTACGATTTTTAGCACTGCATTGCATTGCAAATTACGGGACAAGTTTCGTTGTGGGACAGAATGTTCAGGCAACCATGCAATGCACTGATATCTATAAAAATATAGTTTGTATAGTTTTGTTACACAGCTAGCGTACTGTACTGTACTATCGCTCAAATATAGCAGGCTAACGTGGACGTAATGTCGTGTCTAGGTGACGTACGAAGCGGAAGGATTTTGTGAGCGAAATAGGGACGTCTTGTTTACTGATCTCATCGAGCTGATGCAATCTTCTAACGCTAATTTCGTCCGCTCATTGTTTCCTGAAAACACACAAGGGGAAAGGAAGGGAAAACCAACTACGTTAGGAAATAAAATTAAGGTACGTAGATCAAGGATGGATCCAAAATGATACTCGGATACTGTACCTGCAAATGATGTAAGTGACAGTAAAAGATAGTGATCACTGAATAATGACGAGTGGCTGAAGTATCTAGTAATCAAATTTATGTTCTCACAAGTTAGACAATCATATGGTTTGGTTATTATCATGTTGCTATATTACTAAATTGCTGCATTTCAAAGTACTCAAATGTTGTGATTAATAGCAGCAAGTTGATGGTTGATGATTGCTTTTCTTTTCTCAGACTCAAGCGAACATATTGGTGGACAGGCTAACGAAATGCACGCCTCATTATATTCGCTGCATCAAACCAAACGAGACAAAGAGAGCGAGGGACTGGGAAGGGGATCGGGTAAAACATCAAGTTGAATATCTCGGCTTGAAGGAAAATATTCGCGTCAGGAGAGCAGGCTTTGCTTATAGAAGAGAGTTTGATAAATTTTTAACGAGGTAAGTGCCAGTACGCCGTTCGTAAATGCCTTCACCTCCAAGCGTTTTAACCAATGCCCGCACGATCGCGGTATTGTTCCTAGATACGCAATCTTAACGCCAGAGACTTGGCCTCGTTGGACGGGAAACGTGAAACAGGGAATTGAGCACATGATGAGATCGGTTAACATGGAGAGCGATCAATGGCAGTTAGGAAAGACAAAGGTGTTCATCAAGGCACCAGAATCGGTGAGAAGTGTTTTTGATGTAGGACAGCGTGTGTGGTGAGGTATATGATAAACCATGGAAATAATAGACGTAGAATCCGTACTTCTATCTTTTCTCAGTAAAAAATTTCTCTCCGCGAAATGGCGGATTTTGAAGGGCAATTTAGCTCGTCCCAATCCCCATTGCAAGGAATTTTGCGCGGACAAGAGCTTGTTGCGCTAGGAACAAATCCAATATCGCGGATATTGAAGGGCGCGCTTTTCAAAAAGTGAAGACATGACTCGTTACCGAGTATGCGTTCTGTTTGTACGTTATTTCTGTGCGTAAAATCCTCTCGTAAATCTCACAAGTCTTGCTGAGTGGTGAACGTATTTTTAGGAAATTTCGTTTACTGGATTTCTAAGAAATTTTTAATTGTTTTCAACTTTTCAGTTGTTCCTCTTGGAAGAGGTTCGTGAGAGGAAATTTGATAGTTATGCAAGAACGATTCAGAAAGCGTTCCGTCAATACAGAATGCGCAAATTCTTTGTCGATCTTAAACAACAAGGTCAGCTGTAACATTTAATAATCATTACTATCCTTAATCGCCTGATAAAAAACCTACTATTACTTGAAGTATGATCAGTACTACTATCGCATCACCAACACTTTACTATCACATTCACCATCATCATTACAGCAATCAACAAAGACTACCAACGTACCAAAGTCACCGTCATTATCAAACCAGCCCAACAATAATTTCAATACCATCCAATTTTTCCGTTGTAGCTTCTGACATACTATACATGAAGAAACAGCGAAGAAAACTGACTTTGAACCGTAACTTTGTTGGCGACTACATTGGTTTTGACTCTAACCCAGCATTACGGGCATTAGTAGGTAGGTAAACCTTCACATTTAATCTGCTCCTTTGCGGTCGCATTTAGCATGACTGCTGAAATATCGTGCCAGCTAGATTGCTCTATGTTTTATAGCAAATTTGGGGTCTATCATTTCGCTCAAAATATTTAGCAGATTTCTTAACCGTATTCTGTAAAATTCTTTCCAATTGTAGTTTTCAAGTGTAAAATACTATGAGTATACGAGGGCTCGTCTTGTGGCTATCATTTACTGCAGTGTACAAAGTCAGGAATACCACAGACTTAGTGCAAGTTATAGATTTTACCAGAGCTTAATGTAAGTTTGTCGTCAGGTGCATCAAGCCTGTAAAATCAACCTTGATGGAACTTGATGTTGGGAGATTTGCGGCAAGAACCGGTTGAAACAACTTGCGTCAAGCCTGTGGATAAAAATTCTTGATCATAAACTAACAACTAAACCCGGTTGCCTAGTGTAGTAAATGATTCTTTCATTAAGTGATACTATTTCATGTAGAAAAACGAGAGAGAATCGAGTTCGCTGTCACAGCTGTTAAATATGATAGAAGGTTCAAGGTAGGTTTTTGAGAATACAGTACTTTGCTTACACTACCTTGTTATCCTGGTTAATCATGGCTGGTAAACCTTCGACTGGATCTGGTTAATCATGGCTGGTAAACCTTCGACTGGATCTGGTTGAGCTGTGTCATACTTTTTTATCTTCGCTCTCAGCTGCAAGTAAGGATAATTATTGATAAGATTTTGTTTTGCTTATTAACAGCCTAGCAAGAGAGATTTACTTGTGTCCAGCAGACATGTTTATCTTATTGGAAGGGAAAAGGTAGAGTAACTAAAGCTATTGTAATATTAGTTAGGCCTTTGGAAGTAACCAATACTTACTTATAAGGTGCTATATTAGTTTGGCCTTTGGAAGAAACCATTACTTACTCATAAGTTAATTCTATGCAGTGCTGCATCGTTGGAGTCTCGTATACTGATGCGATATTTAACACTTATTGACTGAGACCTCGGGAAACATCGACAGTCTCTGGTCCACAAAACATACTGCTTTCCCGAGGTCTCAGTCAATAAGTATTTTGTTATATACTGAGTGTCAAAAGAGAAGAAAAGTACCACAAATCAATCAAACATGTGTAAAAAGGATTACCTTTTACCTGACATGGCTCCGTGAGGCTCTGTGGATTTGTTGTTTACCGGTGAATAAAAGTAATGTCCACCGCTTAGCTGCGTTGCCAGGGAGACAGTAGAATTTCTCCACTATCACGTGATACGTTCTTAACCAATCCCCCTTCTCTTATACTTGACTGGTGGATTTTGCAAATCTAAAATTGATTTGTAAATCTTTAGGTGAAGAAAGGTCCAGAAAAGGGAAAAGTTTATGAAGTTGTGAAAAGGAAACTACAACTTAATCAGATTGGAAAGATTTCGCTGAGGTAGGTGGTGGTCAGATCGGAGAATGGGGACTGTAGTTATAGAAGGCTCCCTCTTGTCAGAACCCACAGCTACCATGGTAGCAAGTATTTTTTTACAATATAGAGATCAATAATAAATGCAAACAAAAAATACACACATTCACCTGATGAAATAAACACTTAGTAAATGGTATTGAGAAAGTTCCTGATTATCTCAATGGCAACGGTCCGTTTATAGGACTAACTCCCTGACTTTCTTTTCTGGGAGTCTAAAAAGACAACAGAGGTGTACTTATTAATTATTTTGTTTCAATTCTAGCACCTTGCAAGATGACTTCGTTGTGCTGCATGTTCCTGGCGAGTATGACACGGTCTTTGAGACTGTCTTCAAAACAGAATTTCTCACAGTCCTTACGAAAAAATACGAGGCCGAAGTCGGCAATCCGTTGACTTTGGATTTCCGGGACAAGTATGTAGACTCCAGTGTTCTTTGTGAGTGCTCATGCTCTTAAACACCACCCTCTCTCAAGAAAGTCCTCTGCAAACGTGCCCGGAAACATTTATTAACAAATATTTCTTCTCTTTCAATTGTGTAGCATTACAGTGGCCGTGAAGAAAGAAGGCTGGGGAGGAGGGGGCACGCGTACGCTGTCATTCACTTGTTCAGGCTCAAGTGACTTTTCAGCTCTGGCGCCGTCAAGTAAAACTCTCAAGATCACCATTTGTCAAGGATTGTCCAAGGAAACACGTATGTTTCTCATGTTTTTGTATTTGTAGCTAGAACTAAACTCTATTAGTTCTACACTGTTCTTCCTAGACTTTCATTGAGGATCATCTCTTATTGATCCAGTGTTACTACAGTAGGAAACCTAACTTAAGCTAACTTTATTTATACTGGATAGCTCTATCAGTTCTAAACTGTTCTTCCTAGAGGTTCAGTAAGGATCGTCTCTTATTGATCCAGTGTTACTATAGGAGGAAACCTAAACTAAACTAACTCTATTTATGCTGGATTTTGCTTTGTCAGTTCTAAACTGTTCTTCCTAGAGGTCCAGTAGGGATCATCTTTTATTGATCCAGTGTCACTACAGAAAGAAACCTGAACTAAACTAACTTTATTTGTACTAGATAGCTCTATCAGTTCTGATCTTTTTTTCCTAGACGTACAGTAGGGATCATGTCTTGTTGATCCAGTGTTTCTACAGGAGGAAACCTGAACTACAAGAAAAAACATGCCCCGAACAATAACATTTTGTAAACTCTTCCTAGAGATACAGTCACTAGGATCATCTATTATTGATCCAGTGCTACTACAGGACGTTCATAAACTTAACCATATCGCTACTCTTCAAATCAAAGTGAAAATTTAAAATCTCTGTACATTCGTAGCAAAATTATTTCAACCACAACGTCTTCCACAAACAGTACAAAGAGAGACTGTCCCTTGAACGTCAATTTGCCTTCATAGATAGCGACAGAGTAATCGTTCAAATCTGATATAAAATTCACTGCTGTAGACTTATCAACTCTTGTGCGTGTTTAGGTCCAGGGCTTCGTGAATCCAATCCTTCTAAACCTCGTCGAGCGGCGCCCAGTGGAGCTGCCCATGGCGGTGGTAGTGGTGGTGGCGGTGGCCAGAATAGGGGACGTTCCTACAGTGGTTCACTGAAACGCTTCTCGAAAGCTGGCGGTCAAGCGCAGCCTCACTTGCCAAAGTCTGGGGCCCAGCACAGAGCCAAGAGAGGGTCTGGTGTTGATCCGAACGCTGAATTCATGCAGACGCCGGAGTCGGGAGCGTGCGGGTAAGGTTGTTTGTTTGTTTGTGTATAAGTATAAACATGTATACAGCTAATTCAATTAAGGTTGACATTGACAATACTCAAATGTGCAATATGATCGATCGAGTGCCAAAAGAATTGATTCTTTACATGCGAATGTAAAAGATATCATTATATAGATACTACATTTATAATCCAGCAAGGCTGCTGATGTGTTGATCTTATTTAAAACTATATTATTACCATCATTTTTTTATGCTCATGCATATTGCACATTTGCCATTTGACTATTGTTGATGTCAACCTTATTTGAATTAGCTGTATAAGGTGGTAACAATGTATATCAGGTTGTTTCGAAGGAATTTATAGCAGATAATTGCCAAGCTAAGTTGATCAGGCCTTGTGATTGGACTTTTGAAACAAAAGTCATCATTGTTTGTGATTTGTTCTTTAGAAAACCAATTTTTGTAGTTTTAAGTCAACCCGGAGACATTTTGTTTTAATCGATCGATTGGATATCATCTGTAAAATTGTCACAGAGCAACACCCCCCCCCCCCCCTAAAATGATATGTCCCTGGACATCGTCTAATAATTAATAAAGGAATCACGAATGCCGTTGTTTGTGATGCTTAGACAACAAATAAATAAAATTAATGAAGTTAAATCAAACCAGCAACTTAATTTTCACACAAAAATTAAACAGCACTTTAATTTATAAGCTACCGTCGTATTAAGAATTTTATAATAATATAATAATTATTAATAATAATTATAAAATTATAATAATAATTATAATTATAATTATAATAGTAATAATAATAATTATAACTATTATCATATAATAATAATAATTATAATTATAATAATAATTATTATTATTATCATAATTATTATTATATTATAATAATTATAATTATTATTTATTATAATAATTATTTATAACAATTTTATAATTATATTTAATATGTAATCTCCAAGCGTAAGCAAAGCTGAAGAACAGACAAATCGTCATCAACATGGCCCAAATAATAAACCGTCGAGGTAAATGATAATAACATATCATTCTAAAACTCTTAATATTAAATAAAATTAAAGTTCTAATAATCGTATAAATTATGTAATTTTAAATATTTAATGTTAAGAACTTAGTAATTAATAACATATCAATCTAAAACTCTTAATATTAAATATAATTAAAGTTAATAGAGAAATCGTATAAATTTAGTAATTTTAACTATCTAATATTAAAAACTTAGTATAATCGAATTCTAATTCAAACGTGCGAGTCGAACAAAGATATTGCAGCAATCGAGTAGTCGTCAACCTCGTATCCACGCTCTCTTCTTTACGCTCCTTGCTGGAGGAAGGGACCCTGGTAAATGCTGGTCACGTGGCTTCCAGATTTTGGAGGCCACTCACATATCCATTACTAGTTAGGGGAGGACTCGTACGTTACGTGGGTAAATGCAACTCTTGTTACACTTTTCATCAAATGTAAGACTAAAATTACATGCATTAACAAGTGCCACACACCATTCTTAACAAGCTGGATCCCAAAATCTGGGAGCCTCCAGCGAGGAGCGTAGAGAACAAATCCTGGGTACGAGGTGAGTAGTCGTGGGATAGAAATGGATTTCAACCTTACCTTAGCAAGAAGAACAAAATTTATCAAAATAGCTAAAAAGAGGAATCGCTGCTGCTAGTTGTCAACAGACTTGACGGAAGTTGATTGTCAAGATTTTTTATCTGCACAAGCTTGATTCGAGTTGTTTCAACTACTTGCAGCAATTCTTCAAACATCAAGTTGCATCAAGTCTGATTTCCACGGAATTGATGGAACTTGATGAAGCCAACAGGCTTGATGCAACTTGATAACTTACTGGTACCATGATAATGCACAACCCACAACTTGCAGCAAATCTGTTGTGTTATTCTGGCTATGTATATTATAAATTCTTACTTGAAAACCTAGTTAGTGTCAGTATACCTTGACCTAATCCCTCGTCTTGATCTTCTAGCGTCAGTCGTAACGTGACAGGAAAGGCTCAGAACTCGAAGCGACCTCCAGCGCCAGGCAGACCAAAGGGGAAGCCCGGCCTCCCACCTAAACCATCTCTACCAAAATGTCGCACACTTTATGCATACGATGCTCAGGATACTGAGGAATTGAGCTTCAATGCTGGAGAAGTGCTTGAAGTTTTGAAAGAAGGTACGTTCGTTGAGTTGTGTGTGTGTGTGTGTCATACATCATTGTTTCGTTGTACGAAGGACTTCAAAGACTCTAGTGTCTTTTACCTCTGAGATTGTGAGTCCAATCCTCTCTTCAAACTCAGCATCGTAGTGCTGTTCAGTGTCAGAAATTTCCGGTTTCATTACATACCGATATTATAGGTATACCGACTTTTTGGCCTTATAGTTAGAGAGGAAAATTCCAAAAATAAAGCACAAAACATACTCCGAATAGTAACATCTTGTAAACTCAAGATATGAGCTATTGAAACAAGATAACACAAATCACGGTTTGTGTTATCTTGTTTCAATAGCTCATATCTTGAGTTTACAAGATGTTACTATTCGGAGTATGTTTTGTGCTTTATTTTATCAAATTGTCTGCTGGTAAAAATTCCTAAATGTGACCATCAAAGAACGTTGAGTTGTTCTTCGATTAGTTCTAACTTATTTGGAATGAATTTTAGATTCACATCGCCTCAAATGCAAATTCACATCGCGTCAAAGCATTGAGTTCAAAACCAAACTATAATTAAAATTTTAAAACTAAGATATACTTCAAGATGGCGGCTCTATAATCGTTTTGATAATAGAAAAGCTTTGAACAATTCATGCAATTTTTTTTCGTGAACTTGTGAACGTTAGGTCATTCATTATCTGGGTAAGCCGTTGCGTTGCGTGAAAAATTGATTTTTGTTTTCACTGTTGAAACCATCTAGTCTTAAAATACTGTTGAGTTTTTTATGGTAAAAGAGTACATCCAAAGACTAAATGAATGAGTGTATGTAAAATGAGGACCAGTGAAATGAAGGTATACAAGAGTCGAAATATTTTAAGCTCTGGAATGAAAAAAAAAATACAAAATTTACAATCAGCATTCCAACTTTGTTTTAACTCTAATACTTGTTGAATACATGATTGAGTTAAGAAATCATTAAGAGCAGCCAACTCTCGCAGCTCCCACTCCTTTACCATGTAATGTTCCTTAGTAGCGAAGTTCACAGTGTGTTCAAACTGTGTTTGTCTCTGGTGTTTTCAGAGGATTCTGGCTGGTGGACAGGTCGTTTAAGGGGAAAAGAAGGACTGTTTCCTTATAACTACGTGGAAAAGATCTAACCTGGACCATCATAGCAAGAAATTCATCAAATTACTTACACACAGAAAATATATCTACTTGATCGCTCACAGTATTGAAGAGAAAAAAAAACAGAGCGGCCGTGATGAGAGTCCACAGGCAGCTTTCTTTTTTCTGGCCTGCCCGATTCTCAAATAGATGGTTATACTCCAACCCACTGAGCTCTATAATTACTGAAATGACGACTCGAGAGAATAGTCCCATGTTTGTGTGAATTCAAAACGACCGTCAACGAACTACCATTTTCCCAAGCTATTTCTCTTTTTTCATTCTCTCTAGTACATTGAAAACCAAGTTATAAACTCTTATTAATAACATTACTTTTGAAAACATCGCTTCGAAGATGGCCAAACATCTTTACCCTTAACAGATGTCTAACATCAATTTCGCTTCAAAGATGGTTGCTTAAGTTATCGTTCCAGTTTACTATAGAGTTCACCACCCAATACACTGTAGTATGGTATTTACAGAATATATGCAAAGATGGTATTTTCATCAATATTAGATGGCTATCATTTGTGCTACACAAAAGGTATAGGTTCTTTTTGCACTACCTCCTATCTGTTTCGTGTTCTCTACGACACCTCTTCAATGTACTAGCCGTTTCATATCGGCCATTTCCCAATTGAGGATAGCGAGCATTTATGGATGGCAAAGTTAAAATTGAAGCAAGCTAATTATAGGAAATTAAAGATGCACTTTTTTGACGAGTATTTAAAAAAAAAACTCAACGTTAATTTAATGATGTTAATTTCAGTCATCGTTAATTTTTCCAACTACGCAATTTTTATTTATCGTTACATAAAAAGACCTTGATCGGTCTTATACAACACCAACTCTTTTAATATCAAAATACAGCACATCAACTATAAAAAACATCTTCAGTGTTCCTCTTATTTCTTGTTCCTCTGTATGTAGTTTAGTATGTACAAGACAAGAATACGTCGTTTTTTCGTAACTTTGTATTTAAATTTAGGGAAATAAATACTTTTACACGAAAATACATCCAGTTATGTTCTAACCTGTAAAATAAATAGTAATTTTTTACAATTGCGTTAGTCTTTAGAACACTGTCGTTTTTTTTTCTCATTAGTTCACATTGGAATCTAAAGAATTAGGGATAAATTTTTCCGTAAAATATTAATTGTATGTATGTTGCACATTGTAAAATAAATAGCGATTTTTCAATTGCGTTAACCTTTAAATTTAACCCAAACCAAGTACCACTGACTTAAAGTCATCACTGCTTTTTTCGTGTAGTGTGAAATTCATTTTCATAACCGGTTACGTCATGCCTTGTCTCCACGTAGGAACGGCCCTGAAACAATCATTTGAAGATGTATAATCATAGGCAGCCCAAAAAGTGCACGTAAAATTTGTCGCGAGCCGCAAGCGCCATTCATGAAAGTCGTTGTATTTTATAATATATACAATGACTTTCATGAATAGCGCTTACGGCTCGCGACAAATTTTACACGCACTTTTTGGGCTGCCTATGGTATAATGTTTGTCGTTAGGAGATAACGTAACGTAGGACAAAGTGGGTTTTCAGAGCTATCGTTAAAGTCAGATTTTAATTCTGTTCGAAAATCTCAAGACAGCCAGAAACACCACAGACTTAATGCAATTTATTTATTTTCCAAATCTGATGCAAGTTTGTCATCAAGTTAAATAAAGTCTGTGAAAATCAGACTTGATGTAACTTGATATTTGCAGGATTGCTGCAAGCTGGTGGATAAAAAGTCATGACAATCAACTTGCACCAAGCCTGCTGACAACTTGCAGCAGAATTGTTATCATCAAGCCGGAGCAAGCGATGTGAACATACCCTGATATCGGCTTGATGACTGCAAGGCGACAAGCCTGCAAAAGACGTGCGCGTTTCTGACTGGACAGCAAATAGGCAAATGCAAATTCCGCCTGTTTGTAGAGGGTGAATGGGTGTGATTGGTATGTATTAGTAGACTGGGTGATGGTGTACAAGTATGTGGGTAAGGGGGCAAAACAGGGCACACTCTCTCCCTACCTGTGTGGCATATGCATCACTGGTCCATTAGATCCTGCACTTGGAGTTGCTTTCTTTCGTTCTTTCAATCCTTCCGTGAGCTTCAGTAATCTGGACGGATCTCTCTTCGCGTGAACTTCGACCTGTCGTGCGATATCATCATTAATACATGGAGTGTATTACTCTTCAAAATTTTTACTGGAAAGTAAATATAATATACCTGATTTCTCAGCTTCTCCAAGCGTTTCTCCCTTTCTTCTTTTTCTATTTCCTTGCTTTGAAGTTTGAGTTTTCTTTCTTGAGCAATTTTCTCATTCTGCAAATACACGAGTATCGCAATTTAACATCATCTGGATGTGTCGATCTCTAAACTTTATGCACTAAATGTCCGATAAGTATATTCATCGTTCAATGAATTAACGTGTTGAAATCCTATTTTAAAGGAAAATGGCAACAAAAAATTTTATTGTCCAATTTGAAAATATTATATAGAAGTCCATTACAAAATTTTTATATCTGTTTTTCTTCGGGAGATATTGTCACCTAAATCATTGAGCTGTTCGCCATATTGGATTAATTTTTAACCTCATTAACAATATTCTGGTGACATCACAACAGGGATAAGCCATTCAAAGCTTCTCCTATATAACCTACCACCATTTGTAAAACCTTTTCTTGGTCCATACTGCAATCAGAAACACTTACCATGTGCGTGGTTATTGGAGTAGATTAATCATTGTGTCGTAAGAAAAAAAATTGCGTGACCCCAGTTGTGACGTACCATGTATACCTACAAATATCCAAGATGGCGGACAACTAAAGATTTGAAGTCAAAATTATCTCAGCAAATAAGGCAGATATAAAAATTCTGTAATAGACTTCTATACATTGTTTTGGAGTCTCTTTCAAATAAGACGATAAAATAGGATGTATGAATATATTTGTTTCCTCCCAGTGTTTCCATCCAGTGTATACGATAAGGTATCTTACCCGCTCTTGTAATCTAGCGAGATCAGTTGCGTTCAGTTTTCTACTTTCTCTCTCGATCTCTCGTCGATGTTCCTCCGCCATTCTCAGTATTTCTTTCTCCTCTTCTCGATGTCGTGCATATTCTTCAACCTGGCGTTTCGTTTCTTGCTGTACGAGATAAAAGAATACGATTGCACGAACTTGTTGAACTATAGCATAACTTATTGCATAAATAGTGACTTTAACTCGAAAATGCTGAATGTTTGTTTTACCAGTTACTGAACATGTACGTTAGGAAAGTTTGAAAAAATCATTATCCCGTGCATAGAGCAATTCAGCTTTCGTATAATCTACCCCAGACAGTTCTTTTTTCAAACTTTCTAAACATGTTTAGTATATAACTGGTAAACTCATCTTCAAGTTCAGCATTTTTTAGTTAAAGTTACTTTTTTGCCCTTGCAAGTTCTCTTGCATCATGTTAAAGTTCAGAAAATCCCTTGCCAGTTCCCTGATTTTCTCCTTTTAATGGGTGAAAACGAGTGAACGAGTTAGAAATGTGACAGAGCATACAGAGGTTAAACTTCTCATTAACTATGCGTACCCCTGGCTTAGCCAAAAGGAGGCACTCCCCTGAAAATACTCATGGCTATTAAAAATGGCCAGGGGGAAAAGGCCTCTCCTTAGCGCACTGGCTAAGCTATGAGAAGTTGAACGTCTGTATGCTCTGTGGAAATGTTCAGGTAAGGAATCATACGCCCAGAACATTTCTTATTTGCGCAGGTTTTTCATTTTTTATCCTAACCTTTCTTTTGTCTTCTCTCTCTTTATTTTTAATCGCCTCTAACTCAGATCGCGCTTTCTCTTCTTCCTTTCTCACTCTTTCCAATTCTCGTTGAGTCTTGAATAAAATACACACACAACTATTGAAACAGACAAGGACACTGAACCACAATTAATATGAATTTTATTGAGCAACTGCCTATAGATGCTTGTTTCAATTTTTCCTATAACACCGAAATGGTAGCAGGATTTGAACATTACTTTCCACTCATCAAGTTTTGACAGTCTTTCTTGTCGTTCTTTTTCAAAGAGTTCAGCTTTTCTTTTCTCTTTCTCGTCCGTTTTTTCAGTTTCATCCACATTTGATAACTTGTCAACCTTCTCAGCCTGTGCAAAGAAAACATGATGTGTTATTCCAGCGAGTTTGTCAATAGCGAAAACATGATGTGTTATTCCAGCGAACTTCCACAAACTCATATTTGATCATTTGCCCTATAATTTACAAATTTTAGCAATTTCTATGGACGTTTTAAAACGATCGATGCAAACCGTTCTTGCAAACCGGGTAATGCACTGAGAAGACCTAAACAACTTATAAAGAAGCAAAAAATGTTTAAAATTGACGAGCAAAAGGGAGCTTGGTTTTTCCCGCCAATAATTTAGTTGAAATCGGTGTTATTAAAAATGTCAAGTAGAGAATTATTGCGTTTTATATTACACAGAAACTTTAAACAATGATCAAAACGTAAAATAATTATGAATCTACTGAGAGCTTCAGTTCAGTGTATAACGCTCGTATATAAAACGCATTTCGTCCGTTGCTTTCGCATTGCTAAGAATCGTATTGGCTTACGTCCTTTTGGTGTTTCCAGTTTTGAATGGCTTCTCTTTTCTTGTCCAGTAATATTAAATACTCGCTGTACCAGTCGTCATGTTGCCTCACGTCATCGTAAGATTTGCCCGGGAGATCGCCGAGAGCGGATTGAATGAACGCATCCTTATCCTGGGAGAAAATTTGTGAAAAATGTAGATTGAGTATGAATATTGGATTATCATGATCTGTGTTGAATAAAGGTGTTGGGGAGGAGCAACAACTCCTATTATTAATACAGATTAAATTTTGACCTAATTCAGCATCACCTTCGTTTTGTTATGTTGCTTTAATCTAAGATATTCCTGGTGGTCGTAATCGTCCCAGCCTCCTTGATGACCGCCAGTCTGCGACAGAAAACGCTGAAGAAAAAAGTAAGTTATGTAGATCATCTGATGATGTTGTACAGAACTCACTGCTGAGTTACGCATCGTCAGATCATGCAGGGGTAATACATGTTCTTGAATGTGAGCTATCTTTAAGTGATCTGATGTTGTACAGAACTCACTGCTGAGTTAAGCATGGTTGGATCATGTAATAATCAGAATGAGTGGTGCATGTTCTTGAATATAGGCATCACTAATATTGTACAGATCACCGAATGTACAATCATGTTTTTGTTACGTGAAGCACAATGTTACCTCAAAAGCAGCAATTGCTGGAGGCAACGAGCTTGATTGTTTGACAGCTTTCTTCACAGCCTTAGTAGACTCTACTGCTGCAGCAGGAAGTCTAGACCAGGATTCAAACTTCTTTTCAGACGCTGCGAGTTCTTGCAAGATCACTCGCTCGTCACGAAGTAATTCTTCAAATCTACAATGTATAAGAAGATAAGCAATCAGCCATGTGTTTCTTTGTTCAAGGAAGACATCACCGAGCATACTTCTCCCTCTGCTCCTTCTTGAAATTCATAATTGAATTCTCAATATCTTCCATAATTTCTTTCAACTTCTCCACAACTAAACACAATATTAATTTAAATTAATATTTAATGTGATAAAATATATGTACATCAATATGTAAATTCAAATAATTCACAGAACATGAACCTCACATTTGGGTGATGGTTTTACGTCAGTTAGACTTCGTTGAAGCTTTTCCACATTCATTTTAATTCTCATTAGCTGTTGCTTCAATTTCAGTTCTGTAACATTAAAAAGAAAGTTTTTAAAGAGTTAATTTTGAAATGACTTAGAGGTGATTCAAGACTGGAGAGCTCTGTGCACAGAATGGTTTAAAAGCTTCATGCTTGGATGAATTCTCTGTTGACAGGAGACAATCAAAACAACCTACTTTCCGCTTTTTCACTTTTTCGATACTGTTCATGCAACTCTTCTAAGGTGAGAAAATCTTTTCTAAACTCGCTTCTCTTGCTGAAGATGATGCCATTGCTCTCTTTCTCTATACCAACAGCTCTGGATAACGTGAAATGTTTTTTGTTATTTCTGGCAGGAAAGGTCCCCTGGTTCAGAAATTTATACAAGTGCCAAAGCACACATAGGGTGTCCTTAGCGTATGAGGTGTTGGAGAAGATGCCCTCCAGCCTGCCTAGAGAACACAGTGGTGTAGCTAGTGCAACAATTTAATCCTACTCTCCTAGTTTCTCCCTGATAATTTGTTCTGTCTCTATAGTCTGTGCAAGGATGGGAGCCCTGTTGAGTTGGGTGCCTAAGATTTGCCAGTTTTGAACCCAGAGTGGAAAGTTTGTACTTTCTGGCACACGGTTTTGATGTCTTCTATATATTTTCTACTAAATTTTGAAAATTGTGGGCGTGCAATTTTCAAACTTTCCAGTCTGGAACCTATACTACTTATTGCACTGACAAGAGGTAAACAATTGCAGCACAGGTCTTACATAAAGTATTTTGCAGTCAATTGTGTATAGTAATATAGTATTAATATCTGAGCCTATTGTTTGAGATAACCTTTATCAAATAGAACATGTCATTTTATAGGAAAACCCTAAAACACACGAAAATTCTTCAATTTGGGAATTCCCCATCACCAGGCCATCACCAAATTCAACCACATACTGAGTGCTGCTTAGCAACTAAGTTTAAATTATTTTACATTTTTCAAAATCTTCAGCAAATGTCATGTAATTTTTCGGCTGTATTTTTTCCTATGCTACAAAGATTGCAGCCATAAATACCAGCCACTGGGCCGCCCAGATAGTAAACACAAATCTAGCTACCACAAGAACCAGATTGCTTGTATATTTTTCTACATTCTGCAATAATACGGTGGGATTTTTTGTTTACTTGTGTTCCAATTGCCGTGATTCTTCCAAAAATTTCTTCTTTTTTTGTTGCTCAGACAAATTTTGAACACCATGAGTATCACCTTCGTTTTTCATATTTCCCCCTGGGTTATATTACTTATATACAAAATTTCTCCATGGATAAATAACAACATCCACTGAGCTGTATAGCTTACTACAAAAACACTGGACTGCGGAAGAGCAATTCACTAATTCAGTCCCAGGCCTTTTGGAAGCGTGCTCATATATATAAAGTTTATTAATTTTCACGTTTTGCTGCTAAAAATGGTAAGTTTCCTGTAATTTTGTTGTTTTTTCCATTGAAACTTTGTATTTAGAGGGTTAAGGCTTGTATTGTTTTGCTAGAAATGTTCAATGTCCGATTTTTGCGTTGTATTAAGTGGAATTTATGTTAGAATTTGTTGGAATTTAGTTTACAGCACATGTTGAGCCATTTTAGAAAGTGACAGACAAGTATTCCTCGGTCATTTTTGGTGGTCTTTTCTTTTATGAAGTGCTTCAATTTATAGCCTATGTCCTTATGTTAATACATTTGTCTAATTAAAGTGCAATTTTGTGGAAACACCAGGTAAATTTATTACCTCAAAGGTGGTGTTTCCACAAAGTTATACTGTGATTTATAATCACCATGCAAACATACAAGGAACTTATTTGTCTAATTGTTTATTGTAGTTTCGTAACCAGTATGATAATGATGTTAGTATTTGGAGCCCCCAGGTTGGTAAATATCTTACACTAACGGCCTTTTTAGGCTGCAAGCAGTCGCTAAGGCACAGTATAAGGAGTGGACAGGAGCACCACTCAATTGAAGTTTGTGTGTCTGCGTATATCGTATTACACATTACGCCAGCCAGTCAGTTACATTTTCTGGCCAATAGTAATGCTGGACTGGTTGGTGGTAGCCATATAAGCTGCATAATAATATGTTGCCGTGTTGCACTGCTGAGTGGCCCTACTGTCTATTTGTTATATTGTGATCTGGGGCTGTGAGCAGGCTAATGCCTGTTCATATCACCAAGAAAATATTTGGACAAGTTTTGGTACTAGTGAGACCTTGCCTTGTTATAAAAATAGTTGAAAAGTTACACTGTGTTCACTTGGGATGGGCCTTTTCCCCTCCCAAGAACTTGCTCGCTGATAGATAAGATCTTTCTGACCTAGATAATTTTTCCCACTGTAAACACAACTTTCCTACATAACAGGAAAACTTTCTCGTTTCACTTTACAAAATCTGTGTAATGGCTGGAAAATTTTACCAGTAAGCAGGACAATGTTTCTCCATATATTAAACAGAACAAAATTATTTGACTTGGGGAAATGTTTTCTCACAAACCAAGATAACGTCAAGTATAAACAGGCCCTAATTCATTTATATGTATGATGAATTGTATGTTGTTACATGACTGTAGTTTTAATTCATCTTTTCTTATCTACAGGGACGAATTCATCAAATTGAATATGCAATGGAGGCAGTCAAGCAGGGCTCGGCCACAATAGGCATAAAATCTTCAACCCATGTTGTGCTTGTTGCTCTGAAAGTATGTAGTCATGGGATGATTCTTCTGTCGCACATGTTACATGGCGGTTCCATTGTTCTGAAAACCAAAATAATTAGTGGCAATGTCACCTGTGTGATGAGAGAATCACCCAGTATCGATTATATAATAATGATGAAACTTATTTTGCATTCAATTTACTTTGTGGTACTAATATCATTTTGTTTGAGAGCTGTGTGTTGTTATAGTGCATTTCAAACTATGTAATTGTATGTCATGAATTTATTTAAACTTTTTTTATCACATAAAACAAATAGATAAAAGTATGTTGGTTGCACAAATAGTCAAAGATTCACAATTTGATGTAATCATTACACAAACAGAACAATTTGGGTTACTGTAGATGCACATCAATAACCGATTAATCATCAAAGTATAATTTTGTGGAAACACTACATTAATTTACTGTCAGATTTTCATCAGTGCTAATAATAATGCCTTTGATCAATAACTACCATGAAACATACAAAGAATGAAATCAATGAATTCTTTAGCGAGCTGCCTCAGAGTTGTCAGCACATCAGAAAAAAATAATTCCTATCGATGATCACATTGGTATGTCCATAGCAGGTCTCACAGCAGATGCTAGGTTGCTCAGGTTGGTTCTCAGTTTTTGAATTATATACTATAGCAGCCCTTGAAAAGTTCTAAATACTAAGTTCTGGGGTCTAAATACTAAGGTCTAAGTTCCTAAATACAACTTAGTTGGCATGTCTCGCATTTTTCTCTATCTGTTTCCACTCCTTGGAGCACTGGTTATCACGCATTATTTGTGAAGGACCAAAATCGGAATATAATTTGAACTTAACTGGAAACTGGTCAAAAGTTGAAGCCAAGCTTTATTGTACACAGGCCGTAACGGAAATGGGATCAGGTAATACAAACATTAGAGAGTTTAGACAAGGCCAGCTCAATGGCACGTTTTGAGCGATTCGCCCGTCACACATACAATGTTAAGCTTATTTTAAATCTTTCCTTTATTTTTTTAGTAAATTTATGAGATCGGAATGCCTGAACTCCAAGTATGCATATGATACACCTCTTCCTATTGCAAGATTGGTTGGTGCGATCAGTGATAGTATCCTTATGTATACCATACTTATATCATATATCATATCATAGCATACTGTGCCATATTATACCATACCATACAACATCATACTTCACCATAAGACACCTTACACAATCCTACAGTGTGCCTTACCATAACCAACACACCATACATATCAAGACCAATACACTATACCATACCAGAGCAGACTATACCTAACCATACCACAGCATACCATATCGTACTATACCATACCACACCATACCATATCGTACTATACCATACCACAGCATACCATATCGTACCATACCAGAGCTGACCATACCACACCATAATGTACTATACCATACCACACTATTGCACACCATACGATACCACACCATGCCATATTGTCACCATAACATACGTCACCTAGACACCATAACATACAAATACCATATCATTATGTACCATTTCATATGAATCAATAGACCCACAGCACTGTTTGGTTCAAAGACTGTATGTACCCCTTGATTCAGAACCAGAAATGCAAACTCAGACACAGGTTTATAGCAGACGTCCTTATGGAGTTGGACTGCTAATAGCTGGCTATGATGTAAGTTCTATATTTATAGATTTGAGTTTATGCCTGCTGAGGAAAACAAATTTGTTGGGTTATGGAGTCTTGGTGTGATATAGACCCATTTTTTTGCACTGTCTAACATTATATCATCATCATTGTAGGATTCTGGTCCACATCTATATCAAACATGTCCTTCTGCGAATTTCTTTGATTGTAAATGTATGGCTATTGGTGCCAGATCGCAGGTAAAATGTAATGGCTAACAACAAAATGGTGCTGTAATTGCGGGCAAGCTCAAACCATGAAGTGTTAAATAAGTATATACAGTATAAAGCTTCAGGATAAGATTTTTGAAATTTGGCTAGTACGGTATTATAGTTGACAACCCAAGTTTTTGGTTTTTTCTCTCCTTTGCAGTCTGCAAGAACGTATTTGGAAAAGATGTTGGATGAATTCCCAAATTGTAAGTTAGTAATATTTGTAAGAAAAAGTGTTTTATCAGATATAAAGACGCAAGGTACAGCAAAAAATTCAAGTCTTAAGTTTAAGCTCTGATTCATTCTTGTTCAAATATAGGTACTCCAGAGGAACTTATCAAGCATGGTTTAACAGCATTAAGAGAAACTTTACCCAATGAACAAGAACTGACAACCAAGGTACTGTTCACTACAGTATATCCCAATGATTCATGTATCAATAAATTAGTTTGTCTTATAAGGAAACTATTTTACACATTCTTTCAAAGTTTTTAGTTACCCAGTCATTGTTATCCAAATTATAATATTGTTGTTTGGCACATTTACCACCTGTTTAGTTAACCAATTTTTAATTACCTGGATAATGAGTTACCCAGATATTGAGTTACTCCGATATTGAGTTACCCAGATATTGAGTTACAAAGAGATTATTAGGCCTGGTTCTCATGTATTGCAATTCATCTCAGATCTATTGTGGGAAGTCACTGAACGAGAAAATGATTTAAGAAACGCAAACGATTTTATCCATCACTGAATTACGATAGATGAAAACCAGGCCTAAGACAATCACTGAGATATAGCTTTTCAAAACATTATAAATATTTAATACTTATTGTAGTTAATTAGTAGCACGGCCCTTTGAAAACCAGGCAACTGAAAGGTTACTGTGCTTAAATAAGTTTAAATAATAACAATAAAATCTGTGCACCTTTTGTATGTTACTTCAAGTAAGGTTTGTTTACCAATGGTCATTATGAGAGCAAAAATATTTTCATGTTTATCTGTAACAACATACGCATTGTATCATAATATTATCATCATTGTTATATGTATTTCAATGAAAGTTAGTATGAATTTCATTTTAGAATTCCTCTGTGTGTTTGGTTGGCAAAGATCATGATTTGGAAATATTTAATGATGAAGCTGTTGCCCCTTATGTATCTTTTGCATTCAGATCTTGCAGTAGAAATACTTTACAATTTAACTTCTTCTCTCCTACATGTTGTATTGTTGCGCTGTTTTTCTTGACTCTCAGCCACAGCTTGCATTACTGGACAACTTGAAAGGTGGTCGAGCCGGCAAAGCTGATGTAAGGATATAATTTACTGTAGGTCAAATCATAAGATCCACTGACTGAAATGTTTGGCCGCTTAATGCCAACCTAAAATGATCAGGTCTTGTGATTGGACTTTTAAAACAAAAGTAATCTGAGTGTTTGTCATTTGTTCTTTCAAAAACCAATATATTCCCATAACAGACTAAATTTCGATCCAGGCAATATGAACGAAAGTATCACTACGGCTAAAAACTTTTGCAATTTTAATAATTTCAGGATGCTCTTTTTAGCTGTAGTTAAAGATTTGTTCACAATGCCTGGAGCAAAATTTGGTCCATCATGGGAATTGTCTATTTCTATAGATTATTGCTTTCATTGTTATAATCAACCGTTCACAAAGCATGCTCGTATATGTTGGTAGTGACCTGAATGTTCCATCGCCTAATTCACCTTTGGATTGTTTTAAAATTCTTGCAATCTTCAAACGACATGATCTCTGCAATAAACTTTTCTTTAGGCAAAGGAAGAAGGCGAAGGAGAAAGTGGAGAGGCTTCGATGGAGCAAGACACGGTAATTAAACAATTCTAGAGATTAGTGATAGGGTTCAATACGTTTTAATCTCAAGTGCAAATCAAAGCGAAAGGTCCCGAAGAAGTAACTTAGATACGTTAAGTTAAGTTAGATTAGATTAGATTTAATGATTTCCTTATTGATTAGATTAGCTTATTGATTTCTTTGTAAATTAAGCTTCTTTAAAGTGTTTATGCAACGAAATTTCACCCCAAAGTTTTAGAGACAAAGTAGAGATAACTTAAAATGGGTTGGTAACTTCTTTTACAGAAGTTCATCATTTTGCTTCTTTCGTGGGAAAATTTGGCTTTGAATAATATGCAAATATCGTACTTATGACATCACATTGCATAATGAGTTTTTAGTGCTGTAGGAATTTCTCTTACTGTATCCATGAAAAATTTCCAAACGTTTCACTAAAATACAGCAAATGGAAGGAATTTGTAAGTTGTAATTTTGGAATTTTGTTCGACAAAATGAAATTGTTCGAAAAATCTATGTTGTTCTGAAATACATTATGCGATGTCATAAGTATGATATTTGCATATTATTCAAAGCTAAATTTCTCACGAAAGAAGCCAGACAATGAACTTTTGTAAAAGAAGTTACCAACCCATTTTAGTACGTTATTTCTACACTGAAGTCAAAAAACGTTGGGGTGAAATTTCGTTGCATAAACACTTTAAATAATGTTTTAATAATGTCATAATAATAATATTAAAATCATGCACTTGTTGAAATTCAAGAGGTGAGATGATCTCACAGGTGAGATCATTCATCGTCAACTATAGGTTCTTCAGCAGGAATCGAACAACTACGCTTTTGCTTGCGATGCCGGTGCAATGCTCTGAGCACTGCGCTAAGGAGGGAGCTGACGGGAGCCAGCGTAATTTATGTGTATGTTGGGTATAATGACTGGAAATGGAATGCCTGGAAAGGTTAACTCAATGATTATTTTTTGGCACTTTACCCGACATTTGTATGATTTGCACTCGAGATAATGTCACATTTGGCCTTCAGAAAGTATTTGACGAAGAGCCGTAGTGTAATTGAGATAATGATCTGATAAGTACCCCCACTCTAAAGCCTGATTCACAGTTGCCGTAAGAATCCGAGATGACTCGTGGCCGACGTGATTGAGTGAATTCTATATCATTCCAAAAGCAATCTAATATTTTTCCCATACTTCAGCTTGTTCACATATTCATTCACATTGTGTACATGAGGAGTAATCCCCTAATCTGAAGGCAATTGTCAACCAGGCTTAAAGCCACCTGTTTCTTACTCGTGAAATTTCTTCCAGGCTGCTGCTGCTGCTGCTGCTGGTGATGAAACTGGTGACGGCGGCGATAAGTCAATGGACACAGCTTAGTTTATTTACAATTCGTGACTTTTTAAACTTTCTTACATTGAGACGACTTGAAGATTATTTACCGCCATGCAAAAACCTATAAAACGCTATCGAGGCATAGCACTGATGGGAAAAATACTGAAAAAAAACCGGTTTTAGAAATTAGGAAAGGGAATGGTAGAGTTGTGAAGTATAACATATGTTACACAGAATAATTCGCCATTGGGCTTGTTACAAATGTTTTCTTTGAACGAGTACGGCATATCTCGAAGTTGGTAATAATTCCGTGTTCTCAGTACGCGAAATTAAATTTTAATCCAAGCCCTAAATCTAATGAAATCTTCAATCCATCAAAGTTAAAACATGACAAATAAAACGCTTGTTAGGATTAGGGTTTGGGTTAGGGCTTGGATTAAGATTTATATGAGAACACGGAATTATTACCTCGAAGTTCAACAAGTTGGACGTCACTCATTGTGACGTCACTCATTTGTTGTGACGTCAGCTGGGGATGATTAAGATACATAGTTATTCTAATATGCGCTTCCCAATGTCGAAGACTAGTAACTTGATTTAAAAGTTAGTTATGTAACTCGTGTTTCGCGCACGAGTGTATCGTTCTTGGATCTCGATGAGATTCGTTACGTTAACGGTGAAATTCATCATCGTAAGCAGTGCGTTCGTGCGCTAAACGTGAGGAGGATACGACCAAAGTTTTCATTAACATTTGAATAAAAACGTGAACGGATTCCCTGCGTTATGATATGGCCTGTATTTTGTTATGGGAATCTCTTGGTTGAGCATTGTTAATATAGAAGAGATAGTTTGGAGGCTCATTAGAATATGAATATAACTCGTTGTCCATGTTGGTCAAACTTTTGTAAAAATATAGTCGTCCATCGTCACGTGTGTATTGTGTTTTTACGGTTTACCAAATCCACCAATAGCAATTCTTGAATTGCCCTATTGGTTTATGTTGCAGATAGCCAAGTAAACGTTCCTAAAACGTTGGTTTATTGGTTTGTTAGTTGAGAATACAATGCACACATGACGATTAGAACCTTATTTCAGCATAAGTTTAAACGAAAACATACATAATGACTTGTATGTGTAATTCTAATGAGTGTCTAAACCATCTCTTGTATTAACTATGATTGGGCTACCTTACAACTACGAGAGGTAACACGGCAAATTCTACAGATATTAAGACAGCAAAGTTTAACCAAATTTAAACTTAATTTCTAGATTTCTCGTAGAAACACTTTCGAGTCGGTTTTATATGCACTGAGTTCCTTGGACAATACTAATTTGGTCAAAAAAAGATGCGAAAAACCTTAAAACTGAATTAAAATCTGTTGAAAATATCGATAATGAAATACGTAAGATTTCGTGTACATGAAGCTTATTACTGTGCACGCATTGGAAATACTGGCGTACAAAATTTGGATTGCATCAACGGAATCCTAGGATATATTGTGTCTAATATGGACTTATATTTGTTTAAGCTCGCGCGATTTAACGTGTCCAGCTGACCTTGAAGTCGTATGGTATATTTTGTTTAAAGTTCTGCTTTTTCAGAGCAATCGATGTTTGCAAAGGTGGAACATTGAAACACAAGGTTTGGCATATATAAATTCTGTTTTGTAATTTCAATAAGGTTTGTCTGTCCAGATACCCAAGTGTTTACTTAGGATATTAATTTCGAGTTTTCTTTAGTTTGCTTGCATTTAGAACAATTAAGTTCTACACAGAACTGGATAAATTTCAACTTTTTATTAAGAAAATTGCTGGCTTGAGCATCAATTGGTCGTATTTACAGTAATTCACGTTTTATTACAGTAATTTACAGATATCAGGCATGCGCCAGTCATGCCATTGAAATAGGTAGACTAAGATTAAAATTCGCCAGCGATTGTTTCTCCTTTTATATTTCCAAGTTATAACCAAAATAAAAGTACTAAATAAACATATTCATAAATATACTTTCAATTCCCTCCAATTTGCTTTCAGTCGTCAATATCGGTATCTTGAATTCACAAACGGAAGCAAATTAGAGAGAAAAAACTTAACTATACAAATTTTCCCAAATATAAAGTTTCGTCTATCTACTAATGTATATAAATCCTATAAATTAGTGCTGTACTATTTCAAGCATACTGTACAACATTTTTTGTTTGAATTGCAAAGTTCACGTTTACTGTCTATATGTACAAATTTGATCGAATACACAGGCTATTTATGAAAGTTTTTATTATTCTATGTACAAATACTATTTTTGCCGCCCAAAGTGTATCACACTTCGAAGAAATGGAGTGAATTCTGTCTATTATAAATTATAAAGCGTACCTGAACGCCAGGTTCCTCGACTATTTTTTTTTATAAAGTTTTTACCATCACTTCCATTCAGTCTTGTGCCAAAGTGAGAATGAGCTTCGACGTCAGACAACGCGAGGCTGCGATGCTGTAATGCTTACTGCCGTTGTATTTTTTAGTGACGGAAAGAAGCTTGGATTCTTTGTTCTTCGATTTCATGACCAGTTTGGAAATTTTCTTCATGCAAGGAACGAGAGCGGGCTCTTGGTGGTGGCTGTTGTGAGCGATCGTCGCGTCCTGAAATTGAAAAGTCTAGGTCAGTAGTGTCTTGACTGTCGACAAGGAACATTAGAGAGGTTTAGATTTGGCTTCCAACACCTCTAGCGCTACCTTAATTTACCTTTCAACCAATCAGATGTGTCGGACCTACCCGATTAACCAATCAAATTGTTTAAAAATGGAGAAAAGATAGCGGTAGTGGTAGAGGAAATCATGATAGAGTATGTAATATACAAATCTACACTTACAACTCATGAAAAATTCATGAGTAAAACACAAAGGAAATCATGGCCGTGAGTCTTCATGTGTTACAAAGCACATGTGCATTTTGACAAAATTTTTGACTCGATTTTTTCGGAAACAAATTGGCAAGACGGGTATAAAATAGTCGTTTTTAAGCCATTTAATATAGTTACGGTTCGTGCTTTATCAAATATGAAACGCTCGATTGTGCTTGACGTCTTATACATGATAAAGCACTCCTGCTCGTATATTAAATAGTACTTTATAACTGATTTATATAAACAGCGCACAATAGAAGAGAGATATATAGATCTTAAAA
The DNA here is from genome assembly GCA_963855995.1 of Muricea muricata. Classification (NCBI taxonomy): domain Eukaryota; kingdom Metazoa; phylum Cnidaria; class Anthozoa; order Malacalcyonacea; family Plexauridae; genus Muricea; species Muricea muricata. The sequence goes on along the minus strand of OY979728.1, from coordinate 1,732,034 downwards.
CCATCACCGACTTGGGACTTTGTTATGACAAATATGACCAAATAGAAAGGTTGAGCATTTTATAATTTGACTATTGTGGTTTGCATTGGACTAATCACCTCAAATAATAACCCTACATGTATAGCAGATGACTTACCCAAGGGGAGTTGTCCGTGATTTTCATCGCGAGACACAAGGCAGACGCAGCACGCATCGAAGGTGGAAACACGAGGGATTCGTAGTCTGGTAACATCAATTCCATGAAGTATTTGGCCAGTACGTGCTTCTCTGGGTCAGCCTGGAATAAATGATTTACAAAGTCTGGGTTGGCTTTTGTAGCGAAACTGGATCAATACGGGATGAGCCTTACTGTACCTCTAGAATCTTTGGAACTTGTAGAGGTATCCTATACCAAGTTAGATTAGGATTCCTCTCTATGCGAACGCTTGATCAAAAATAGGGCTTATCATTGTCCATTGAACCATTCCCCTTGTAGACAAACTTCTGAATTAGGAATATCACCAGCACAGCTGAAAAGAGCATCCTAAATTTAGTAAAATGGCAAAGTCCGGTTACAAAGCATTGCAATGCTACCAAACTTCACAATTTTACTAAATTGAGGGTGCTCTTTTCAGCTGTGCTAATAAATATTCCTAATTCAAAAGTTTGTTTAAGGGGAATGGTTCATTGGAGCTACATTTTACAAAAAGAACGTTACAGTATAGGCTGCTTACCTCGGCAGCTTTCGAGTTTCTTCTCAAGAAATGAATGCACAAGGGATCACCAAAATTAAATTTCAACGTGGCAGCCATTCTACTTTCACAACTTTTGATCTGACTAGGCGTGTAAGCGTTGTCCGTGATGTAGACGAAATCTCTGATTTCAGGAGTGTAAATTTCCTCGATTTTCGAGGCCAAAAGCATCGCCGTGACGCCGACCAATTGAAGGTCACACTTCGGTACCTTGGTGTCAACCTGCAGGAGAAACGATGTTTAACATGAACTACACATGAAGGTATAAACAAGGACAATATACAGTAGAGACAAAATCGGCTAATGTTTGTTTGTACCCAATTCACATTTTAAATCACTCCGTTGCCTAGTTAAGATACATTAGCTTGCGGCAGCGCAAGGGAAAACAGAAGTAACAACGTATTTACAAGTATGGCGACGAGTGAATAACTCGTATTCATCATTCGGTTGCTTTTGTCGTAATGTACTCTTCCGCAAACCAGAACAACGGTATCCAACCATGCAAATAATCCAAAGATGGGGTTTGCGTGGCAACGGTGCGAACAAACGTTAGCAGATGTTGTTACAGGCAAATTAACCACGATAAAAAGATGGCAGCATGTCAAACGTAAATTAAATCAGTTCGCTTTGTTATGCTTTATTATTTAAGCACCAGATAGACGTCAACAGACCGAACGTAGCTTCTAATCGGATTTTTTAGCCAACTTTTTGTTATGGTCAGTTTTTGATTAGGAGTAATTTGCTTACAGCCAGGTATCTGTCTAGAAGCGATACTGTGAGAAATAGGGTTTCTTGTAGGAGACGGAATTTGTCGTGAACTTGGACCAGCCAGTCGACCAGGATCGCTCGCATTCTCTCGTTAATGTGCGCGTGAGACTTGATGTAGTTGGCTGGTACTTCATACACAATCTTAAAGGAAAGGTGATATATAGGCGATATTTTTTATGTTCTACAGGACTCACTGCCACTGCCGGGTTAATCAGTATAAAGATCGTACATTTATACCAGTTTCTAATGCAAGACAACTCGTGTATCCAAAAATCCCCTTACATTACCTCTCGTCCTTTCAAGTAGCAACTGATCTCCTTCGCATATTCCGCGCATGCGTACTCCTTGTCTGCGTCTTCGCTGTCGATATCGCGAACTTCGACGAACTGTCGAGGTTTTCCCTTCAATTTCGTCGCGTCTGTTTCCGTAGATTCCACAGAATATGCCCGTGGTCGGCCAGTCACTTTGACTGCTCCTTCCACCTGATCTCTACGAGGGACACATTCTGGAGCTTTGGTTGCTTTACCAGCTGGATACTAAGAAAGACATAAAAAATTATACACCTTGGGCCGGTTATTCAAAGCCCCTTTCGGGTAAACGGTGAATAAGTCGATATTAAATAACACTCTTACATCACTCGTTAAACAGTTAACTTGCATATTTTGCAGTAAATATGTAGTTGTAAGCATAATCATTCTATCAAGGCTTAAAACTTTTAGTTTGGTTGTTGAATGAATCTATAAACTTGGTTTCTATTTTGAGCTCAACCATCGCTTAAGCTAAACGGGCTTCGAACACCCGGCCCCTTGTTAGCACGGGGAGTGAAGGACGTTGTACATTTAAGCTTTCGACGGTGGTTAAATTTAAGTTACTGTTTAAGTCGTCCTTCTATACATTCATCGACTTTACACCTTGGGGACGGAGTTGCATCCATTTATGTTTCCGAGGAAATCTCCTCAGAAACAAGCTCCTTCGCTTTTAAAAACGATAGGTCTTGTCTGATCATGCACAAATACCATTATAAGTTCTAATGAACACAGTGTTACATACCTCGGGTATGTTTGCTTGCTGTCCAAGGCGGTCAAATGCCGATCTGGCCCGCGCCGTTCTATGAGCTTGAAGCATTCCCTTTCCTCTCTGTACGTCTGAGAGCGCATTCTCTCCCATATCCACGTGAACACGCTGTAAAACATATACAGAAGCATTTAGCATGGCTATTTAGTGCATGAACCCGAGCCAAAACTACATTTGAAGTGATCTTGAGGTCAAACAGAACTCGCTAAGATGTCAAGCATGTTTAGATCATGCAAAGGTAGTACATGTTTTTAAATGCGATCTGGTATTTAAAAAGTTTGTATTTTAGGTGTGTTACATGATATAAAACTAGCTTTGGGCCTGCTAAATTTTCGCACAAGGTTTTCCATATCCCAAAAAAAAAAACAATGTTTAAACCTTTAACTAAAACCTAGTACAAGGAGGCATTTTGTGTACCGAATATATTGAAACCTATGTTAAGAAAGAGAAAGGTCAGTTAGTATAAATGCGCGTGGCCAAGCCAGGAGACAGTCGTTTGTTCGTATCTCGCTGACCTCGTTAACAGCGCTTTTTATCTTGGCGTTTGCCGATTATGGGCTTGTACTCTAAACTTTGTGAAGAAGAAAAGACAGAAATAATGCTTACGTTATCAATGCGTTGAGCCATTCCGATATCTTGTACTTCTACTCGAACTGATGTTTCGTTGTACTTTTCAGCTTGAAACACGACCAAAACTAAGTCTGCGATTCAAACACCGGTATTTAAATGATTTATGCTTAATGCTGATTGGTTTCTTGTGTCTGACGTGCGATGACGTCGCCTTAGCAATTTGCATGAGATGTACAGTAAAGATTTTGGCTTTTGTTTGTTCAACTATTTGAATATCCCGATGTTCTCCATGTCTCCCAGTGATCAGAATGCTTCACTGTCTTTTCATTGTTTTGAAAATCTCACTGTTCTCCATGTCATCCAGTCATGATCCAGTGATCAGAATGTTCCATTGTCTGTTTATTGTTTTGAAAATTTCACTGTTCTCTATGTCATCCAGTCATGATCCAGTGATGAGAATGTTCCATTGTCTTTTCATTGTTTTGAAAATACTTCCGAGCTCATGCCGCCTAAAAACTCATTGTAATCGTATGGTAATATTACCTTTTACGATTCTTTAAATGTGAACACGCTCCGTTCCGATGGTCTTGAAACGTTCGGAGCGCGTTGAGGAAAGATCGTTTTGGAAGTTCCAAGTCTAAATCTTCCAAATCGGAGCACGTTTTTCAGAAGAGGGAATATGTCTCGAATCGAAGTCAACGTTGTAAGATTCATTTCTATATGATATAACTGTGTTTGTGTAAATACCTTATAAAATTTGTGTTGAAGTTCTCTGATTGTCGCTGAAGGCTTGTTTTTTGAAGTTTTATTGCCTAGTTTAGATTGTCAAGGCGGTTGAATCAATATATCGCTATAGGCTTGAGTCTTCCAGCTTGTAGAAAATTCACTAAAAACTTAAACCCGCTAGAGATAAGCACGTGTATTTCGCAAGTGCTTGCGTGTGTCTTGGGTATGTAGTATTGTTCAGTATTAACAAGTCACTTTAAGCTGCATTCTTCAATCTTGTTTGTAGGCGCTCGCTTCACAGGAGAACGTAAACTCTCTTGGAAAACTCAAAGCTAATTTTGTTGGACAGAGAACGAGGAGTTCGCTAAGTGCAGTCACAAACAACAGCCAAATACCACGGGTACATGAAAGTCATATACTATGTTTGTGTGTAACAGAGACCAAAACGAGTTTAAATTGTCAACTGTCGGCTTATCTTACTTCTGGGGCGAGTGGTTCAAAGCTGATTTAGCGTTAAAATTTAATCCATGCATTACTTTACTTTAGCTTCTGTATTTCAATGTATTCTTTCCTTAACACAAGAAAACTTCCATGGACCTGGGCAATTAAGATTTATGAAAAATAAACATTCCAAGTTTACAAATAAGCTTTTTGAGTTAACCGAGGCTCAAGGTGACCAGCTTTTGATCAAATGCTCTCCCCCGAAGAATATCATTCGCTTTTAAACATTTGTTTTTCATGCTTTGACTTAATGTGACTTTATATGAGACGAGATGGCTGATTAGCAGCGCTCATTTGTCACCAAAAATTTTTTTCTCTTTAACAGTTTGAATTACCTTGGAAGATTTTTAGCTTTACTTACTTACGCCCTTCTCTTATCGCATTTCAGTCGCGTTTAATGCATTTGAAACAGTACTTAATGAGATTGGTCAATGCATTCGACCCGACACAAATGGGACATCTGAATATCCTAAACTTCATCTAGTTTGACAAGAAAACTGTTGCCACTAAAGCTACCAGCAAGAGGACAACTGATGCTGTGACAAAGGAATCTCTACCTCATGTCTCCGAAGGACAAATTAAAATTGAGAGAGAATGTCACAGTAAGTCTAAAGAAGACAAGGTTAATGACGAGAGAAAAGATGTTGTAGATATCGATGCTGAAGATCTTGATAATCCATTTTGTTGCGCTGAATATGCCGAGGAGATCTACCGGTACTTGAGAAAGAGAGAGGTATAACATTTCTTGTGTATAAGTGATGTAATGTTGCACAAAACTCACTGCTGAGTTAAGCATGGTTAGATCATACGAAGGTAGTACATGTTCTTGAATGTGAGCTATTTTAAAGTGATCTAATGTATGTTACTAACTTTTGAGCGCTGGCCGATGTCATACTTGTCATTTAATATGAATCACTCAAATGTTTCATGTTTTTTCTTTCCAGAAAATCTACCAAGTACCTGACAACTACATTCAGTCGCATAAAGAGATCAACGAAAGAATGCGGGCCATCTTGGTCGACTGGTTGGTCAGCGTCCATGATAAGTTCAAGTTGACACAGGAGACCCTTTTCTTGGCTATTTCAATCTTGGATAGATATTTAGCGGTAAGAACCAGAACGTAGGCTCGGACACTATGTTCGCACCCCCCCCCCCCCTCTTCCACCCCAGTAAATCTATCCTGTTTCTACTATGATTGAGTAAAAAAAGAAAAAGCACACTGTATGAAATTTAGGAAAACCGAGAGGAAAAAAAATCAAACCTTCAACTTGTGGGCGTAACCGCGATCTTCTTGGCCTCGAAAATTGAAGACATCTACGCGCCTGAGCTTTCTGAGCTAGCCTACATTACTGACCATTCGTGCAGCTCTGCGATGATCAAGTCTTGCGAGCGGAAAATGTCGGCTAAACTTGACTTCAATTTTGGCGATCCGTTGTGCATCCATTTCTTGCGCAGAAACTCCAAAGCTTTGAAGGTATGTGCGAGAGTTTGATTCGTTTGCTGCAAGCCTATAAGTGTAAAGGAGGTGCTTATTAGAGCTACATATGGTTATTAATGGACCTTTAACCTTTTAGACGAAATTTTGAAAAAATTCGAAACAGGCAAAAATATTACCACATCTTAAAAGAGCATCCAAAACTTAGTAAAATTGCCAAGTTTGGTTTTGAACTGTTCTAAAGTATGGAAAATATAGCCTTGCTAATTTGGCAAATTTTGTATGCAATTGTATTGCGGGTGGAAAGTAATATCCAGTTGATACCCTTGGGTATTCATTTCTCACGGATAATACAAAACTACAGAAAGTTTGCCAACTTCGCAAGGCTATATTTTCTATAGTTTACAACATTGTACAACAAAACTTTGCTATTTTACTTAGTTAGGATGCTCTTTCGAGCTGTGGTAATACTTTTTCCTATTTCGATTTTTTTTTACCTTTCGTCTAAAAGGTTAAAGGTCTATTGTTTCAATTACAAGTTTATTGCAATACACCTATACATCGTCAAACTAGTAGAGGCAAGTCTGTTGCCCTTTGCAACCGATTGAAAACTAGTTTCCTCCACTTGGAACAGGCAGTATTTGGAAACAGCATGTGCCTAATGTTCATTACAGGCGACGGCAGAACAACATGCTTTGGCGAAATATTTTATGGAGTTGATGTTGTTGGATTACGATTGTTGTGTGAGTTTCCCGCCTTCCCAACGCGCTGCGGCTGCTCTTTGTGTGGCTATGAGGATCACTGATGGATCTTCGTGGGTAAGTTGGCCATGCGTTTCATGTCCCTGATTTCCACTTGTGACCGATGTGGTAGAGCGTGCACGCTGATCTGCACGACTAATTTGAATTCAGCCCCACAAAGGAAAGGTAGATCTACACTGTACCACATCGTCGAGAATGACTTTGATACGACAGTTATGGCCAAATGAAAACTAGGTTTGACTAGCTTGGAATGATTGAGAACATTCGAGCTAGTTGTGATGTTATGTGAAGCTCTCGTTCTATTAGGAAGATATAAATGACTAGGACACGAGAGTTGAAAAAAATTTTGTACAAACTCTCGCTTGTTAACTCTCAACTGCCATGCAACTTTTGTTCTCATTTGACCACGACAGAAGAGTTAAGCAACTTCTCGCTTGTCAAGTCTTAACATTAATCAGATTCCTAATCTCTTCATTTTGTTTCAGAACGCGATCTTGGTCCACTACAGTTCCTATACGGAAGCGTCTCTGAAAACGTGTATGGTCAAAATTGCCAACTTGGTTTTGAAATCGGTGAACCAAAAGTCGCAATTGGCTTCAGTCAGACGGAAATATAGCAAGGCAAGATTCGGACATGTCGCCACTTTGCCATGCTTATCTTCAGCCTTCCTCACTGAATTGCCAGAAACCAAGTGAAGTCTTTTTTATCACCTTGAATTCACGCAATTATATATAGAAATCGCTCCTTAATGTTCTCAAAAATATCGCTATATATTCATAACTTTACTATATTCAAGTAATCATAATTTGTATTTTATTTTACTGTAATCTAGCCCTAATAATTTTCACGTGAATTTTGGTTGAAAACGTGTATCAAATATTTTAGGTAAATTCATTCACAAAAATATTAGCACATATTTCATTTGTATTTAGTTCAAATATTGTGCATATTGTACATGTTAAAAATTGTAAATAAAAATTAATGTGAGTTAAAATGTACAGCAGAAACGAATGTCAATTGTGGAAAAAGTACTATTTAATATACCGGCAGGGGTCTTTTATCAGGTATAATACATCAGGTTAGCACGAATTGGGGAGCATTTTAAAAAGCTTCAAAAACGATCCATTTTATACCCATTTGGTCGGTTTGTTTGCGAAAGAATTTTTAATATAGATGTTAAAGTTTCAATATGCACACTTTATTCGGAATTACTTGAATCTTATAGTTGCTAAAGCTAGGCGGTAAAGGTCTTGCAAATTTACAATATCATCCCAACAAAATTTAAATAAACGAGTTACGAGATTTGTCTTCAAATTTGTACAATTTTGCTGAGATTACTTAATATACAGTATTATGCACTATTTTTTATTATAACATTGGAGAACATAACGAGCATATTTCCCAAATTTTATCAACTTTTGGGGATGTTAAATGTGTGATATGGCACTAAATTTGCGACAAACGCTAATGGTTCCAATATCTTGTCCCTTCTAGCAGTTCCGAACAAACAATTTTTTTCAAGAAAATATTTCTTTCAAGAAATTAGATCTTCACTAAGTATTTCTCAAGAGTTACGGTAAACGGATTTTTGCAACAAGCAAAGAACTTTCTAATGCGACATCTAATAGGAAGTAAAAAAGATTTACAAATGATGTTTGATTGTTGTGCAGTGACTGGAATGTAAAATTTGTGATTTGTAACATTTTGATTACTGCAGGTATCAATTGTTAGGCGATAAATTTACATAATGCGCGCATTAAGGTGCGGAGACAAAATTTACGGCTGTCAACCGACGTCAAACGTGCTAATCGGGTGGAACTGCACGGACAATGTAACGTGGATCAGGTTACCAGTAACCAAAATATGGCTATAATTGGTCCAAAATTACCTTAAATCTATGCTGTTAGCGAGAAAAAATGTCCTTTTTCACTGACTTCTCTATCGTGCTTATTTCTCAAGGATTTTTCTTCGGCTTCGGGTGGCTATTCTTCATGCGTTGGTTGTTCAAAGATTACGAAGTTAGGAACTTTGTGGTACAATTTGTGTTCGCAATTACGTTTAGTTTGTCTTGTACAATGTTCGAACTTATCATTTTCGAGATTTTGGGCATCTTAGATCCAACATCTCGGTTGATTCATTGGAAGCTTGGATTGTATTCAATACTTTTTACCGTGATTTTCTTGTTACCGTTTTACATATCGTTTTTCATTGTGAAAACTTTGAGATTTGCCCACCATAGAAAGACCGTGATTTGGCTGTCAACTCTTATATGGCTATGCTTTCTGTACATGTTTTGGAAGTTAGGTAACCCTTTTCCAATACTGAATTCAAAACATGGGATCCTATCTATTGAGCAAGGGATAAGCAGGGTAGGCGTTATCGGAGTCACCTTAATGGCCATCCTGTCTGGCTTTGGTGCGGTGAACTGTCCCTATACTTACATGGCATATTTTATGAGGCATGTGACGGACTCTGATATTCTAGCAATCGAGCGAAAGTTGACACAAACAATGGATATTATTGTTAGTAAGAAGAAAAGGATTGCAATTGCCAAGCGACAAAGTCATAGGTTTGCGGCAAAAGACTCAAAAATGTCAGGTAAGCAGAAAGAATTTGGCAAATGAACTAATATAATGTTGACAGTGCAGTCAAAAGCATGCAAAAACAAGATCTTTCAATACCTAAAATGATGATAAGCTTCACATTTCTAGCAAAGACCTTTGATGGAAACATTGAATTCTGTGTATATAATTGTTTCAGGTCAAGAAAGATCCTATATATTTTTGTGTGCTAATGTGGAATACACATCAATAACCTTCTTTTCCACCAGGTTTTAAGGAATAATCTACCAAGTAATGAGTAAATATTATTACCAAATCCTTTTTTTTCAGCAATCTGGGGTGTGTTTAGTAGTGTTACTGGAAGTGGCAGTGAAAATACTGGAATCCTCCAAAAAGAAGTGGAAGCACTAGAGGAACTCAGCCGTCAACTCTTCCTTGAAACTGTGGACGTCCACAACACTCGGGCAAGAATGCATTTCTCCAAGACCATCCAAGGCAGATACTTCGACTTTGTCGGGCACATTTTTTCCGGCTATTGTGTGTGGAAAATTTTTATATCAACCGTAAACATTATATTTGATCGTGTTGGAAAGGTTGATCCAGTTACCCGTGGGATCGATATAACAGTGAAGTACATTGGCTCAGATTTGGATGTGATGTTTTGGTCGCAACAATTCTCGTTCCTATTGATTGGAATCCTAATTGTGACATCCATACGCGGACTGTTAATCACTATGACAAAGTTCTTCAACTCCATGGCGAGTGCAAAGTCTTCGAATATAATTGTGCTGGTGCTTGCCGAGATCATGGGGATGTATTTTGTGTCATCTGTACTACTAATGCGAATGAATATGCCAGAACAGTATCGTTTGATAATTACCCAGGTTTTGGGAGACTTGCAGTTCAACTTCTACCATCGTTGGTTTGATTTGATCTTTTTGATCAGCGCACTGTCTAGTATTGGGTTCCTGTACTTAGCACATAATCAAGCTCCAGAAAAACACATGTATGACAATTACAATTAACCACATAATAGATAACAATGATTATATTGAACTAAAGTAACATCGGCCAAGCCACATAGATATAATGTTTTTGATCAAATCTAATTTATAGTGTTGCATAAGAAATTTATTGTTGCCAGTGTTGGTAGTGTAGTATATTGTACACAAAATCATAGGATTGTTTAATAACTAAATATTTTGAGAAGAAATTCAGTTTTTCGCATGAAGGGCTTTAGTTGGAACATTGAATTTCTGTTTCAAAATTGTCCAAAAATATGAGACAACAAATTTTTCATTTTTCTTTGCAGTGCCAGAGCACTATGAATCTAGTTTTTTATTGAATTCCCATTTAGCTACAGGGGGTTGCCAAAAAAAAAGAACCCCCTTCAAAAATGGCTTACTTGGTTTATAAGGACTATGAATAAGGAGAATGTTAACAAAAGTTGTGTTTTTGTACTTACATAGGTACCTGTGTGTAAGTACAAACAATAATTGCAATTCTTACTCAAATGCGTGAAAAATAGGTGCATTTGGTTAGTTTTTAGAATAAATTCAAAAAGGCGGTTTTAAATTGGAAACTTGCTAATGCACTTGAATTATTTCTTCAGCACGTGTCTTCTCTGCATTAATTGTTCATAAACGACAAGGTGAGATGTATCGATAAACGTATGCAAATTATTACTTTTATGCGGAATTTTTTTTGTAGCTTTTTCCTCAACCATGAGGTAGATTTTTACTTCAAAAACCCTAATCCAGAAATCAGAAACCAAATGTTGATGATTGCTTATTTCAAGACCCAGATTTTTTGTTAAAACAGCATTTGGATTACTCTATGTCTACATCAGGTACTGATACATCACACGATAGGTCAACCAACTGACTAAAGCGTAACGTAAGTGTGGCCTTGGAGTTAACTCTTCCAATGATAGAAGCACCTGCCTAAATGAATCGCATTCTAGTTGCGCATTCTTTTAAAGACATCATTGTGCCCATGAAATGATTACATTACGGGCTATTACGCTACAATGTGCTTTCACATTTCGATGCACATTACTGACTAATTTTTAAATATTTAAACATATTTTTTGCCAAAGACTTTAATCATATTGCTGAATTTTAGGTTCAAAATGGCCATCTTTAATTTGGTTTAAAACTCTTTAAATGAATCTGTTAATAAATATTTAAGTAAGAATTGCAATTAATGCTTGTTTTTACACACAGGTACCTATGAAGTACAAAAACACAACTTTTGTAAACATTCTTCTTATTTATAGTCATTATAAACCAGGTAAGCCATTTTTGAAGGGAGCTCCTTTTTTGTTGGCAACCCCCTGTATGCTATATCTATGGTTTACACTAGAGACTTAGGTTAGCTGTGTCTAAGGCTAGCTGACCTGGAGCAGTTAGTCATGCAGTGTAAACTTGCTAGGAGTGACTCACGATTGACCTTGGACTGACTATGTATTCAGGCCAACTTTAATGACTGCTATGATTACCATATCTTGGATCAGTTCTAGCACATTTATGCAACTAACTTGCACGCTTGCACAACTAACTCTTCTTAGTTGTCTTAGGTTAGGCACAGATCTTTACAGTGTAAACACAGCTTTTGTTTCATTTGGATACCAAAAATCCTATCCTTTTGTGATTTGTATTCAATGTGTGACTTAGTTTTGAATGATCAATTTAATTGGGGGAGAGAGGGGGTCAGTTTTCATACATTCGAGCCCTGACCATTTTTTTGAATTAGGTTGACTAACTGAAAAGAACTTAGCTTGCATATTCCCCCCTAATTAAAGCACTGGTTATGTCCACTACGGGGCATGAACTTAGACATTGCTGAACATTTCAAAACTAGACTATGCTTGTACTATTAACTGCATTAGTCATATGCAGTAGTTTTGTATGTGTTGTCCTTGTACAATGATTTAATAAAATCACTGAGAGGTATTTAATCTGTATCCTACTAGAAGTGTCAACATTTTAGATCTTAAATGCATTCCTCAATTGTTAGCCAAACGTTGAATTTATGATTTCTAGATGATTTTCATGATTGTTCCTGATGCCGCAATTGTATGTTCCGCAACTCCGTCGGATTCATCCCAATTTTGAAATACGTATTCCGCAATTTTTTCCCGCAATTTGCGATTGCGCCGACTTAAATAAAACAAAAGCAGGCAGCGGTTTCCCTCTAAAATGGTGGAAATTTCAAAAGTAGGAAGACTTTGAGAACGAATACAAAATTTGTCTTGAAAATGGAACGAACTATTTGCCCCCGAAAGTAGTTTAAAGATCAATTTCAACAACGAAAGTTACTTGGGGGGAAAGTTGGTGAGTTTTTATTAACAATTGTGATTTTAAGCTGTGCAATTTAAATTTTATGTCCTGTGATGGTAACTGAATATCTGTACTTGTTTGCTGTGCTTGTAAATGAATATTAACTGGAGATTCAATTCATGAAAAAGTTCTGAATAATTTCATGTGAAATTTTGAAAACATATCTGTGGGTCTGGTTCAGTGAACTCTAATACTGGTCTGGTTTAGTCCAGCTGATCTGACCGCGAGTAAAAGGCCTGGAACTAGCTACCAAATAAAAATCCATTTTGCTGTTTTTGATCACTTATATCTTTTATTTTACTTCATGAAACTTGTTGAAACTTTGTAATCATGTTCAGCAAAAAAATTATAAGTCCACCAGAAATTTGGAACTGAAGTAAATTATACTTAATGAGAAATTTGCTAGTTTGGCTCGATAAATGGATCTATTTGACAGAATATAGAAAGAAGAAAGCACAGGAATGATACTATTACGAAATTTCTCTCAGCATTTTAAAATATAATTTTGTAGAGACACCACGTAAGTTTATTATCGCAAAGCTTTCGATCCGTAAGCTGAGATATTCATAAGTGCTAATATTAAATTAACTACGTCAAATCTTTGCGATAATAAACTTACGTGGTGTCTCCACAAGACTATGTTTTAATTTCTTATTCGCCATGCAAACATACAAGGAACTTAGCATTTCTTTTGTAATTCAGCTATTAAAGAAAGTTACGAGGAAAATTCTATACAGCAGCCAGACTTAATTACATCAGCTTAAGTCAGCACCGTGTAATAGCGCTGTAAGATGTGCACAACTACATACAATTGTATATTATTGTATAATGAAACATATTGAGTCATATTAAGGTACAACTCTTTAAGTTTGCAAACCAACTTATTCTTATCATTCGCACGGCAGGCGTCACTGCCTTTAAAACGGCATGGTCACGCAATTATGTCTTTGCCACGCGAAATTCCGTCTTTCACTCGCTAACTTTCTATTTAGTGTAGTTTTCGTTACGGAGGCCTTCGCCAGCTACAGTGTTTTGATCTAAAAAAGCTTGAAAAAAACCTCAGCAATTTGGAGGTTTACAAGCAAGGACAATACTTTGACCCTTTAATTCTTTTAAAACCAATTCTTCCTGCTCTCAGGAAACATATCTAAATTTATATGGCATTTGAATAAATTATAAAAGAAAGTCTTTCTAATCAAGCTCACTTTTAATAGCCAAATATTTGTCTCAAGCGTTCGAACAAAATCGTCTTAGACTACTGTTTCTCATTAGACTAGCCATGACACGTTAAAAAATGGCAACTTATCCCCATAGAAACTTAATAAAGAAGACCCCTTTGTGCCACGTCAGCCCGTCTTGAACCGAAATTCACAAGTTTACAATAGTTTGTTCAATATATTTCGATTAAGTTTTTAAAAAGGAACAATTTGGCGGGTTTTTCACCAAAATCTGTTTGGCCAATGGAAAGGTACAGCAGTGTAAAATTTAGTCAATATTGGGTCGACTCTCAAAACACTTTGTTGTGAAATATGCAAGGCTTAATTGTGATTGAGGCAATTGTACGCAGCATTTTTTAAGAATTTGTTTTAATTGTCCATAATGAGTGCATGTTAAATAAACATTAAATACAACTTTGGTATTTAAACTTGAAATGTTATATTAATCTTTGCGTCTAACACTAATTCGCTATGCTGTACAATAGTTTATATTTAATATATATTTTTAGACTCGCAGTTCATTGTCAAAATATAGATAATATCTCTGAGTTTTTGTACAGACTTTCATGATACAGTAAACTGTTATTCCCAGTATTTGTAGTCTTCTTCTATTGCTAGTGGTTCTGTTCGACAAGCGCTTGGCGTTGTTCGTGGACTCGAGTTATGAACTTGATAGAAATTAAAAGTTCTTCACGAACATAAGTTTTCAAGCGCTAGAGTTCTCAATGTTTTTATCCTTGTCGTGTGCTGTTCGCCAACAAACCATTCAACAACAACAAAATATTCTTCTAGTAGCTGGCGGGTCGCTTTGGGTGACTAGCTAGCAGGTTTTCAACATCAAATGGTCGACTTGTGGTCGCTTTCTCCGATTCATCTTCGCTACAGATAATCACTTCATGCTTAACTTCGATTTGGTCGCCTGGAATGTGAATCTCTGTTCTCCCTTCGACTTGGGGTTCTGTTTGCGAAGCTGGACTGTCCACAGTTTGCGGACTTTCAACCATTGCGTATTGAGGCGGGCTAGCCGATGGACTTCGGACCACCGTCTCGGATCTTGATCTGATTGGTGGGCTTTCTACCACAGCGTACTGCGACGGGCTTTCGACCATTTTGTCACTCACGGAAGGTGGACTCTCGACCATTGCATAGTTATTGAACTGAAACACGTCGCTTGGGTAGTAACAGAATTTCGGGGCAGCTTTTTTTTGAAACTTTCTCTGATGTGTCGACCCTCTTAGGAATTCTTCGTAGTGTTGTGGGCTCAGTGTCCAGAAATGCCCTTTCCCGTTCGGACTGCGACCCAACTTTACAAAGCAATCGTTTAGACTTAGGTTGTGTCTGATGCTATTCTTCCATCCGCTTCCTCGGTTCTTGAAATACGGGTATTTGGTTTGTATTGTCTTGTAAATCTCGCTCAAAACCAGCTTCTTTTCCGGCGAATTGAGGATCGCTTCCCCGATCAAACGGACGTAGGATTGTTTTGGTTTTTCTTCCTCTCGACCAGGCGGACTGCACGCGGTGGTTTTGAAACCGTCTAAAATTGTTCTCTGGTCATACAGGCTGAGGAAAGCGCGGGTGAGCGCCTCTCTTTGAGCGAAGTGAAGGAAGGCCGGGTTCACGGCCAACGGTTGAAGTCGGTAGTGGACATTGGTTGTCGATTCTGTGTACGGCCAGGAGTAAGCAAGACTTGAGGACTGAAGATCTCTGTAGTACGCGACTTGAGAGCTTGTCATACCTTCGGCCAGTTCGATTGAGTTGTCCGACGATTGATTGCTTGTCACGGGCATTTTTGCTAACGGATTTGTTGTGGCAAACTTCGTGTCAACTCTAATGAGAAAGTGTTTTGAATACACGTATATATTTATACTTTATACTCGTCTTTGGGAATCCCCTTCGAGAGCTTGTTCAAATGTCAATCTTTTCTGATTTGATTGAACTGAGAGCCGTGCTCTTTATATATACACCAAGACCGGATTTGAAATTAGCTTCGTAAATAAGTATATTGGCCAAGCTCTTGATTGTTAGTGTCGTAGAATATCGTAGAGAACGCAAGCATCACTGAGCCATCGAATTCATGTCCAGGCAGGGATCATGATTCCTTAAACACTTTAAGCTTCCTTCCTGCCTGGAAGTTATTTAACTGCAATTAATGGTAAAAGACAAGCCTTGTCCAGCGAAACTTGCTTGAATTGAAAAAGTTTAAAAGGTTACAAGAGAAGCTTTGATGTGCGCATTGAATATATTTTCGTTTATTTTTTGCCTTCTTGCACAGCAATTCCACAACATCCTTTCTGGCTTTTCATGATTTCAATGGACCCATATACTCTTATCAAAAGGAAATCGCGTAATACTCAAACAAAGCGAAACCCTTGTCCTCTTTAATTACACGCTTTTTTAAAACTTGCTTAAAAATAGGCACGCTATCGCGTACGCTAGCGCACATTAAAAACTTAAAAATTGTTGAATTGTTTAAAAAATTTAAACAAATTTAGACAAATTTATGAAAAATGAGCACGTCACTGCGTACTCGAATACAGCGGAGACATTATAGAATTACATTGGTAAAATCGACTCGTGCCTTCGTTAGCTGTTGGTCGCTTTGTTGCTATAACGCCAGTATATTTAATTAACATCTATGGCCTAAGGCTAACGTTTTTGCCTTTTAATCTCAACAAAAATGAACTAGCGCAGTATTTTGAGTCCAAAACATCCTCCTTTTTTTGTAAAACTTTCCCAGCACAAAAACTTAATATTTCATTCGCTACTAAGTTTACTCCATTGCTATTTTATTTATGCGTTTCAGCAGGTGCTATATTTTGTAATCGTAAAACGTTTACGTCGATATTGATGGTATATACATCGTTTTATTGACGACCGGAGCAAAGTACTTGAAATTTTGTCGTTCGACTTAGTGCTTTACCGTTCGCACATTGTGCCTGTAGTTTAGCTCGTGTGAACGTATTTTGATGGCACTCTGTGTCTTGCGTAAAAGAGATCATGATATTGTGGTTTTGTGAGATCGAATCGCGCGGTTAACCTCAAAAATGTTGATGCTACCCGGAGCGAATTGAGATGCACTTGTATTTTTGCGTGGCAAATTGGTGTTGTGTACTCAAGTGGAAGACCATCGTGCTAGCATTGCAAAGGTTTCTCGCCCCAGTCAGGCATATCTTTCAGCTTTCTCGGTGTGGATATAAACTCAGAGTAACGCCACACTCATTTTCAGCTGAGTACATCGAGATACATAAAAATCATTATTGCACTTAAGATTGTTACTTGCTATCGAAGGCACTAGACTTAGTTTCCAAATATCACATACTCGAAGCGACCTTGACACAGAGCATCAGGCCAGCATACCAAAGGTCGTAATTTCGCCTCCCGCCGTGGTAATGCATATCAGTTTTCAGCTTGCCCGGTCTTGGAGTAATACCATAAATATGCAGTTCTATATATTTTCCACCAACTTCGATACTTTTATTCATAGAACACAGAGACAATCTTAGTTCGAACTTGTGTTAGAAACTAACAAGGAGAGAAATCATGTCTCGAAAAACGTGCAACAGAGCACAATTTATTCAAATGGGAAAAACATTTACGAAAACTAAATAGTTTTTACATGCTTGACGCGCAGCAAATTATAGAAATTTTTGCTTAAGTGCGATTTTATTATTTTTGTTTGCACGGAAGGAAAAGATGTGTTAAACTCTATAGCAATTTTGATACAGTTATTCATGCAAAGAATTCGCTGTATATTGTCAATTAAAACTTGTGTTTAATATACAATTTTCGCACAGGGAAATACTCGAAACGTGAAGGAGAAGTCGTCGTATTTTACGAAATTGCATTTGTTTTCCTAGCTTAAAGTATTTCTTTTTTGTCTAAAATCTTCAAGCTTTTATGCTAAATTCAACTTCTTAATAACTTCAATTTGATTTGATACGCAACCCAATTTTTGGTGTTAAGTGTTTCTGCTCAAAACTCAGAACACTAGCTTGGGCTCGTCTTATTGAGGGACTTTTGTCTTTAGTTCGAGTCTGGTTAAATTGTAATGATAAAGGAAAAATTTCGTGCCCACCGACAAAATTGCTGCGTCAATGGAAACGCGTCATAAGGTTTATCTGTATATAATGACAAAAACATAATTCATCTTTATTCACACGTTTGTGAATAGTTTGTTTTCCCGGCAGCAAATTGACAGTAGGTAATATTGAATAGAATGTATGCAATTAGGGTAGCAGGGAGGTTTAGTTTCCCGAGATATCATTACTGTCACGAAAGCTTGAAATATTTAGCCAGGATTACACGGTGCTCGAAATTAAAAAGCCATTAACAACTGTCTGATGACAAACTCGCCCAAACATGCTCGCTAATTTATTTATCCTAACTTTTAATCGACAACTGTAAATGATTCATTTGCTGTTTATGAAAGCGAAGGACAATCGCGTTATTAATCCCAGCTTGTTTGGAGTATTGTTCCTGGTTTCACAAACGAGTCAAAACAGTCATATGATTACCTGTGAATTTTTAATGTTCCAGTGTACTTTGCATGCGAAACATGCCAAGTAAACTGATCTGGTCAAATTCTGTGTACAGCTGTTTGCCCCATACAAACGACCATTTTTTTTCCGACATAAGTTTCTTGAACGGGTCTACTTGCATTTCTGCCAGTACATATACCGGTCTGCCTTGTTCAAAGATGTAAAAGTGTTGTGCGTACACCATAAATTGTTCTGTCTTTTGGTGTTAAGTATTTGGGTGAAAATGATGTTTTGAGTTTATGTCTATACCGAGAAAGCTGAAAAATATGGCTGACCACGGTCGGAACCGAACCATCTAGTCAATACCGTATTTAATGTAAGGTACTTAGCTGGTAGCCATCTTGAACATGACATACTGTATGTCTGATCACGGAGCACCACGGCTAAGATGGAATTAGGTTAAGAGGATTTAGTCAAGAGGCTGCCTTCATGCAAGTTGATTCTCAAGATTGTTATCCATAACTTCGACGCAATTTGTTTCAAAAACTTGCAGCAAGTCAGCAATGTATCAATGAAAATTGTAACAAGTCTGATTTTTACAGACTTGATACAACTTGTTGAAGCTAACAGGCTGGATGAAACTTGATGAAGCTAACAGGCGTGATGACAATGACTTGCATCAAGCCCGCAAAGCCCGTAACTTGCATCAAGCCTGTGATATTTCTGACTGGGTACTGCGTGAATTGTAAAGTGAATTTTGTAAATATTGTAATTTATTTGTAAATGTATCCCCAATGTTGTACAACACAATGAAAGTAACAATTTACACGAGCCAGTATTCAACTCGGTATTGTGAACATAGAACTGTTGTATAGGCCAACACAGAAAAGTTATTGTTAACGCATAAAGTCACCATATATCGTTATTACATCGTTTTAGGTTGAAAATGAAAGAAATGCTGTATTCTAATGTCTCTATTTGGATGGGAACAGTCATGACATTGGAATAAATAAGTAAGTTTTTGATATTTTTGTGGTAGAATGTTATTATTTGTGAATTTTTCCAATCATTTTCATAAGGGCTTTAATTTAGCATGAACATTGAAGAATACAATCTATGGCCATGTTCGAGTGGCTTTTTTTAAAGTTATGCAGTATAAGTAAAGTCGTTTTGTTTGCGTTTCCTCCTGTAGTAACACTGGATAAATAATAGTTGATGGTCCTTACTGCATGGGCCTCTAGGAAAAACAGTTCAAAACTGATAGAGCTATCAATAGTAAATAACGTTAGTTTAGTTTAGGTTTCCTCCTGTAGTAAAACTGGAACAGTAAGAGATGATCCTTACTGGACCTCTAGGAAGAAAGGTTTAGAACTAATAGAGCTAGATATCTACTATAAATAAAGTTATATGACATCAAATATATTTCGTGCAAGTTTGAAAGGCGCTGATACAAGGTGTGAAATATTTGTACTTTGTAAATTAGAATACGTCACACCCGATTATGACCTTTCACTGTATGTTTCCTCACGACCTTCTACTAGTTGTATACAACTTTTAAGTTGCCGAACTTATGTACAAAACCCCTAATGATCTATACGAGTTATCGTGGCTGGAATGCCTTGTAACTAAGTATAAACTGTAATATTATGACGAACTTCTGGTTGATTATCACCTCGCTTATCACTTATATCCAGTATAAATAATGTTTAGCCTCCTGTGGTAACACTGGATCAATAAAAGATGATCTTTGCTGGACCTTTAGGAAGAGCAGTTGGAACTGATAGAGCTATCCAGTATAAATAAAGTTATTTAGTTAAGATTTCCTCCTGTAGTAACACTGGGTCAATAAGAAATGATCCTTACTGGGTCTCAAGGAAGAACAGTTTAGAACTGATAGAGCTATCCAGTATAAATAAAGTTAGTTTAGTTTAGGTTTCCTCCTGTAGTAACACTGGATCAATAAGAGATGATCCTTACTAGACCTCTAGGAAGAACAGTTTAGAACTGATAGAGCTATTCAGAATAAATAAAGTTAGTTTAGTTTAGGTTTCCTCCTGTAGTAACACTGGATCAATAAGAAATGATCCTTACTGGACCTCTAGGAAGAACAGTTTAGAACTGATAGAGTTATCCAGTATAAATAAAGTTAGTTTAGTTTAGGTTTCCTCCTGTAGTAACACTGGATCAATAAGAGATGATCCTTACTAGACCTCTAGGAAGAACAGTTTAGAACTGATAGAGCTATTCAGAATAAATAAAGTTAGTTTAGTTTAGGTTTCCTCCTGTAGTAACACTGGATCAATAAGAAATGATCCTTACTGGACCTCTAGGAAGAACAGTTTAGAACTGATAGAGTTATCCAGTATAAATAAAGTTAGTTTAGTTTAGGTCTCTTCCTGTAGTAACACTGGATCAATAAGAGATGATCCTTACTTGACCTCTAGGAAGAACAGTTTAGAACTGATAGAGTTATCCAGTATAAATAAAGTTAGTTTAGTTTAGGTTTCCTCCTGTAGTAACGCTGGATCAATAAGAGATGATCCTTACTGGACCTCTAGGAAGAACAGTTTAGAACTGATAGAGCTATTCAGAATAAATAAAGTTAGTTTAGTTTAGGTTTCCTCCTGTAGTAACACTGGATCAATAAGAAATGATCCTTACTGGACCTCTAGGAAGAACAGTTTAGAACTGATAGAGTTATCCAGTATAAATAAAGTTAGTTTAGTTTAGGTTTCCTCCTGTAGTAACACTGGATCAATAAGAGATGATCCTTACTAGACCTCTAGGAAGAACAGTTTAGAACTGATAGAGCTATTCAGAATAAATAAAGTTAGTTTAGTTTAGGTTTCCTCCTGTAGTAACACTGGATCAATAAGAAATGATCCTTACTGGACCTCTAGGAAGAACAGTTTAGAACTGATAGAGTTATCCAGTATAAATAAAGTTAGTTTAGTTTAGGTCTCTTCCTGTAGTAACACTGGATCAATAAGAGATGATCCTTACTTGACCTCTAGGAAGAACAGTTTAGAACTGATAGAGTTATCCAGTATAAATAAAGTTAGTTTAGTTTAGGTTTCCTCCTGTAGTAACGCTGGATCAATAAGAGATGATCCTTACTGGACCTCTAGGAAGAACAGTTTAGAACTGATAGAGCTATCCAGTATAAATAAAGTTAGTTTAGTTTAGATTTCCTCCTGTAGTAACACTGGATCAATAAGAGATGATCCTTACTGGACCTCTAGGAAGAACAGTTTAGAACTGATAGAGTTATCCAGTATAAATAAAGTTAGTTTAGTTTAGGTTTCCTCCTGTAGTAACACTGGATCAATAAGAGATGATCCTTACTGGACCTCTAGGAAGAACAGTTTAGAACTGATAGAGCTATCCAGTATAAATAAAGTTAGTTTAGTTTAGGTTTCCTCCTGTAGTAACACTGGATCAATAAGAGATGATCCTTACTGGACCTCAAGGAAGAACAGTTTAGAACTGATAGAGCTATCCAGTATAAATAAAGTTAGTTTAGTTTAGATTTCCTCCTGTAGTAACACTGGATCAATAAGAGATGATCCTTACTGGACCTCTAGGAAGAACAGTTTAGAACTGATAGAGTTATCCAGTATAAATAAAGTTAGTTTAGTTTAGGTTTCCTCCTGTAGTAACACTGGATCAATAAGAGATGATCCTTACTGGACCTCTAGGAAGAACAGTTTAGAACTGATAGAGCTATCCAGTATAAATAAAGTTAGTTTAGTTTAGGTTTCCTCCTGTAGTAACACTGGATCAATAAGAGATGATCCTTACTGGACCTCTAGGAAGAACAGTTTAGAACTGATAGAGTTATCCAGTATAAATAAAGTTAGTTTAGTTTAGGTTTCCTCCTGTAGTAACACTGGATCAATAAGAGATGATCCTTACTGGACCTCTAGGAAGAACAGTTTAGAACTGATAGAGCTATCCAGTATAAATAAAGTTAGTTTAGTTTAGGTTTCCTCCTGTAGTAACACTGGATCAATAAGAGATGATCCTTACTGGACCTCAAGGAAGAACAGTTTAGAACTGATAGAGCTATCCACCACATATAGTTATATTCTTCACTGTGAAAGTACAGGCTTACTAAAGAGTTTACAGCATATGCCTAGCTTATTACCGTCTGGAAGTGGCACATATCCCCCCCCCCTTTTTCTCTCTAAGCCATACATGGATGCCACGCCTTCTGTGCCTTCTAGCCAAGTCAGTTAAATATTAACACCAGAAACACTTGTCAGATTTAAAATGTAAAAAACCCCAAAATAACACATCATCAAGTGCTCTGCAGCAAGTACTTAGATTGCCTGTCAAAAGAGTTTGCTCTTTAACTTGAACAGAATTACAATATATGTTGCGTGTGAGCGGAAAAGGGCATGATATAAGACTTCAGAGTGTGCTATTCATATAAACAAGTCAAATATAATCTCTTTTCATGCTTTCGCATACACTTTGAATTAATAAGGCAAATAAACATCAACAAAGGTGCCCAGTGAATTGTATTTTTCTCATCACGAAAAGATTGAATTGAAATTTGACTAACAATAAAATAGTTCTTGTTCGGTATCGGTTCAAAATATGATCACCACAGTGATTAAATACTCGCAGTGTAAGAATTGCTATTTTACCTGACGTCAATGTCTCGAAGCTTTGTTGGTCTATGGGTCATAAGATCGTTTGATAAAAAATGACAAATTTCTGTTGGTAAACCCGCTGGAATGCTAGTGAAATTACGATGAGTTATAGGAGATTTTAGTGCTATTTCACCTGGTTTTAAAGATATTATATTCGGTATTTTAGCCCTGTAAGTTTACTTTGTCTTAAACGTGAGAGTTTACGATCTTTCTTTTTTCTATTGTCTTATAGAGTGTACCCTATCTGTATAAATATACTGTGAATCACATGTAGAGACTAAATCCCACTTGACAAATTGTAAATAACTTTTTACGTAAATTAAAGATAAATAATGAAGTAAATTGAGAATAACTTTTAGTCAAGTAAAAATTGACTTTCTTATTCATACTATCACGGAAGATACCATGTAAAATCTTGTTTTACAAATTCTTGCTAAAATTTTATAAAAAATTTACAAGTTATTTCGAAACCACATGCTGAAGCAATGTGCTTTTAGCCTATAAAGGTGATTTAGAAGTCTCTTCACAATTAAAGTACGTATTTACACATTTTGGATTAAAGAAAAATTTTCCAGCGAAATATTAATCTACTTCAAATGGCGTCACAAGACCTTTCTGGAAACATGAGTTATTTAAATATTATTTTTAAAAAGTTGTTGTGCAATATTTTTCTCAAAGGGGATTCCTTGTGAGTTGTGTTGAAGGACACTAAAAGCCCTAAGCCAATCGAAAAGACAACTTAAAGTCAGGAAATTGTCCGGAAACGAAGATATGCATTTCGAGGGCTTGAAATTCGGAATGTGCATTCAGTACTGGGTAACTAAATGGCTTTTAATTCGTAAAGCTTCAGTTTAATTCCGGTAATGCGTACAATTTTTATCGTAAATTTCCGCAGTTCACATTAGAGGGCAGAGCTTTCCAATGAGCATATTATAGTTAGTTTAGTTAGTTTAGTTTGTTTCATTTTGCAGCAACACTTGATCTTTAATCTTTAGGAAGAACAGTTTAGAAGAGATAGAGCTGCCCAGTATAAATTACTGATTTGGTTTAGTTTAGGTTTCCTCCTGTAGTAACACTGGAGCAATAAGAGATGATTCTTACTTGAACTCTAGGAAGAACAGTTTAAACAGATAGAGCTACCCAGTATAAATAACGTTAGTTTAGTTTAGGTTTCCTCCTGTAGTAACACTGGATCAATAAGAAATGATCCTTACTGGACCTCAAGGTAGAACAGTTTAGAACTGATAGAGCTATCCTGTATGAATAACGTTAGCTTAGTTTAGGTTTATTCCTTTAGTAAAACTGGATCAATAAGAGATTATCCTTACTAGACAGTTATCCAGTATAAATAAAGTTTGACATGTGTTTCCTACCGTAGTAATACTGGATCAAATGTGATCTAGGAAGAACGGCTTAGAGTGATATAAAAATAAGGAATTTGAGGTGGAAGACCTTCCTAATAATGAACCAAAAGCATCGCTTAGCTTAATACATTTAATGACAGCAATCATATATTTGCTTGTCGCTACCCATAGGCAATTTAATTCGATAGCAACATTTGCGAATTTCCGGTCACTTAAATTAGCGTACGCGTGAACGTTAATCGCTACTTGTCCAAGGCGACCTCAACACTTTGATTTAAGTGCGTGATAAACATTACATTATAGTTATCTAAATCTATTGTCTCGAACTATGCATGTTAAAATAAAGTGAAGTTTAGCAATTTTCCCCCTTCAAAAAGGGCAGCTTCCTTCCCTCTTTGCTTAAACCTGCGTGAGGATTGAGGAATGTTGGAGCTTTCTTTCGGTTTTAAGAGGTAATTCTGGTCCAATAAGTCTCATTGTCGGAGCTGACTGAAATGTTGTTGGTAGGTTTTGTTCCTCAGGGCGTTAGAAGTACAAAGATTCTCGTACAAATTCCCGCTTGTAAACTCTCATGCAATTCTTGTTCTCGTTTGACAAGGACATGAGAGATGAGAAAACTCTCATGCAAATGATACAAACTCTCGCTTCTCCAACTCTCATGCAACTCTTTTTGCCGTTTGACCAATTAAGGCATTTGAGTTGAGAAAACTTTCACACGAACTCTTGCTTGTCAATTGACTAGGGCTTTAGGTTATCAGAAAACTTTCATACAAACTCTCTCTTGTCAACTCTCATGCAATACTTGTCTTTTAACCAACACACGATTGGTAGAAAGCGTTCATATCTCGTTTATTCTCAATTCTCATGCAACTCTTGTTCAGGTACCAAGACATGCGAGTCGCCATACAAACTCTCTCGCTTGTCAAGTTTCAGCTGTTGATCTTTAAGCTAGTAAGGGATATTTAGGATCTCAGAAGAGCTTCCTATCACAAAGGCTTGGGAGAGAAAACCTAAATCACGGTCTCATTTACCAGTGTAAAGATCAGATTTTCTAGGGCGCAAAGCGGAAAATTGCATGAATTCTGATACTTAAAATAATATAGGTACACGTAGAACGGATATGTCTCTTAAACTGTACAATAATTTTAATTTAAGTTCACTTCCGTAAGTCTTTTCAACTTCACCGTTTCCTGGTTTGTATTGAACGAGTTTTGGTGCGACTACTTCTAGCGTTACGGAGTAAGACGAAGCACGTAGCAACTTAAACGAAAGCGTGTCGACGGAACACGCACGCAAGGATCTCCAAGCTAGCGCGCGTGGGCGACACTACGGAACGTTTTATTTGTAATGAAAAGTTTCTCGTGTTCTAGATAGGTCTTCTGCGAAGGTCAACACTTATTAGTCTGAGGTTGCTACAGGAGTTAACCTTAACAAAACTCATTTTTTACTGCATGGTTAGCACTGTTCTTCCAGGAGGTCCAGTAAGGATTGTGTCTTAATGATCTAGTGTTTCCAACTAATGTAACTTTATTTATGCTAGATAGCTTTATCAATTCTAAACTGGTCTTACTAGAGGCTAAGAAAGGAATATCTCATATCGATCCGGCGTTAGTACAGGAGGAATATCAGTTTTAAACTAAAGATCCAGTAAGGATCATCTCTTACTGATCCAGTGTTACGACAGGAGGACCCCTGAACTAAACTAACTTTATTTATACTGGATAGCTCTATCAGTTCTAAACTGCTCTTCCGAGAGGTCCTGTAAGGATCATCTTTTATTGATCCAGTGTTACTACTGGAAGAAACCTACTAAACTAGCTTTATTTGTACTGAACAGTTCTATCAGTTCTAAACTGTTCTCCCTAGAGTTTAAGTATGCATAATCTCTTATTGATCCAGTGTTACTGCAGGAGGAAACCTGATCTAAGCTATCTTTATTTATAGTGGATAGCTCTATCATCTCTAAACTGTTCTTGTCTGTCAGAGGTGCAGTAAAGATCATCTGTTATTGATCCAGCGTTACTCCGGGAGGAAATTTGAACTCTGTTTATACGAATAGGTTTATCAGTTGTAAATTGTTTTCAACCATAGATTTCGCCAAAAGAGGTGATCTTTTATCTATGTTAACTAATGGTAATATTTGCGAAAACGAGACTGACTTTATTTCTGAATGGTCTTTATTAAGTATGAAAGCTCTATCAGTTCCTAACTGTTCTCCCTACAGATTTTTAGATCATCTTAGTAGGTCATCTTTGAACAACTTAGCCTAAAAGTCAAATGATAGTCGCCTCTTCTTTATTTCTGATTACTTCAAAGGGAGACTTAAACAGTCTGAACTTTAGCCCATATGCTTTGAGTTGAGACTAAAACGGCATTCCCTGCTGACCAAGTTTAACTTACACTCCAATTGCAAACGAGGCTGGCATTGGATAATTTGATGAATTATACAATTCCTTGCAATTATAATACCAAAAATTTTTACATTGCTTCTGGCGCTATTTCTTTGTATATTTAAAAGCACAAAGAAGTTCGTTTATGCTCCGGAGTTCTAGACGTTTTCTCATCGTTTCCCAAGCTTCAATATTCCAAGTCTAATTCATTGGAGGAAGTACTTTATATCGCAGTTCTTTAGTTGTTTCCCAGCTTTCAAAATATTGTAAGTTTCCTTGATCGAAAAAAAAAGTTAAATTTAAGTTGTCACTTCCGTAGTGTACAATTGATTGATTATCAATTATTCATGTTAAATGATATGGGTTTATAAATGATAAAATAATACAGCGATCGTAAAAGGTTTTGATGCAGATGAGTTTAGCCATAGATTAATCAAAGGACGGACTGGAAACGATGGCTAAAGCGGTAATGTTGCTGATCTTACATAAATATATTTCAGAACTTTGTATTTACATATTTAAAACAAAAACAGCAATATTTAAGCAATTATCCGATTTTAAAACTCCTTTTGAGTAGAACAAACTGAAAAACTAACAATTAATTTTTATATAACTTATGACTTCACAAACATCGGCGTTGCACGTCAGTTCAACCAATTTGAAGATGCTCTTTTTGGTTACGTGATAGATTTCGTTCGTCCTTAGATGAAAATTTAGTCTTTAATACTATCCATTGACGAGGGTGCTTGTTAAGACATCATTTTGTAAGTTCAATTATTCCGGCATGGTTCGCAGGGTATCCCTGAACTTAATGCTTTGTCCCCAGCAGGTCATCGAGGTTGCTGAAACGAAAAACATCTTTCCACATTCTTTTTTGTCTGGGTTTTTTACTGGTCGTAGAAGATAGTTCTGGAAATAAGACGTAGAGTTGCAAAAAGCGTCCAATCTTTCTCAGGGCAAAATTTTCAAAGTTTGTAAACCTTCCTCAAAGTGTTGTAAAGTTGGGCTTTTCGGACCGAAGTTGAGAATGAATCTTGAGAATGAATCACCATTTTTGCCGAAAAAAGGCATGATTTCTGGAATAAGTCATCATCTATTAATTTTTTTGTCATGTTAGTGTTTAGAATTTATTATGTAGTGTCTTGACATGAAACCGCCTCACTGACTGCCCATTTTGCAAACCTTCCTCACGAGTAATACCTGCATACCCGTGGCTTTTTTGCAACTCTCATGAGACGTCGACTCTTGGTTGCAGGGGTGCTCAAGGGTACAGCTTTATCAGCCTGTGGTTTTCTTTTAGCTGTACCTTTTTATGTCACACTCATTATCTATGCATTTGTGGCCAGGGATTAATTCCTCCTGTATGGTAACACGTTATGAATAAGAGATTATCGTAACGGCATGGACCTTTAGCAAGAACAATTTATAACTGATAGAGCTAAAAATAAAGTTGGTTTAGTGCAGGTTTCATCTTATTGTAACACTGGAGGAATAAAAGATGATCCTTACTGGACCTCTAGGAAGACCAGTTTATAACTGATAGAACCATCCTGTACGAATAAAGTTAGTTTAGTTAAAGTTTCCTCCTGTAGTAATACTTAATGGATAAGAGACGATCCTTTACTGGACCTCTAGGAAGAACAGTGTAGAACTGATAGAGCTATCCAGTATAAATAAAGTTAGTTTAGTTTAGGTTTCCTCCTATAGTAACACTGGATGAATGAGAGATGATCCTTACTGGAACTCTAAGAAGAACAGTTTTGAACTGATAGAGCTATCCAGTATAAATAAAGTTAGTTTAGGTTTTTTCCTGTAGTAACACTGGATCAATAAGAGGTGATCCTTACTGGACCTCTAGAGAAAATAGTTTATTATTTGGAACTGAAGGGCAACTAATGTAAATAGTTTTTTTCCTGTTTATTAGGGAGTGATCACTAGATCAGTACCATGCGGGACAAATTGATGAATTACAATATGGTATGTGTGGGATTTCCAATTCATAAGGTGTGTTTCTCAATAGGTGTTTTTACAATTGGTTAACTATGCAGTTTGTGCATAAAATCTTGGGATCTGTAATAGATATATCGAAGATTAAACGTTTTGAAGATTTGGATAGTTTGTAATAGACCATTCCCCTTTTAGACAAACTTTTAAATGAGGAATATTCATTGGCACAGCTGAAAAGAGCATCCTATATTTAGTAAAATGGTGAAGTTTGGTCGCAAAGTATTGTAAAATGTTGAAGTATAGCCCTGTGAAGTGTGCGAATTTTGTGTACTTTTGTATTATGCGCGGAAAAGCGTAGTCACATTTCGAAATCTGATTACACTTTTCCACGCATAATACAATAGTATACAAAATTCGCACTCTTCACAGGGCTATATTTCAACATTTTACAATGTTTTGCAACCAAACTTTACAAGTTTCTTACAATCTTACTAATAGTGTAAGAGGGGGATCGCCTATTAATTCAAGAACCGTACGGGTGGCGAACTCACACTTATTTGCTAGTGAAATTTCGTTAATAGAGTATTTTATTTTTACATTTGCATGGCGATTTTTCTGTCCTTTCGGCTTATTCCATGATCTCAAAGCGACAACGCTCGCTTCAACAAAAGCGATGACTTTTTTACGTGATCGCCACGCGCGACTTCCGCGAACGAAATCACTCGCACGACAGGACATCGATGACGTAAGACACGATTAATACGTGAACGAGGCAAGCAAGCTGCCTCTCTGATCATAGGCGGCCCAATTCAGTGTGTAGTTTCATATAGAGATCAGTTTATATAATAATGTATGAAGTGTGTTTATGTGCGCACTGATCTCTATATGAAACTACACACTGAATTGGGCCGCCTATGCTCTGATTGGACGATCTCAATACATGTAAATCATATTAATGCAACACATCTACATGCAATAAAATGAAAATTTAGGACTGATGAACAAACTAAGTTGTTTGAGCATGTACAAGACTTTTGACAGGCGTGAAACCACACATACACCTGGAGATCAAGTTGTACTATATTATCACTTGTGAATGAAACGATTGTATTTTTACTGCTTGTTAAGTGGCATTAAATCATGTCTAAGGAGGTACTAAGTAGTTTTTTGTGTTTAACAGCTGTTTTGGTTCATGTTATCTTCAAGCAAAGCATCGAAATGTCAAACTGAGCGCAATCACAATACGTATAATCGATTATGTATTCAATTAGAGCCATGGTGTCATTTTTAAGTCTTTCATTGAAATCGACCGTCTTTTGGGGGGGCTGAAACCAGGATTTAAATATTAGTTTTCACAATGAAGTAAATCAATTTGAACAAACTTGTTTATCTTCAAACTGAATAAAAAATTTCATTGAAAATAGTAAAAACATCGTCTAAATGTATTAAAATATTGACCAAAGTACTGACTCAAAATATTGAAATAATTGTCCTCAGTTTCTTGAGTTTGAAATTTTACTAATATAATCAAATGTACTTCTGGTCATAATTTCTGACGAGTGCTCGATATTTCGAGTCGCTGTTATCAGACTTGTCGCCATCAAGCCGGAACAAGCAATGCAAACGCATCCTGACTTCGGCCCGACCATACTACAAGCCCACAGTGGACTTGCTGCATTTCTGACTATGTATGAACATGGTGCTAGGCCTGCTCAGTGCGTTACTGCACTCGTTAGCCGTGCCAAGAAATGAACAAAGAAATATGACCGTTTCGTCATCCACACAAATAAGCCAACCATGCGAGGCAATTCATCAAGGGAAAATTTGCTGCCTACGAAATTCAAGTATCCTTTAAGTCTTGGCTTTCTCGCGAGCCCTGTAAACATACTTAAGTCCGTAAAAATATCATTTTCGTTCAGTCATAGCAATTAGCCTTGGGCTAATGCGTACAAGCTACAAACAAACATAGACCTTGTGAAAATAAATCACTTGCCAAAGACTTTGTACTGTAGCGAAAATAGCGCAAGAGCGTAGTCCAGGAAACCGTTGAAAGCCTCCTCGTACAAAGGGCTTGATAAAAGGCTGTCTAGCTTGCATAAAAGAAGAAAGAAACGGGGATTAAAATGCTGAGTAAATTGTTTGTCATTAATGCTTGATCGTTATGAACGGTTGAAGACGAAAACTGGACTCAAGTACTGGATTGCGCTGTTGATGTAATCTTGAGTGAACTTGGATATAGGAACAATTGGACGTTGATCAACTTTGCAAGACTCGACGTGATGCCCTTATTCAGAGGCAAAAGTATTTTGACATATAGTGAAGGCATTTTCAAAAGTCCAAGTTCCTCTCATTCTAATCCATCTAGTATATTCGATCAATTCCATCTGATTATTTTGTATCCAGTTGCTGAGCATTTGTTTGGTTAGAGGTCGCCTCTTTTTTGCCCTTTAGAATTGGCTGGGCACTTGCTGGTGTCCTCTGGGAAGAGCAGTTTGGAACTTGTGGATCTATCTACCCAATATAGATATGCGTTTAGGTTCGGTTTCTTCCTATACTACGATTTTAAATGTAAATACCAGAAATTTCGAATTCATAATGTATAGAAACGCATCTATTTTATACCAGCATGTGTGGTGTTGAGGTCACGACCCTTGTCTTTCAAGCTGGGAGGCCAGTTTCACACCTCACCGCTCAAAATCTTGAAATGATGAAAGGGCTGCCTTTACATTTAACATCAGCATATTTCTATTTATTTATCTATCCTATTTTTACTTATTATCTTCCACTCTCTTGGTTGAGCAGATTCGCCCAACAGGCTATTACCCAATTAATAGGAGATCCGAGGTACGGTAACTGCTCAAAAGTTTGAATACAAGTGTGAAATGTGGTTTGATGTATTGGTAAAGTGATACCCATAGCTTTTTTGGTTAGTCATTCTTTCATTGTTAAAAATTCTGACTTGCATCTTCTAAGGTCTTTGCACACTTGCAATTAAAATAGTATTGGTAGAGCATGCATATAACCTAAAAATCAGGGAAATGGTTTGGCACAGTTGACTAAGCAGATCAGCAGGTGTATTCAAACTTTTGAGCAGTAACTGTACCTACGATTTTAACGTCCTTATCCGAGAAGACTAGCCATTTACTGATGACAATGCAATACTTTCTCCTCAATTATGTAAAGATCTTTGAATGGAGTTCCCACCAAGACTTGAACCTTGACTTCCCGGCTTGGGAGACAAGAGATTGGTCACATGTGACATGTCGATAAAGACTTTCACGTCTTCTAGGAAAAAGACGTTAAAACCTTAGGTAGCTCGGATTATTGCCAATTTGCCAATAACGATGGAATGAGGAACATATAAGCTAAATATTTTATGTTTGACATGTAAAGTAACCATATTAAAGTTCAACATTTTCGAGTTGAGGACATTTTTTATCTCTTGCGAGTCCATTATTTCTGATGTCATCGCTTTTTATGCCTTTCTAGGCTGCGGAAGTTTAAAAAGGGGAAATTGCGGTAGGAAAAATTGATCGCGAGCCTAAAATCTATATACATGCGCGTCGATTGTTCCGTGGGAAACGAACAAGCGAGATGTTCCTCTGGGAAGGTCCGCTTTTGATCCTCACGGATAAATCCAGTCTTTGCTACGTCCTGTTCACAAGCTCAATATTATTAAAAGAGGTGTTTTAAAGTGCCATTACGCACAAACAATGCACATCAACTAACCTAGCTAATATAACATCCTAACACATTCATCTTAGTTGTCACTTCGTGCTATCGATTAAGACACTATTTGGAGTAAATTAGTGTATTTGACCTTGGTGAATGGAAAATTACATATGTTATGAAGGCAACTTTTAAACATATTCTTAACACATTTTTCTTGCTAAATTTCTGTCGAGACACGTTGTTAACGTGCTAAGTACTCTTTGTATATGCTTGCCAGTTATTTACGTCATAATTTAGCAATTTGGAAATAAAAATATTTCAAATTCGCACGACATATTTGGTCAAGAAGTTCCTGTAGAAAACTGTCTACTTTATAGAGTTTTTAAGCTTGCTTGAATGATTGCTTGGATAGATTTGATTTAAAAGTATATTTTATACAATGAATATACGTCTTCAGAAATTTTTAAGGAAGATTTTAAAGACAAGATTTGACACAGTTTATTTTTATCCCCTGAAAGACTTCATTTTTTCTTTTAGAACCGAAAACGATTATTTTTTAGTTATTATTTTCACTGGTGAACTTATTCAAACCACTTGTAGACTCCAAAGAGATCCAAAAAGGATCATCTCTTATCGATCCAGAAAGAAACCGAATCTAAGCAAAATTCTTTAATAATAAAATTCTGTCCTATTCATCCGATTGTAGTATATGTGGGATAACACCACAAGAATTAAACCTGGTAATTAAGCACGTGCACTATCTATTTTATACCTAACTGCCTTAAGCTCATGCTGAAAGAGATTCCTCTTACAGGAAATACATTTTGTATTTTTTATTTGTTGTGGCATATAAATGGACACTCTCTTCGTATATGAAACAAAATTAGTCTGCCAAATGCGTATTTAGGCTGTAATTATGTCATTGTTTGGCCGAAGGTTGGTTCCACCCACTTACAAACCTTTTGAAAACTTACAAAACCTATTTCTTAATTACATTTCCGATTTGGGATCATGGAAACGCCTTCACAAACAAATCATCTGCCACGTACTCCGTTCCCAAATGTGTAAACTATACATCATTTTTTTCAGCATTTATTGATCTTGACAGCAGAGGGACCGTTATGTTCCATTTATGGAACATGAGATTGAGCAAGTTTTGTTGAACAACGTATTTGCCTGTCTAGGGTAAACTGTTTATAAAGAGGGTCATTAAACACCTCGACAAAACAGCAGTGACTTTGGACGCATACTTAAGGCGGAGTGCGTTAATTATCATGTATAAATGGGTTTCTGCGCCGTTAAATATTCGTAATCGGTCACAAACTAGCGGCAGCGATTCAACATATGTTTGAGAAACCAGGAAGAAACTTCGGCGAGGCAGGTGTGTTGATTTCGAATTAAAAATAACAATCGATCACAAAGGAATCTCTTTTGACAATCTCAAGTGGAACGGCTTTAGGTTGAACTATGTTTGAACTCAAAGCTTTTCAAAGGCAGCATTCAATCATGGTGGTGTATTGAGACGTGGGCACGCAGCCAATCAGAGGGGCGTATTTAAACGCTGAGGCAATACAGTTAGTGTTTTGTATAGTTTATTGGCAATAACACGCTGGTTTGCCTGGAACATTAACACACACACAAACACACTCTTGCTTTTGCAAGACCTTGAATCACCTCAGAGCGTGCGAAGGAAGAAGACAGGAAGACTTGATTCATTCAATACGAATTCCTTAAAGAGCTCGGACGGTTAAAAAAGACTGGAGATCTAGAGAGTTCCAGACATCCAAACAGTGAATCGCATAGCGCCGAACGAAGATCACGACCGCCAGCAATGTCGATTTCTGCCCCAAGAGAATCGCACGGTTCTTTTAAAATTGTTGACGCAGATATAACTCATTTCACCGAGCACCGAAGTATTGGCCATCCAAGCAATTTCTACCACGATAGCTGCATGTCCAGCTATCAAGCAGGATTCAATCGTATCCCGTGGGATTTTGGAGTTTATGGTATGGATCCCTATTACCAGGCGCTTTTCTCTTATCGTAGTTTTGCCGGATCGCCTCCATTCTTTCCACGTTCCTTCAAGTCGTTTTACGTAGACGAAGAGAAGCCCAATCAATCCTACATTGGTCTGATTGGCCAAGCGATTATGAGCAGCCAGGATAAAAAAATGGTCCTCAGTGATATATACAAATGGGTGCTTACTCACTATCCGTATTTTCGTAACAAGGGGCCTGGCTGGAAGAACAGCGTACGGCACAACCTCTCGTTGAATGATTGTTTCGTTAAAGCTGGCCGGAGCCCAAATGGAAAGGGAAATTATTGGGCGATTAACCCCGAGAACTACGAAGATTTTCGCAAGGGCGATTTCAGGCGACGTAGAGCGCAGAGACGAAATCGTAAATCAGGACAAAACATTGAAAGTCAAACCGCCACGGATGATGCTTGTGCATCTAAATCCGAGCAAGTGCCGAAACGAAACGAAGACGTGGACTGTGAGGATAAGCAAGTCATTTCGCAGCTCGATACAAATCGACTACAGCCGAAAGAAGACGGCAAAGTACGAACATTCGATGTTGAGAATTTACTTCGAGTCGAAACTACGGAATAGATTTTGTATAGATGACAAAGCACTTTCCAGAAGAGGTTGACGCTCCTAGCCATAGGTCAGAGCAATTTTAACAGAGTATTTCCTTAGAAAACAAAAACTACTTTCAAGACAAAGTGAAGTTCAAATAGCCAAAGATCTTTGTCAAAACATTTCTTCATCTTTTACGGACATAAACCTGTACGTTGTAGCTATGACTGCTACGAGACAATTGTGTGTGTGTATATAATATGGAACTGACATTAAAAAATGTTTATATAGTATTAATATATATATATCGTATAATGAATAGATTGTATTATATTATTATCTATTAAAAATCGTGGTTTACGATAATGCCTGTGTATAATTTTGGTAAATTATTCGGTTTGTTGAGAAATACATCAGGCAAAAATATCACAAGGTCTTGATTAGCAGAGACGAACACCTACTGGTCAAATCAGTTCTTCAGTGATATAACCATTGCTTCAAATTTAATCCATTAACTTATGCATTTCAGCGGCCACTTGTGTAAAGCTGGGTTATCGCTAAATCCTGGTTAAAGATTAACCCCCGTTTTTAGTTTCTGTATTTCTACACATTTGTCTATATCAAAACTTAAGTAACCAAAAATACTGTCGATCCAGACAAGTTTGGGGACAAGCTCGTGCTAAATTCCCTTTGAATTATACGTTATTCATGCAGAGTTACGGCAACTAATTGTTGAACGACCGACTGATTTTACAATGCCTAATTCACATCTTGGCGAAATGTTAGCCATTTTTTGCTCTGGACAAATGTAATCGAACGATTGAGAAGTTAAAGGCTCAGATTGTTCTCCGGCTCGAAAGTGCGATTTCATACTGTGCATAGAAAATTCACTCGTTTATATTTCGTGGAGAAAAGAAACGCACTCGTTGCTTGAGATTTTTGATTACTGAACTTTTTAATTTCTTTGGAGGTCTGGGAGTTCTTGGATGTTAACTGTGGCTCAAGTTAAGGACTTTCGAACCACTGTTTGGTGGGGGGAGTATGTCAAGGTTCGAATCTCGTCCCTCTTTGAATTTTCTCCAGATCACAGTCGTACATTCGTTATGGTTGTGTGCGTCATTAGACTAGATTAAGCTAGACTTCCTGCGATATACAATGATCTGAGAATTTCTCTGTCAGATTTTGTAGTGAAATCAAAGCTCCATATGGATTGAGAAGAATTCAAGTACCTAGCTGAATTAGATCGTCAGAACTTGTTCAGACCCTTCGTTGAAACATTATTGACTATAGCTTTTCCAACGAAGGGCCTTAGTGTTTTTTTTACAGATTGTTGTGTCTTATCAGGCTGTTGCATGCTATGGGCGGTCAAAAATCCATATGCATTGTCCGAGTACCGTTGAAAAACAAGCCGTTAAAACCCCTGGGAAATTTTCGCATCAAATTCCTCGTGGTCATGGACAAAAGTAGTTTGCTCAAGGTCATCACGTCTCGCTATATATTCTGCATACAAACGTTTCAAAAGCCATATACTCATGTAACCTTGTTTGTAAACCTATCAGGCTAACCTCAAGCCCATATCATTCCCACAAAACAGTTCTTGTTTACGACAAACCTATCAACTCTATATGAGCCTGTATTTGAGCGAGAATATGAGCAGTCGGCGAGCTTGTATCATAAATTTCGACCACCACAGAGATTTGGAGCGTGATTTAAACACATTGAAAACTC
Organism: Muricea muricata; assembly: GCA_963855995.1. Taxonomy (NCBI): domain Eukaryota; kingdom Metazoa; phylum Cnidaria; class Anthozoa; order Malacalcyonacea; family Plexauridae; genus Muricea; species Muricea muricata. The sequence continues at coordinate 1,695,534 of OY979728.1, read as the reverse complement.
CTCAAGTATTGGTCGAGTTTAGCAACATTGCACCCTTGAGATACAATTTGAAAAATGTTGCAAATTTCAATAAGATGTTTATGTCTTATTAGTCTGATCATTCTAGTGCATCATACTGCAAATACTAGTGTGATTTAAATAGGTATATTCGCAATCTATTTCTTGATAGAGATAGCCAATTGGAAAACGGTTATTTTACTGACGTATTTTTTAAATTGCCCCAGCACATAAACTATTGAATTAATCTAAGTATGTGATGTTTGTTCTCTGATTCTGTACTTGTAAGTATAAAATTGCTTGCTCGAAATTTCTGTGAGGTGTTTAAGTTGGTTTGGGCAATCACTTCATAGTCTCGATTTGTTATTTAAATCTATACATTTAAGCGTTAATTATTATTATGTCTTTATTAAATATACAGCCACTACAGACGTTTAACTTGACAATTGTGGTTATGTACAAGTTTACAACAAATACGTACTTCAGTTGGTTGCTTCAATCGATTTTCAATTCTTAAAAAGTCGCCTGTTAAAAACGACTTCATATAAGTCCTTCTGTTTTTAAATGAAATCATGTTTCACAATGTCTTAATGATCTTTGTCCTTTATAGGAGAAAGCATTTGGCATGCACGGATTACTAGATGTTGTGTGTTTCTGTAATCGAGTTTTGGTGATGTTCGCTGGTGCGGTGGTCAACAGTTCAATCAAAGGCAAGAAAATTTTACTTCAATCAGTGCTTGAATAGTTATAGTTGCATAATATGCATGTACATTCATAATACGCGGTGGATGTAGAAATAAATATCTGAAGACTTGTGTGTGTAATATCGCGATCCAGACTCCCAGGTTGATAAGAAGGGATGTCTTTGCCGCGCCACATAGACGGCAAGTCTGCCTTAGATCTAGCTGTCAAATATTACCCACGTTTTTTGATGTTCGTCGTGCGGCTTTGGGCGCCAGTTCTGTTTGGATGTTTGACAAATAATTGCAATTAGCAACGGGCCCATTTTGAGTTTATCTGATGTTGTGCAAAACGCATATTAATTAGTATGTCGTGTGTGCTTTTCTCATTGACTGAATTAGGAATGTTTATAGATACATGCCAAGGCGGTATATATAGTTATATTAAGCTATCTTAAAACGATTTGATATTGTATATATGAGAGTCACTGCTGAGTTAAACATAGTTAAAGCATGCAGAGGTTGCACATGTTCTTGAATGTGAGCTATCTTAAAGTGATCTGATGTTGTACAGAACTCGCTGTTTAGTTAAGCATGGTTAGATCATACAGAGGTATTGCATGTTCTTGAATGTGAGCTATGTTAAATTGATCTGATGTTGTTCAGAAATTACTGTTTGATTAAGCATGATTAGATCATACAGAGGTAGTACATGTTCTTGAATGTGAGCTATCTTAAAGTGATCTGATGTTGTACAGAACTCACTGCTGAGTTAAGCATGGTTAGATCATACAGAGGTAATACATGTTCTTCAATGGGAGCTGTTTTAAAGTGACCTGATGTTCTGAAATCATAGGAGAGTTAAGAATGGTTAGATCATACAGAGGAAGTACATGTTCTAGATTGTAGGTTAACTTTAAATGGTTTAATGTTGTACAATATTCACCGCAGATTTAAACATGGTTAGGTCATAGTACATGTTACGAAATACTTAAGGCTAACTAAGTGATCAAAATTGCCAGATCTCACTGGTAACATATAATGCGAGATTAGCATGCACGCGTTCTCTATTGTGAAATATATCCCCTAAACAACTATAGTGATGTAATGTTGTGCTTATCAACAAGGCGACACTGTTGAAATCAGAAGTCTATTGCCAAAACAAAACACTTGAACATTTCAAGTGAATATAAGCGTGGTACAGGATAAACATGTGCTTCTTACAACCATCTTAAATGTCAAACAAAACATCTCTTTATAAGTTGTTTATCAAAGTTTTCTTTACTTCATGTCGAAGACGTTTTAGAAACAAATATATAGAAAACCCTAAGCAATATCAATCGACTTCCAGCTTCTTTGCATTCGCCGAATTATGCAGCATGCTCAAATACATGCTCTTAAAATATCCCGAACCTTCGTTACTAGTGTATATATTATTTATGAAGTATAATTGGCGATAAAGCCAGTTTTAAGGGTAGAGACTTTGAATTAATATAATCAATTAATATAATCTTACTAATTCTTATAATCGTAAGAAATGTTCTTGCCATTTTTTTTCTTGTCTTACGTGCTATAGTCGGGAGTTGAGTTATTGCATACAGGTGGTAATTTAATAATTACATATTTTGCACGTGTAACTCTCACATCATTACGTCCTACTTTAAATCCAAACCATGCATATAGCCTGTTGTTCAAATGCTGATTGACCTTAAAAATGCCTTGATTAAAGGATTGATAGAGGGGGGGGCAGAACAGAACACACCTCCCTGTTCGTTTTCCCAAAGTGTGGTAAAGCCTTTATTACTTATATGTTTAACAGGGGGGAGGGGGTCCCTCAAGCCAAGGCCCTGCTTTTCTGCAGTCGATAAAGGCCAGTACTCGGGGGTTAGCTAACTCGTGTTAACTCGCAACCGATCCCAGATTCTTACGATTCCTCAATCCAAAATGATATTCACAGGACTCGTATTTCAAGAGGATTGTGATATTTTGGAACATTGTTTATGCAGTGTAGCTCCTCCAAACACTTTTTGCAGTGTCAAAATATTTGATCATAACCTTTTTTATAATTGGTATTGTAGAGATGCGAAAATATAGTTATGCAAAAATAGATTAGGGCTATATCGATGGGAAGAATTTTTGCATTCAGCTGGGCCTTGGCGCTGTTTGAATAGAGAGGTTAAGGAAACTACGTTTTCGGTTACCGTTACTTGGCTTATGAAATTTACATCAATGTCTGGGTATTTATTGTTATATGTATTCTTTCGCAGAAGACTATAGTCTATATGATCAAGCATGCGAATTCTGGGGGAAATATAATGAACAAAATGAATCTAGCCTTAATTTACCCGTTTACTAGTGAGGCAGGACAGCCCACCGCCACCCGTACTGACCGATTTCTTATAAAGATGTGTCTAATGTATATTTGAAAGCCATATTCAATTTACACTATTCGTAAACATATATTTCAAGGCATTTTTTAAGAGATTGGTTTGAGAGACGTCAAGCCCCCCCCCCCCCATCCTGTTAAAGATATGGGCAATGCAACCAAAATATTGCACCAAATCACATTGCTACTACACTTTGAGAAGGTAAAACGGGGGGGGGGGGGTTATTGCCCAGCGGTAATACAACTGGTCCGGCAATATTGTAAAAATTTAATTTGGTACACAAAATATACGATTACATTTTTAGTCGCACATTGCTTCTATGTTCAACAGGGGTAGGGTGTCTCTGTTTACAACCAATCCCTTAAAACACTCTCCGTTGTCGCTGAGTCATTTAAAATCCTCTCTTGAATGACACAGGCGACAGTTTCGTTGCACAAATCAGCATGGACAGCCCAACCCATCCGTTGTAAACAATCCCTCTTAGTGTGCAGATCAAAAATACAAAATTGTCAACATAATTCTCATATTTGGTGGCATGAAGTACATAACTCACTTAGTTATCCAACAATTTGATGACCATTACGAGCGTTGTAACTGGCTATTGAAGTGTACTCGGATATAAAGCCCCGTACAAGGTCAACAACTCGCCCTTTCTCTATATAAGTGTTGTGTATAGATGTACCAAATATGGCACTGTAGCAAACAAACAAGGTTAATAGCAAATGATAGCACTTGTGCACACTTAGAATGAGAAGGGTTGCTTGGCTTAACTTCCTAATATTAGACATTGTGTGTGTGTGAATAAATGCACAGTCTTTGGAAATCGTGAATCATAGAGATAATATTTGATGGCTCTAAGATTTAAGGTTAGTTATTTGCCCTAGGTAAATTTCTCACCACAGACATCATATTAATTTTAAACACTTCTGTAGACGTAAAAATCTTACACAACTTGAAGCAAGTCTGTCAACAAGGCAACAACAAGTTGTCTTTGTAATGCTTGTCCCAGTTGTCAACAAGTTAAAACAAATTGTAACAAGGTTGATGGAATATCAGACTTGTTACAAGGGTGTCCTAACAACTCTGATACAGACCTGTTGTAACAAGATTGTCACAAAGTTGATAACCCAAGCCCATAAAAATATTGTTGTACTGAATCACTCTTGAATGACTGAATCAGTCTTGTTGGAAAAACCTGGTAAGAAGTCTTATAGTCCCATCAACCTTGTCAGAAGTTGTTGACAGCTTGTTTTAAACGTGTTCCAAGAACGTGGAACAGTGCGAACGCAGCAGCTAGTGAATAGACTTGATCATTTTTTTGCTGGTTTGTTAAAACGTTTTGATTCGTGAACCGCCGCGAGTCATTCACGTTCAACACCCTCGCATGCAATTCGTTTAGTCTCGTGTGTCTTTCGTGTTATCCTCGCATGTCTTTCGTGTTAGCCTCGCGTGTCTTTCGTGTTAGCCTCGCGTGTCTTTCGTGTTATTCTCGCATGTCTTTCGTGTTACCCTCGCGTGTCTTTCGTGTTATCCTCGCGTGTCTTTCGTGTTATCCTCGCGTGTCTTTCGTGTTATTCTCGCGTGTCTTTCGTATTAGCTTCACCGGGCATCCGCGTTCAACTCGTCAGCCATTGTTGTGTAACTAGATTATGCTTAAGGTGTGGTTCAAATTGGCTTGGATGTAAATGATCACTGCGAAAAAAAGCAAAACTTTAGTTTGTATTTGTATTCTTGGGTTTCACCATAAAGCTCCAAAGTAAAACGCATCAGGTCGTATCATGAATGACATAAACGCTTTGGGGATCATTCCCAGCCCATTCATTTAATTGTCTATGGTTTTATTCTGCTATTATATAGTAAGTCTGGGTAGGGATCAGCCTTGACTGTATTGAAGTTTGGAAAGCTGATACTAAGTGAACTTTACCTTTACTAGAGTCTACAAAAGATATGAAATTTTGCTAGCAAACACAAAACCAATACATACTATGAACAGTTGATTCATTCTTATGACTGTGATCCATCTTGAGTTAATCTGCTCTGAAATCTATTTCGGCATATGAAACCCAATAATTCAAATCGTGGGTCATTAGCGTTGAACTTGCGAGTCAGTCGTGTTCAACTCGCGGGTCTTTGACGTTAAACTTGCGGGTCATTCGCGTTGAACTCGCGGGTCATTCACGTTAAACTCGCGGGTCGTTCGTGCTAAACTCGCGGGTCGTTCGTGTTCAACTCGCCGGCCATTCGTGTTAAACTCGCGAGTCAGTCGTGTTTAACAGGTCGTAAACTCGCGGGTCATTTGTGTTAAACTCGCGGGTCATTTGTGTTAAACTCGCGGGTCATTTGCGATCTCGAGTTATCACTTTCAGTCCACTGGTTACTCGTCTCACTTCGTGAATCATGCGTGTTTAAGTCGCAAGCTAGTGTCTCTCATTCACGTGTTTTTACTTTCAAACCACGTGCCATCTCCGTCGTCATTAGATTTTTCTCTTATCTGTTAGGGTTCGGCAACCCCACTGATCTGTATTAGAAATATACTATGGCCAGGGAATCAATGGAAAACTGCAAGATTGTTCCAGAACTGAACGTTGTAACCCAATAGGATTATTATCAGATTATTGTATTCAATAAATTGTTGGGATTATCACGGTTAAGGTTGGGGTTTGGGTAAGGGTTCATTTTACATGCATGTCATGACAATTCCAATAAGTACTGGAAGTATCAAACGTTTTAACCAGTAATTTTATTGGGTTAGATGAACGTTCGGATCGACTGAATGTCGGGCACATATGGCATCCCTTCGGCTGCATGTCTTAAAGGTCGTGCAAGAGTTAGAACATTTGTTGCACTGTTCAAATCACTGAGTTCTCATTCTTGTGATGAAATTCTGACTGTTTCATCGACTTGCTCATGTTGCATTTCATTTATTTAGGGTAGGGCACCCTTGTAAATGACCAAAAAAATGAATTCAAAACATTGCAAAAAACATCCTTGCCCCAATTCTGGTAGTCGTCTACATTAAGTAATAATAACTGTCTAAGCTATCTATTGATACCGAACAAGATTTAAACACTTTTCTCTTAAACGACAAAGGTTAACTGGCTTTACATTATAGTAAACATCAAAGCACAAGTGCTGTCAACCTTTGCCTTAACCAGTCATGAGAAATGCGTGGTTTGGCCAGCAAAGGAACAATATTACTCTTTGTTTTTCTCAAAACATTACCTGGTGAGCGTTGTTTGTGTACAGCCTTATATTGGCTTAGTATCAGCTTTCCAAATTTCCTTCATCTATTTTTAAAGTGTTTGTGCAAGCAATAAAGAGTTTGTTTTACCCAGAGTATGGAATCAGATTTCATATACAAGTTGCTCAAAGTAATCGATAAGCTGAGTTTTTTTGTGTTGGATAGCGTTGTCAGACCATGGTTTATTTAGTGGCTCAGTTGTACTCAACCCTGTACTGGTGCAGTGTGACTGTAGGAGGAGCCCTAAATAAGTAATTTTATTTATACTAACATCATATTTAGAGGATGGGATGCTGCGCAGGCTAAGCTCTATCATGCAGTTGTAAACTACTATTTCTAGTGGTCTAGTGAATAGCTGGATTGCTCTATCAGTTCTAAACTGTTCTTCCTGGAGGTCCAGTAAGGATATCTCGTATTTATCCAATGTTATTAGAGCAGAAAACCTAAACTAAGCTAACTTTATTTATACTGGATAGCGTTATCAGTTCTAAATTGTTCTTCGTAAAGGTCCAGTAAGGATCATCTCTTATTGATCCAGTGTTACTACAGGAGGTACTGGATTGCGCTATCAGTTCTAAATTGTTCTTCCTGGAGGTCCAGTAAGGATCATCTCTTATTGATCCAGTGTTACTACAGGAGGAAACCTAAAATGAGCGACTGGATAGCCCTAGAAAATTCTAAACTATTCTTCTTTAAGATCTAGTAAGAATAATTTTTTATTCATTCTGTGCTACTGCACGAGGAAAGCTAAACTTAGCTTGTTAAGCAAGATTGCTCAATCAGATACATCTAGCATTATACTTCTTTAGCTATCAGTGACTCTGCTACTAACAATATTTCGTTCAATCTAAAACAAATCGATTGCATGTATTAGTTGAACAATTAAAATGAAGTACCTACAACAGTTACAGCATGTACATTCCACACGCGAATAACAAACATACGATTGGGTGGATTGCAGACCTCCCCTGCAGAATGTTGATAATGTCCTTGAATGAAGTGGTCAATTAAGGCGTGGGTGAAAACCGTTATCATATTTTAAGAGTTTTATGTGATCCTTAGGCAGCGAATTTGTAGGATGTCTTTACACTTTTTATCGAACTTTACTGGAGCTATACTGGACTTATGTACCAATTTTACACTAAAAGGTACAAGTTTAAGACAAAGAATGTGTGCATTCTTTAACGTCTGTGGTTTGGGTTAAGTTCGTGTATGTCTAAAAGATCACCCCCAATTTCCCCATGGGAAAAAAATTAACAAAACTGTTTATACATATTCGGAGCATTTATTCAGGGTGTACGAATATTCTTTAAAAGGGAAATTGTATGGTTGACTAGGTACAATTGTACACATTACACTTTCTTGACTTATTGCCTATGTGTTGGTTTTGGAGAGGCCGGAAACCGCAGTACCCGCGGAGTTTTCCCCTCGAAGCAGGAGAGATCTGCTGGAACTTTCCTCAGAGTATTATGGGAACTCCAGCGAGATTAATCCACACCAGACTTTGCTTAGGTTTTTCTGTGGTGAGATGCAAAACGCTCTAACCGCTTCCCTTAACCATACTAAGTAGTTGAAAAAGATCCAGCAAGGAACATCATGTAATCGATCATAGATGCAGGGTAATATTTGCACTGAATAATGTAATTAGTTCAGTTCCAGGTTGTTCTCTTTAAAGTTTTTTGTGGGGCAGGGTTAAATTGTTTTGCATGAAAGCGTGTAGGTGTCATTTTGACTAAAATGCTTTTCCGGCTGACAATTTCCGCAAAAATAATACAACAGTTATTCCGAATATCGTTATTCGAATATCTATATTATTAGCACAATTTATTACTAACAAATTACAAACTAATAACTAACTACAACACTTTGGTGGCTGGACTCAATCAGCAGCAATAGTTATGAAATATAAACTCTATCGAAGCGCAATGCAAACTGTAAAACTTAAACTCTATTCTTGCAGTATAGTTTTGAGGTTGGGGCAGTTGAATACAGCATTTAAACTTTATTTTTATTTAAGGTAACTGTCGTAGAATCTATCTTTTGTTTTGTAAGCTGTTTTCAAATCAGTCACTATTAAGCGCAGATTTGTGTTGATACTTTACTGATTAAATCAGGCACCTTGATAAGTCCATGACAAACAAATACGATACTTTTGCATTTGCTACAGTCTTTGTTGAGTGTCCAGTAGATGCAATTATTATAAACTTCCATTCACTATTTTTATGTTTCCATGTCCACGAAGAAAGAAATTTTTTTCTCTACAAGTTGTTTTCGTAAAAAATCAATTAAGCTTAAACTTGCTGTAGCGAAGTTGACAGAAATTTGAAGGGTCAAGCAATACACTCGAATACTGGTTCACATACCATGAATTCGTGCGGTTATTCTGGTTACAAGTGCTTTGTCGGAACATTATGCCCTTGAGATTTCAAGTTGTACATTGTTTTTGTGAACGGAGTTTTTTACTTGGAACAGGTTGTTTGAGTAGGTTTTACTACCCAAAATTATTCACCATAGTTTTAAGAAGTGCATGTGAGAGTATTCTCGTGACAAGCTGGTTTTGAATATATATATACACCGCTCGTTTAGATCAATTTATTAGATCTTTCTCGAAAGACTGTTCAATTTTAATATACGTCTAATGTGTAGTGCTTCTTCACATTCTGTTACAATTTTAAGGTTAAATTTACCAAAAACTGTTTTAAAAAACATTGGTTTATATTACACTTAGCGAAGGTCAATTAACCATTCTCAACCAAGATCGCAAAGCATCTTAATTCATGTGCTGTTTGGAGGGACAGTGTGATAGAGAGCAGCAGTCATGAGACATGGAACGAATAGTACAAACAACCTTTGAGGATTTTGCTTGGAGATAATGAGGCATTTTTTATATTTTCTTGCTTCAATTTTAACTTTTAAAGTTTCCTGCCACTTTGCGTTGTCACCAATTTTTTTAAAAATATGAGATGATCCTTACTGGATCACTGGGAAGAACAGTATAACGACAGTATCAAGTATAAGTTAGTTTAGTTTGGGTTGCCTCCTGTAGTAGCACTGGATCAATAAGAGATGATCCTTACTGGACCTCTAGGAAGAACAGTTTAGAACTGACAGAGCTATCCAGTATAAATAAAGTTAGTTTAGTTTAGGTTTCCTCCTGCAGTAACCCTGGATCAATAAGAGATGATCCTTACTGGACCTCTAGGAAGAACAGTTTAGAACTGATAGAGCTATCCAGCCTAAATAAAGTTAGTTTAGTTTAGGTTTCTTCCTGTAGCAACACTGGATCAGTAAGAGATGATCCTTACTGGACCTCTAGGAAGAACAGTTTGGAACTGACAGAGCTATCCAGAATAAATAAAATTAGTTTAGTTTAGGTTGAGGTTGCTGTAGCACTAGCCCAATACGAGATGACCTTCACTGGACCTCTATATATAGAAAGAAAAGTTTGGAACTGATTAAGTTATCTAGTAGAGATAAAGTTAGTTTAGTTTAGTTTTCCTGCTGTAGTAACACTGGATCATTAGGAGCTGATCCTTATACTAGACTTTTAGGAAGAACAGTTTGGAACTGATAGAGCTATCCAGTATAAATAAATAAAGTTAATTTAGTTTGGGTCTCTTCCTGCAGTAACAGTGGATCAGTAAGAAATGATCCTTACTGGCCAGGAAGAACAGTTTAGGACTGATAGAGCTTTATCCAGTAAAGATAAAGTGTTAGTTTAGTTTAGGTTTCCTAAATTGCAAATTTCTATTAATACCTTTCAATAGATATAAACGAGTGGATAAGTTAGGAATTTTTAGGAAAAGGACTGGGGAGAAATCATGCACTCAAAACACTCGTTACCAATTCACTAATTCGCATCTTTCAGAAGCAGAAAATCGCAGCAAAAATTCCGGACTAAAATTACAATTCGTTCGTATGGCAGTGAATTTAAAGAATTTTGATTGAAAAATAAAACTTGTAAAAATAGTAGTTTCAATACACAATCGTTTATTGTGAGATTTCTGCGACGAAGCAATGCAGTTCTATAGTTTCTTTGATGGTAGTAGGTTCTTTTTCATATACTTAAGCTGTAAAGCAATATTTTAATGATTGGGAAATACTTCCCGAGCAATTTAGTTTGTCGAAACAATATACAATCATAAACAACGGAAATGTCGAGTCATTTTAGATGAAGTGTTGGTCAAACCATTTGTTGAGACGCTCTGTTACACGTCCTAACGTCCTGTAGAATTCACACGATGAAGATTGCATGAAATGTACTTTCTTGTCTGGACACGGAAACGTTTTAACATGTCTTCGTGGTGCAACTTCCACTATGTGGGAAGATTGCTTCGTCAGCGTCCTGTCTTGTGTCGTCAACCACTGAGCTCTACATACATACCTGTAGTGCAAACTCGAACAAGATATTGATCTTATTAAATAATTCAAAATCTTGATCCAATGTCGCTTTAAGAAGCTATATTTTATTTATATTAACTAAACTAACTTTATTTATACTGGTTTATGCCTTCTAAACTGTTCCTAGAGGTTCATTGGGATCCATCTCTTATTGATCTAGGTAGAACCTAAACTAAACTAACTTTATTTATACTGGATAGCTCTATCAGTTCTAAACTGTTCTTTCTAGAGGTTCAGTAAGGATCATCTCTTATTGATCGAGTGTTACTACAGAAGGAAACCTAAACTAAACAAACTTTATTTATACTGGATAGCTTTATCAGTTCTAACCTGTTCTTCCTAGAGGTCCAGTAAGGATCTTCTCATATTGATCCAGTGTCACTACTGGAGGGAACCCAAAATAAACTAACTTCAAAAATGTTAGCTTTTCTGATCAATAGCAGTGGATAAACTTGAGTGATGCAAGATTTTTTTTGATATTGGGCGTTCAGTAGGTTTCCTTACGGCACTTTGCATTTCCTTAGAACTATTCATAACCTATTTTTAACAGGATAGTTCACAAGTTCAACCTTTGTTTCGCATTCCTGTGATATTACATCAATATCGTACAACAGTTCAAACTGGGAAAACCGCAAACTGGCCGTGAATGCAACTGCTTTCAATGTCTTATGAGGGTTCAAATCTAAATCACGTACCTTAACATCCAAACATGTAATTTTCTTCACAGAAACGTATAATTATGTCATCACACGTTTTTGTGTATGGGGGTAATTTAAAGAAAGATACTTAAGGTCGGATGTGTATTAATGTGCAATATACATTATAATTTTAAACAACCTTTGGAGTATTTTATTGCCTGTGTAAGAGTAGCTACTCTCTGTATTTGCTTTGCAGTCAAATTGTTACTACAACAAGCGGAAAATGTTTTCATAAACAAATCGTAAAACAAAAATGATTTATTGAAGCTACGCCACAAGAGACATTTTCGATGTAATGACATATGTGCTTCTCCTATCCTGTTCAACTTGACACGAAATTTTATGTAACATTTTGTTGATGGCATTAGAAAGATCAGTTAAAATGACAGCATAACTTCATAGGCACTCTCTTAACCCCTTCTCAAAACATTCAACTTAATACAACTTGTGACATCATAGTTCCTGATGTGCGTCTACTAGATTGCTTTTATTTTGTAATATGGGACACAAGAAAAGAACTAAAACTTTGCTTAAGCTATGGTTTATTATTAGATCATCTGCATTTGTATGTAACAGTTTGACTAAGCTTTTTCAAAAGGGATTGTGTAACTATGTGATGCCACAAGTTGTGCTATTTGCGTATGCAATAAAGTTGAGCAACTTAACAAAGAACAGAGTTATAAAATCTGCTAAGTTATACTGTCATTTTATGTGAATACAAGTTTTTGATGTCATGACAAAATATGTTTTGAAACTTCTTAGTTGATGAGTAGATGACTGAATTTTGATCTTTATTCTCGAATAACTGGTCGTGCCTTAATTAATGTATTCAACCCTCTCAAGGCCTAAAAAATTTGCCATATTTTACTAAAAGTACTGTATGAATAAATAAAACATTGTTTTTTTTTCTTACTGTAGAAAATACAGGAAATCGACTAAGCATGTAACATCGCTGAAGGTAGGTGTGAAAGAAAAGTTCTTCTAAACAGGATATCCTAAGTTGCTTCGTATTCTTAGCAATACTTCAGTACATGAGGGCTGGGTAGAAATTAACCCTATTCATATAGAAGTGATAGATGTTGTTAGTATATTCTTGCTTTAGGTCGTCCATAACGAAATTAACTAGAAAATGTAGAGCTGGAAAATTACCTACCAGTTGTCCTAACAGATTCTTAGAATCATAATGGGATATCTTCGTTGGATTCCAGTCTCATAGGCTAGAAGAGTCTTCGCTTTCCTCCCCCCCTCCCGTCCACGCATTTTACAAAAATTGATCGAGCTGAGATAAAATGTTTGAAAGTGTTTCTCGCTTTAGATTGTGTTTTTTTTTCAAAACTGACTGTTTATATGTTTTGACTTGGTTGTTTCCTAAAATTAATAGTCCTTCTTATATTGTCATGGTAATTCAATTTCATTCGGAAGAATTCCATTAAACTGAGTGGTGTGCTAGTAGAATGACAAAATAATGAGAACAACGTGCTGGGATTTTATTATGCAGCTCATTTAAAACCATCGAACTTCGTTCACTCTTTCACATACGTTGGAAACAGGAAATTGGGCAAAATGTGTAAACAGTCTTAAGAGATCGTTAAAAAGCTAAAATGATAGTAATTTTTTGGTCGAAGTTCTTCGTCGAGTAATTTCTTTAATAAAATTTTCTGATCACAGTAGGAATTTTACATCAGTAAACTCTAAATTTTGAAGAATTTTTGAGAAATCTGCTGTATCCTTGGTCACTTTTTCCGAATTTTTCATTCAAAAGTCTTTAAAACATCGCAAAATGTCTGCCGTTGTTTCTCTGAAACGTCCAAACTATTGTGTATGCATATAATATACTCGATCGCATCTATATAGTTTTGAGAATTAACACTCACAATACGGTTGCCTCTCTACAAGCAACGTAAGTCTCGAGAACAATGGCTTTTGATTGAGAACAGATAGGCATTCATAAGACCCAGTCTATAGACCTCCAGAGAAAACAATTTTGAAATTATATATGGAGCCATCCGGCACACAATTGGTTTAGTTAATTCAGTTAAAGGTCAGACATTTTCATTACATGCAAGAAGATTGTGAACAATCCCATTTAGCAAACAGTGTGTTGTAGAGGAGGGCTAATTTACTTTCCATTTCCGCGTCAAATATCGATTCATGTTTGCTGCCCTTACATGAGACTATTAGTGCAAACCAAGTACGCAATAGAGTTTCCTTTTCCAATCGAGTTACAGAACTCGATTTTGCCTTATATGTCCAAGTGCGAAGTTAAATGTACAAGATTTGGAACTTACAATTTGAGTGTTGCCCCTAATGGGTCGTGACGTTGTTATTAATGGGACATTGTCACGCCATTTTTACCAAAAAGCCTTTACAAAATATACATTGTAAATGCATGTATTCATTCACAATATACGAGTAATATTAATCTCTTTAAAACTTCAACATGCAATATTAGACGGAATTTTTTTGCTACCAAAAAGACAACAGAATCCGACTCAAACTTCAGCGAGTCATGACTATCCGTACTTCCGCACAAAGTTTTTAAAGTTGTATTTGTTATTGACGTATTCAATTCAATTCAATTCAATTTTGAATTCAATTTATTAAATTTTACCAAGCATGACAAAAAATACAATATAAAATACAAGATACAATTCAATAAAAAAGATATCAAAGAAACGGGATGACCTGTGATAGAAATTTTGGTAAGGAAACCCAATAAGAAGCTAGTATTATTTGCTTATAGCTATTCTGTTTGAATTTTGTGCAAATTTTGCATCCGTAGGAATGGCTCAAAATACCCTGCCACTTTAAGCACGACACCTTCTTCTTTACCATGTGCTGTCAGTGAACTCTATAAATACTGGAACGATAACTCCAAACAAAAACCCTACGTTTGGGTGAAGCCAAGATGGCGGCAACAACTACAATTGTCGTAAACTGTCGCAGTACTATTTTCTCGAGGTATTTGCTATACTGTATCGCAAACTAGGTTATAAGTTCATAAACCATAAAATTACCTCTTAAATCAAAACAAAAACATCAAATATCGCTACATTCCCAGAAAAATGGTGTCAACCGCGCCGAGAGATACAATAGAAAAGGACTGAACTTGATAACCTATTGATAACCAATTTGGCTTCAAAGATGGCGGCCAAGTTATCGTTCCAGTCTAATTTAGAGTTCACTGTGTGCTGTACAGCAGTCTAACATCTAAAACAGGATACATGTAATGTAATTAAGAAACATTTGTAATCAGGAAATAATATCCTGATAGTTTTCACGTTTTTGTTATCATTTTCATTTTGTCTGATTATTACGTGTGGTCCGTATATATGCATGATAATTTCGGCCCATGTCGGTTAATTAGTCCATCACAGAAATTACCGTTAATATTATGACCTTATAAAACCATCATTATAAAACATATACTCTTGGGTGAGCTGATTTGTCCAACAATCTTCTTCGAGAAAACCTTCTATTAACGGCTGACTTTTTGGCATAGAGACAGTTACTTATTCCTTCTCGATTATTTCTTCTCAAGACCTTACAAAATCATTGAAAAGTTATTTAGACCCTTCCCACTCGAAAATTCAGGTGTAATTACAATATTTAGAATTCCGAGGTCGAATCAAGTTTTTAACCCCCTGTCTCCTAAGGTTTGACCTGGCTGCCAACTTGGAAGAAATGCAACCAACTACTATATCAACCAACTACTTTATCAACCAACTACTTTCCCGTGAAAAGCTGTTCTGTAGGCTGTGCTGCTATATTGCATGCAGGCAGTTTATTGATTAATATACACGCTAAGTTTTGATTTTACTCAAAATGTGTTGTTTTGTGCATTGACATGGAGAAAGGCATCCACAGATAAGCTAGCGTGATAATTTGACGACACCAAACTCAGATCAATGTCATTTCAATTTTATTCATGACCGGTCTGTGGCAAATGTTTAACACACCCATTGTTCGTTGTGTACTTATTTTGTTCAACTCCAGCCACTGTAGTTCATATAGTTAACAGTCAATAGTCTTCAAAAAGGTATCCACCGAATAGGATAGAAATTCAGACATAAAAACGACGTCTAAGATGAAAAAAGTAGTGTAATACACAACTTCATGTTGCCAACTGATGTCAGTGGCGCCACGAAGAATTACAAATTGCTGCTTCAATATCGACATTTCATGCATTAAATAACGTACGTATTTGGCTTAAATCGATATGGGTTTAACTTTGATGATCTTTCCCCCCCCCCCCCCCCCGATAAGCTTATTAAACCATGTATTAATTGTGGTGGAGTCGAAAAATATTGTTATAAATAGACACAAGTGTTACACGTTCACCTTGTCGTTCATGTTTCTTTGTCGATTTCAGAATTCGTAAAATTGACCAATCACAGCGAAGCACAGAAGTTCTAAACATTTGCAACAGACTAGTCATGAAGAAAGTTTGAGAAATCTTTCAGTATATGTTATTCCTCATTTCTCGTTTAAACATCAAGTTGAAATCAACCTTCACGTTAATTAGCATTATACTCTTATTGTAGTAACTCAATTGATACTCTACACTATCAATAGAAAGGGCTGTTCTGTAAGTAACTGTATGGGTGGGCAATACTAGATGTATGTATCACTCTAGATAAACAATCGTCGTCATCTTCCACTGTATGAGCTGGAATGACGTGCCCTTTCGCAGTATTTAGTCGTTTTTCAAAGGTAGTGAAGGTGAAGCTTGTTAAAGCACAACACAATTAGCAATAAATCACTTGTAGCAATTTAACATTGATCCCTACCCTGAGTCTAACATAATCCTACCATCAACTTAAATCAATGCAAGCTGTGAACTCAACTTTTTAACTAGCCAATTAAGTCATCTGCTAGCTGAAGTCATCAAAATACTCAGCACTTGTATGCAAATTCGTCAGATAGGATGTCTTTGCCCCGTTTGAAAGCAAAGAGATTCCTCACCTCGAACGTTTGAAGCAAAATCGAAGTTGTGGACATTCAAGTGCCGTTAAGATTCTATAAACATGCTTGGATTTTGTTATCACAAAGATTTTGGTTTATGGATTGAAAGTTTAAAATGAGTACAAGAATTCAAGTGCTTCCATCGGGAAGAAGAATTGAAATGTTGATGGCATTTTGTCTCTGCCTTGGTAGTATTTTTATACTCGCGGTTTGTGATGTCACAAAACATGTTGGCTAACCATGTATGTGTAAAGTTCTAGTAGGGGCTACTTCGTCAATGCACTCTTCACATTCGCTCAAAACAATGTCACACGCAGTACCATTATTGAAAACAAAGTATGCAAAAGATTTGTTAAAGTGTGGGTGGAGGTATATCTCAAATTTATGTTTTTAAATCATCGTGAAGAGTTGGAGTTGAAAAAGGCTTTGAGATTTGAGAGTGAAGATGTCTTCACCTCGATTAAACTGTGTTTCCAAATAAAGCATTTCAACGGGTTTAATTTGGCAGTTTCTTTGAAATAGAGTCGAAAATACCACTTCGCAGGAATTTTAAGTGTTGTTTTCAATATCTCGAGTCAACGTTGTCGGTATAATGCAGTCAAAGGCACACATAATTACACACTTTCATTCCCTGAAACAATATAAACAGGCCAATTCTGTTTATATCGTTTTCAATAACAAACAATATGCATGATGTACAAGATCTTATTGCATGCTGGATTTATAACTATAAATGGACTATATAGATATCCTTACAAATTCTTCTAAAGAGTTAATCAACACTAAAGGTGTTATAATATCACCGTTTTTGGTGACGCATTAACATCTACTTTTGGAGGTTAATTGACTCTTTCATTATCTGAAATGATACAAGAAATTCGGTTTGTATCGTTTAGGGTGGTGAAAGAGTCTATGTTTTTGTCTGCTCTTGACTGCACTGCCGACAATGGGAACGTTAGCTTGGAACAATTGATTGCATTTTTTACCCAATGCCCTGTTTTTCGTGTGGTTATTTTGCCATGTTTTTTCTTCCAAACATGTGTGGTCAATGCTCTTTTCGTCCAAGATGAAAGGCCGCGGTTTAAGCGAAAGTCTTGGTCGGACCACTACTCAAGATCCTAAAATAATTAAGGAGACATTGACTTTACGTTGACAGCAGTAAATGATAAGTTTTTTGTCGTTTACTCGGCTAAGATGCTGTACCTCTGATCCCCTGTCAATTTGGGGAATAGCCAGTTAAATCCGCTGGGCGAGGAAAACAATAAATTATGTCAAAATCATATTAAGTAACGTAAGCCTGAGAATGGATTTGTAATAGAGGTCATGTTTCTTCGCTGTATGTATATATTCTGTAGTATGTAATAAGATTATCATTTCATTCCTGATGATGACCAAAGAATAGTCGAAACGCAGAAATAAAATTTATCATGTCGTCAATTTTCGGAGTTTACGTTGTATTGTATTTTAGATGCGCAAAGTCCGCAATGTAAACAAATGCTTCGCATACTTTTGGTAACTTTCACACTTGATTTATTAATTATCTAACTAGTGGTTTGCTATGCTCATGAATGAATATACAGAACAGAATTTCAATTTAGAAAACTGGTTCTTAAAAAAATTGGGCATGTGTTTTTATATACATATACGTTCACCCTTTAAAGCATGGTTCATATTATCGTAAGAATCGGCTAGTTCTTAAGATGGCTTCCTCTGGCCGACTGTGATTGAGTGAATTATATACCATTGCAAAAGCAATCATGTAGTTGTCCTACTCTTTAGTTTGTTCACATGTTCGTTCACATACGCGAGAAGGAGAAAATAGCTGATTCTTACGACAAGTTTGAACCAGGCTGAAGAATTATAAGGCTCAGCAAACGTGAGAAGGAGGACATTAGGCAAAGATGCAATAAAGTTCCTTAGTAACAACACATCTCGCCCCAACAAACGACCCTTCGTTGTTGTCTTCCAAGAGCTGCTGGGATGTAAAAGAACTAAGAAACATATAATCGCTCTAGTAATTGTTCTGTTTATACTGGAAACAGGATAGCATACTTACACATACGGGCATGGTAACTGAATTACAAGCTCGAACAATGTACTGGCCTCGTTTAGGGACATTAAGCTCGTCTCAGATTTCCGTTCGAACAGCCCCTTTTCCTTGCATTGCCTTTGAAATTTCTTTTACGACCTGTGCACTTTATTCTAGTGCAGTGGGCATTCAAGCATCATCACCGAAATTTTTTAATAAGGAGCAAAGTTCCTCATAAGGCGCATGCTCGAGATCATCTGTGTGTTTCAAAATTTATTCAATCGTTGGAACCTGTCGTACATAGCTCTATCAAATTTGAGCTGGTTTAAATCCAGTAGTAATTTCTGAGTAATCGAGTCATATTACAGGAGGAAACCTAAACTAAACTAACTTTATTTATGCTGAATAACTCTATCAGTTCTAAACTGTTCTTCCTAGAAGTCCAGTAAGGATCGCCTCTTATTGACTAACTTTATTGATACTGGATAGTTCTATCAGTTCTAAACTGTTCTTCCTATATATAGGTCCAGTAAGGATCACCTCTTATTTATACAGTGTTACTACAGGAGGAAACCTAAACTAAACTAACTTTATTTATACTGGATAGCTCTACCAGTTCTAAAATGTTGTTCCTAGAGGCCCAGTAAGGATCATCTCTTATTGATCCAGTGTTACTACAGAAGGAACCTAAACTAAACTCAGTTTATTTACACTAGATAGCTCTATCAGTACTAAACTGTTCTCCCTAGAGGTCCAGTAAAGATCTTGTCTTATTTATCCAATGTCACTACAAGAGGAAACCTAAACTAAACTAACTTTATTTATACTGGATAGCTCTATCAGTTCTAAACTGTTCTTCCTAGAGGTCCAGTAACGATCGTCTCTTATTGATCCAGTGTTACTACAGAAGGCAACCCAAACTTAACTAACTTTATTTATACTGGATACTGTCCAGTGGTAAATCTCATTATATTATGAGCAATGAGATCATTAAATCAGTAAAGAAAACAAGGCCATGCGGCTGGGCGTATGTCACAGCAAAGCAATCCCTAGGCAGCACAACAAACTATTCAATATTGTATCACATAACCTTTATGTAAACATTAAGATCAACTTAAGTTAAGTATCTTTAATCGTTGCAGCAGAATATAACGTTATAATTACCTCGAAAGTACACTTCCAATATCACACTGTATAACAATTACAAAACGTCCGGTTACAAGCTGGGCTTGTTTATCAGCTCGACTGACTCCAAGTAAACTTTATTTTGCCCAGTTTTCTCGGTTTGACTTCAGAAAATAAAACTAGTATCGATCCGAGCAAGCTGCTGAGAAATTTCCTTTGAATTTTAAGGTTAATTAACTCAAGTTAAAAAATCAACTTTACCATTCACAGATTAAAACTCATTCACTATATGTTAAAAAAATAACATAGTTTTCATGTAATTGTATGTTTCATTTTGTAAATGCTAGTAAAAATATATTTATTTACTGTTTCTCGTGCATGCGATGACCTTTATTTCAAAAGGTTTATTTAAAACTGTTTTAGAAAGAACCATGTATATACTGCATGGATTAAAATATTGCCCAATTAGCTTGCAACATAGACTTGCGATTTGGCTCAAATTCAAAGAGATTCATAGGAATGTTTGGGAAAATTATGATAGTCACGTTAAATTCACATCTTAGAATTGAAACAAGACAAGCAGTTGAGACTGTAAATTTTTTCACTTTATTTAAAATGTTTAATTCGCACTTTGTTCACAAATTTTATTCACATTTTTAATTGCAACATGTCTCTTGTCTATTCTTTGGATTTTGTTTTCGTGTTCTCTTCAATTGTTTGCTGGCCGTGGGTTTTGACCAAATTTTGCCAAATGAGCATACTCTAGGAATTTTCCCTATAGGTTCCACGCTAATAAACCATTTTTCTATATTATTTATGCTTAAAGTTCACGTATATCTGGGAAAATCTTAACAAATACCTCTTATTTTTCTTTCCTATATGGTTTTAGAAAGAAAGTATTACAGTACGTGTTTGCTGTTCTTTGAAAAGGAGTAATTGCTTTGCAAGAAGAGATGAGTTAACGTTGTTATTTAGCAATCACCGGTAAGCTTTATCAAACCGAATGATCCAATAGGAGTGGTTGTTGCTTTTAAAGTGCGATTTATTCTCCTTCTAATAAGCGATAAGGATGTAGACATGAGGGTGGTAAATCAGGTACTCCTTACCATCTTTCAAACGATAATGTTAAACTCGCAGTACGAACAAGCCTTCACGTAGAGGGCGTATGCAATATGTCAGGCCGCGCTATTCTTCAGTCGAGTGTCCAATTCGTTTGTTGTTAAAAATAATCTATATTTTCAAGCAAGTCAACAGGATTAAACTTGAGTTTTAATCCTTTCAACAGAGCACGACATCCTTACTCCTCGCGATGCCTTACAGTAAAAACGTGAACTGTGTACAAATTCAAACTTTTTTTACTCCGAAGTCTCTTTTTCTTCCTATCTATGCTGAGATACCTTTGGGAAATTACTTCGTTTGCGGAGTCGTGCAGTCGTACGACAATAAGTGACGTAGTGTCAAAATCCCGCGCACTGTGTGGCCATATTTTACAGCCAAGCTAGGCGGGAAATTATAATTGACTTGATAGCCCTATGAAAGACGAAAGAACAATACTGCCAACGTGTGAGCGTTTGACAACAAAGAGTTTTGACAAAGATGTGATCAAAATTAAATCAAACAAAAACCTCAGCAAACCGTGAATTTGGTAAAACAAAACTTCAGGGGGCACCTTCATCGAAACTCTCCTTCGCCTTGGCCTTAAAGCGTTTGCGAGAAATGTACTAAACAATGAGTTTATTTTCAATATGTGGTAATTGGCTAAATGATTTCCTGCCGGGAACATATTTGAATTGGTTTCTACGCCCCACAAGGCTTAAAGACTAATTATGCTGCCTATAAATTACGTCGCGTGAAAGAGCTCCGAACACATTTACCCGAACACATCTCCGAGGAAGGAGCTTAGCCGAAAGACACGCACCACACACTCACACATCGCATAGAGTTATGACTGTTTTCCCGCCCAACAATACAAACTTGGAGTCGAGAAGAGCGGAAAGTGAATTTGGGAACACGACGAGCGTTATTAAAAAGATGAGTGACTGGAACAAACTTATGACGGGCCAAGAAGACCATTACGCGACGACAAAATTGGATCTCAAGCAGGAGGAAACGAACAATAGCGACTCTTTAATGTCAAACCTCGACGAAGATGAAACTCAGTCGACAAAATCGGAACCGAGCAGCCCAAAACTCGAAGCAACAGCAACGAAGGGTACGGAGAACGATGCAGATACAAAGCCTTCGCATTCGTACATTGCTCTCATAGCAATGGCTATACTAAGTAAGCCCAGCAAGAAAGTATTGCTTGGCGATATCTATGGCTATATCTCAGAAAACTTCCCCTATTACCGAAGCAAAGACAAAAGCTGGCGGAACAGCATCAGGCACAATCTCTCGCTCAACGAATGCTTCATCAAGGCAGGCCGAAGCGAAAACGGCAAAGGCAACTACTGGGCCATACACCCGGCGAACGTGGAGGACTTTGCAAACGGCGATTTCCGACGGAGGAGGGCAAGACGTCGCGTTAGAAAGAACCATTCTGCATTATGTACGCGTTATGGAGCTTTCCCATTCCAGCAACACGCTTTCTTGAACTACCGCGCCGCCGCAGATCCCTACCTACACCCCTACTACCTCACCCCGTTCAACCTACCCAACTGTGTACGAAAAAACAGCTTTGGCATCGATAGTTTGCTTGCACCTCGTGTTCCAATCGCAAGCGGACTACAGAACCCCGTAGAATACGCCGCATCCGCGTCTATTTGTCAGTCCGCACTACTTCGAGCAGGCTACTCTACCGGAGCTGGGCACTACACAAGCTCGCCAACGACTCACTCTACCATTTCGGCATATCCTGTCGTGTTACCTTCGAGTAGCGAAGTCCCAACGGAGAGCTGGCATGAGACTTGGAGGAAACTGAAAGCGCAATTTCAAAGTCAAACGGAACATTAATGCTATTCTATTATTCATAAGAGATACACATATTTATACGGACAAATTATTGTACAAAGACGATATATTTCAGTATACTGGTTGTACACCGCTGTTACTTGGATCGAAATTGCCTAAAAATATAAAAGCCACTTTACTATACAAGTACAAAACATCGGTTTGTTTTGATCCTTTTTTGGTCGTTGCGATCCAAACTATTAATACACTCTTTCATGGAAAGTTTCCAGCTCTGAATTGAAATCTAGTAACATATCGTTATGTGATTGTTTTGTCCTAAAAAAAACGCAACACGAACCCTTTACTCTTTCATCATCTGCGCTTCGTGGAAACAAAAGACTTTCGAAGTCAATTGATTGAGATGCAATGAAGATTGCTCTAACTGTATATTAATTTCACACGTTTTAGCGACTTCTATCTATAATTGCGGGTAACTATTCCGGTCACTCAATAAATCTTTGTTGAATATTGTATATACACTTGTATATACTCCTACTTTCCAATTATTAGTTTATGTTTACAAGTTTTTCTATTCAGAGCTGGGGAGTCGCTTAGGGAGTCGTGTTTGTATCAAATAAAAAGTAAACATGCTCTTAGATTGCGATCTGTATAATGCAAACATTAAGTTAAAGTAGATTAATTTCTTGTCTGTCATATTTATTTAGCTTACTGTCAAATATAGGATTATTCCACGCAATTTAAGCACAAAGACACGCGACTGTTTAGAATGAAATACACGCATAGCGAAATGAATAAAAATTTCGTGGAATACAATTATTCGTTGTACAGCGTCCATATTTGGGGTGTATTCCTTAGTTGCCTAAAATAAATGTAATTAGTAGAGCAAGTGTAAAATAATATGTTTGTTCAAAAAGTTTAGATAAATAAACAGAGATTATATCGAAGTGACCACCTTGTTTGGAGATAAATTTGTCTACCTAATTTAACTGCTTTCAATGAATAATGAAGAAGGCCAAGCTACTTCAGTGGCTTTGTCATGCTGGGGTTTTAATTTGAGTTATATTTTCCGTTCTTTAAACAAATTTGAAAACCGCAAACAAGCCTATGTTATGGTGAGGACAGCATGCAGCCCTTGTGAGTTAGACCTTGGCTCGATAAAATTTCACATCCCATAAATCGTTTTCTATAGCCTGCGAGCGGAAAGTTTGTAGATTTTTAAAGGTTTAGAGGTCTTGTAATTTCTGTATATTGGATCGCCTAATCCTGTATAGCCCCTTCTTTGTAATAGAGGGTTATTTACACATAATTATCAGCTGCCTTGTAGTTGTCGTTTTAGTTTTAAATTGCTTCCTGAGTGCTGTAAAACCGTCAACTTTAATCCCTGAGCTAGGAATATACCGTTTTACGACTGGCATCGAGTGTTGCTCATTGCACGAAACTACGAAAGACAAGTCCAACTGACATGCAGTTCTTTTTGGTAATGTTTAAAAAAGGTAACGAAATTTCGAGCGGAATCAACGTGATCTGTATTTGTACAACAATCAGTTATCAATGACAATGTTGTTGAATGTGATTTATGCTTAACAACGATATTAAATAACTTACACTGTGTAATTATATTTCGTTTTAAATTAGGAACTCATCCCTATAGTTTAAATGTGCAACGACATTGCAATAATCATTAACAATATCGGTTCTGTTGGTTCATGTAAATATATACTGTTTATGTTTTGAAATCTTAAGATATTCGTTATTAGGCTTTATAATACAAGATTGTGATTTTACTAAGTTCGTTGTATGCTAGCATATTAATTGATCGAATAAACAACATATTCTATGCCGAATATTTAACAAACAGACAGAATTAGAGACTCATTTCTTCAGCTTGTTTGGGTAGCTATGCCAAGAAGGTGACCGAAGAGTGATTGCAATTTAAAAAACTAGATCACTTTTCTAAAATGTATTTGTACGCCATAATGTGTTAAGCCATTGCATGCTAAACTATATAGAAACTGTTGTTGTAGGTATTACGAAACAATGGGTTAATGGAGGATATGTACAGCGACAAAATAATGATGTTTAACAGTTCTTTTTATTCACAGGTCTGTGATAGCCAACCTATATAGTTTAATTTCCTTCTTTCAAATTGCCATCAAATTTCTGAAGCTGACATCTGCTTCGCTGCGACGTATGAGCTAATATATATAATTGGAGAAATGAAACTTGTATGGATGCATAGATTGGGATATGCGTGCAGAACGAATGCGGGGATCGCGGTCTGGACAGGAAGGCTCATACGAGCTAATTTTACTAACTGGATTTAAACCATTGAGGGAAAGTTTATCTATTTGCGAAATGAGTTGTAATAGGCTTAAGTTAATATATACTACAGGATTTAACAAGACACAACAACAGACTTAAGTCGCCTTCAACGCACATGACCATGCAATAATGTGATTCCAAACTTTGAGCATCAGTTGCAAAAATTGAAACTGAATCGCATATCGTTTTATTTACATAGAGAGGAAGGGGAATATATTATTTAATTTGCAGTTATATTTGCAAAAATCAACTTTAGGTATACATTTAACCAACTGAATCCCATTGTGATGCAGAAAGTATATATTATTTTGTACCTGTGTAGACGAAGAAACACATTTTGTGTAATGTGTCTGTTTCAAGGTTAGATTCGTTAATTTATTCTTATAGGTTTCATTTCAAACAGGAATTATTTATTTATATAAAAAAATTATATTTAAATACACCGACCAAATATATATGTATAACAATTACTGTTGAGTTTCTGAAGAAATGCAAGATTAGATTTCCTGATTGCTGGTTCATCCAGTACGAAATATATATAAGAGCTATATCAGTTAATGAAGAAATACACGATGAACATTTTATGATTATTGATTCTAATACGAACCATAAGAACTAAACCCTTTACAGCTGATAAGAGACTTGCCCTGCATGATTCATAGGCAATCATCATCACAATACAGTAAGAAAATATCATAGTTTATCACAAACAAAGCACAAAAGTCTACGTTCATGCGTCGATTATAATTCTCTTTACTCTAAAGAACAATTTAATTCAAGTTATCCTGCGGACAGATTACTGTCTTTCTTTTCAAATGCAGCAAATCTTGTTCAGTTCAATCATTTTCCCTTAGATTATTGGTCCAGAACAATGTATATATATGAACCTTATTTTGACAAGAGAAGACCATCTTCAATCTGTAGCTATATGTGTTCATAATGATAGAATTGTTTACAATACACTTAATATATAATACCTACTAATAGTGAACTTTTTCTTCGAACTATGTACAATGCTGTTTTCTGTATTGTATGTGTATTGATCCTCATTTTTTCATCGTCGATAATATTCTATTCGCGTATAATTGTAAAGACGAGTAAAACAGAAAATCCCAGTATCTGTACAAAGTGAGGAGAAGGATTAATATATTGCACTTGAAACATAAAACCTCGTTATAGAAATATCGAGGCATGCAGCTTGCATATGTTGTCAATGCTTTTTGAGGCAAGGTGCACATTTGACTACTTCGTCATCTTGTAAAATAGGAAAACATGAACAACAGGATTGAGGGTCTAATTTTGATGTCAGATTTTACAGGGACCTCTTAAACTCTTCTATAATTAAATTTTGTCTGTAGCCCTCGAATTGAATGCGTATCATTAATGGGCAGAGTTCTTATAGTTGAATATCTGAAAAATCGAAATGGTTCCTATGCATATCCATTTCAATCCTATAATTCATGCAGTCTAGCATTTGTAGAAGAACTTTTATATCATTTATACATGCAAACATTAACCCACATGCATGTGAGACGTGTTGAGACGCTGAAGAGTACATAATATTGCCTCCTTGTTTGTGCCTCAAAGATGATCTGTTATAAATTGTGTTTCAACCTTGATAACTCTGACCTTCATAAAGTTAAAGCCATATGCAGATATTAGCAAACATTGCTCTTTATACTAGCCTGGTGTTAAAAAAGAGAAAAGAGACATATAAATAGCAGAATTTTTAGAACCTTCATTGTTTGGAAGACTCAGAATGCATGAAATATATTCTTACATGCAGCAGAAAGAAGTATAACACAATGAATTGTACTCAGACAGGTGGGAGGTGTATAAGCGTTACCTATATAAGAAATATCCAAATCATATTCAACTTTTGAAAGGAACATAAATCCTTGTAAACATAAGTTTTGTCTGCCTGTTTGACGCCTGTCTTTTTAGCCTGGCTTTGCTTGTCTTCTTTTAATGAGTCTGATTGCATTTCTATTAGTATTGACCGCAATTTGTAGCGTCAATATTCCCGAGGTTTGCGGATATGATTAAAGACGCATCAGCTTGTAAGCTTAGATTGTTTTTAAGTACTGAACTAGATAGTTCAGCGGTTTGATATGAATTAAGATCTTGTTTTACTTGTGTTATGTGTGGAAATTGCATGTGTCAGGTTTAGAGTTTAAGAATTCTTAGCCATTTTTGTCCACTGTTAGCTAAGCCAAACATATACAATGCATATAATATATGATTTCTATTAGTTCAAATCATGTATTAGTGATTCCATTTGCAGAGCTGGATATTAGAAACTGGCTATCGTTTGGATATTTATCATTTGCATAAGACCCAAGTACAATATTTTCTATTTAAAATAAGTTCACATGGTGCAAATTGGAACTGATTGCAGCCTGACAGTCATCTTGATTTGTAAATTAAGTTACGCATTTATGGTATATGTACAGGCATAATATCTTGTTTCAGACTGTTTCAAAAAAAGACTTCAAAAAACTTGAGGGTTCGCATGTACACAGCCCATATTGTTTGTACGCAACTTCATTTGGAAATTTATTTGAGACGTTTGACAAACAGAATAACCAAGCTTGTAAATTGGTGTTATTTGCTTTTAAAAAATATTGAAGGCCATTGCAGTGGATCGTATATATGCAAATGTTATGCAAGTAGGAACATTATTGGCACTAATTTCTTGTAAGTAACTGTATGATAATCTTCTCTACCTGTACATATATGCAGTTTTTAGTGTTATGTGTAAGTAACTGTATGATAATCTTCTGTACCAGTACATATATGCAGTTTTTAGTGTTATGTGTAGCAATCTGTGTAAAATGCAATTTGAAACTCTAAAAGAATTAGAAAATAAAAAAAGTTTGTACAGGATACTTCAAACTTTGTGCTATATATATAAACTTCAAAATTGAACAGTACATTTCTAAAAACTTGTGATGTATTTCAAAATAGAATGATACACTTCTAATGAGAAACTCTTTGCTAAAAATATTACTTGTATAAAGAACAACAAGGCTCAAATATCCTATGACCTTTACGCTTAGTATAAATACAAACAAATGATGCTAATACGAGTTTCCTTTAGCTTTTTACATTGTGATAATAGCTTTTGACAGCTAATAATTTTTGTACTTTATACTTTACACCTTAGCGGAGAAGGCATGAGTTTAAGCTACTTTTAGTAAGAGCTGAACGTTATAAACACTGTTCTTAAATGTTGGATGTCTTTTTTAGTATGTATTCTAAATTTTATTATATATATATCTTTATATATTATATGAAGTATAGTGTTTTGAATAGGGGTTTTCGAGCGCGGCATGATAAAACTGATCATCTCACTGACATTTGAGATTTTTTATGACAATTTCACATATGAAAGTTATTGCCTTTCAATCGATCATAACTTATGGATATTTTATATTGCTAGAACTTAGAAAAGACTGTAGTTTATAAAATAAACAGAAAAATACATGGGTGCTTGGAAATACCGAACTTAATTCATAACATGATATTTACTCAGCACTCGAAATAAATCTGGTATTTCCTCACACTCTTGTACTATTCTCTAATTATTCTACCTAATGATATACATTTTTATATTGCCACGTTATTTCTAAAAGAATTATAGAAACTCGAACGTTTTTCAATACAGGTTGAAATTAGCCTACAATCTACGTCGAACTCTCGCTATTCTTGTCTATATCCCAATCTCTTGAAGTGTACATGCCTGAATCATCCAATATAATCTGCTAGTAGTTATACACTCATAATCCAATTAAGTTTACAGAATTACATATGCGTCTTAAGAAAGTGCTTGGAGTAGAAAGGTTCCGAAGTAGCAAGCTTTGAAATGAGTCAACTTGTGCCAACATTGCAATATTTTTAGACCAGGTGTTAGTAATCCATGAAAATCGTTAAATAGTCCGGCGTCAGATGGTATACAGAATAAACAATGAATTGAGCTGTATTGTATACTGCTAAAGCTTTTAACCAAATCCTCAACAACGTGGTAACAACGGCGAAAAAAAACGATGTTTTCAGACAGTAGATTTATAATTATGTTAACTTGCTATTCATTGTTTAAATTTTTTAAAAAATTCTTAAGCAATAAAAAATCTCTTTTAAAAATATTTAAAAGAAAGGTATTATTCACTTAATTTAAAACCTTATAAGATTATTTAGTTTCTAAATATTTGTAACAAACAGTTAATTTATTGTACTCTCGATCAGCGCTTTCCATGTCAATGATCAATGTTCTTCATTACTCTCCGGCTCTAAAGTCTGAGTCTTTTCTTTAAAGTTTGTATCTTAACCGCAATATTTTTTACTCGCCATTTTAGTACCGATTTCAAGTAAATCATTGGCTTGAAAAACCTAACTGTTTTTTGTGCTTCCTAAAAAAGATTTATCTAAACATTTGTTATAACATGCATGCGTGCATTATCCAAGAACATTATAGCGATCCTTGAAAATTTGAAGAAGCAGGAAGGCCCTATATGGGTTAACATTGAATCTAATGGCTAGAATAGAATTTATAAATAAAAGCTTTCCTTTTCTTTGACAAGTAAAATATTCAGAACAATGGGCGATGTGGTTGAAGGTGAAATGATTCAGATAAAGTTCTCTTTAAGATATCAAGGTATTAGTATAATTATATACTTCATAGGACAATTCCAGAAGACCCTATGCTTCCTCATTTATTAATGATATCGTTCCTGTATTCGCATTGAAACCACTCTATCTTAAGAATGCCCATGCATATAACCATGTAGTGGTATTAGTGTCAGTCACTCTAGGTCATGTATATGAATATATTATACTAGAAGTTACGAATGTCTCTGGAAATGGTTTTGACTGTAAAACTAAATTTTTAACTTCACAAATTGACGAACGTTAATAGATCACGTTCAACGAGGCATTTTGTAGGGCTGGTCCAAAGTGATTCCCGCTCTGTGACGTCAGTAAGATGTTGGATTTTGCTTCCAGAAATGCAGGAACACGTACAGTGACGCATTTAATGGAATTTATCAATATCAGCACGTTTCGGTTTGCGTGAATCTATTTGTATAAAAAAACTTAACAAAAAAACCCACTTGTATGACTTTTGAGTGCTAAAATTTGTGAAATACTCTCCAATTAAATATCATCTATTAGTTTATTAAGTAATATTAGGAAGAAAAGCAACTTTATCGTCATCTTAACTTTCTATGCTTCCAAGAATAGGTTTGTGTGTTTCCAAGATAAGTTAGAAATCACTATTGTCAACGACGTCCTGAGCTGAATGGGACAAGATTCTTTAAGTGCTGTAACTGCAAAATACGTCAGTGTTTATAAGAGTTTTTTCTTTAGTCGCATATTTCCGGTAAAAAAATCTCCTAATTTTTTACAGTCAGTATCTCTTCAAATGAGGAAGAGAAGTAAATCGTCTATGGCTTTGTGATTTTATTCTGAGATAAACTTATAATAGATTTTAATTTAGTTGGTATCGAAAGAACTAGGCCCATTTTTCAAATATCACATACTCGAACCGACCTGACCGCGTAGCTCATTTGGTAAAGCATTACAAAGGCTGCATGTTCGATTACCACCGCAGTCAGGCATATTTTTTAGCTTGTCCGGCACTACGTGTGGATATATACTTAGAATCCCCCCAAACATCACGAATGGCATTTCTAACTCAGCTACTAATTCACATACATCCTTGTACTAAATTCTGCAGAAACCGCAAAAAAAATTGGGAAAACGATAAAAATCTTTCCACTAAAACGTGAGGTTAGTTTTAAGGTGTGTTCTAATCGAAACTACTATTCCTTAAAACCACAAAGAGAGTTGATGAGAACCTCTTGTTTCTAACTTAATTTATCTGCATCCCGAGCCAAAAACGAAGTCCGTGCAACCGTTCCAAAGCTTCTAGGCTCTCTGGTACCACTCAAGGCTGACAAAGCTAAAGTGGGTATATTGCATGTCAAAGGCGGGCAAACAGTTTAGGGATTTATGTGTAGCGGATGCGCCGTTATTTATATCCGATGCCTGTCAGTTTTAACGTGCAGCTATCAAGTGGTATTTCCTTTCTTCACTTGTACAAATTGTTTTTGCGTGGTTTCGTTATTGCTACGTGTATAAGTTTGCGCAATTTTTGTGGGAATTTTTCAGCACAAGGTGGGACCATCCATACTTAATGATTCACAGAAAGGAAATCTTGTTTGTTGAAAGGCTTTTGATTTGACTGTACTTCCTTATGAGACCCAGCACGAGGATAATCTCTTGTTGATTCACTAATTAACTTTATACTGGAAATAATAACTCTGTAAGTGTAGAATTTCAGAAACGATCATTTCTTATCGATCCAGTGTGACTACAGAAGGAAACCTGAACTAAATAACATTATTCATGCTGAATAGCTCTATATAAGTTCTAAACTGTTCTTCCTGGAGGTACAGAAACGATTATGTCTTGTTGATCCAGTAACTACAGAAGCAAACCAAAAATAAAGCATTTATGTTACTACTGGACGGTTATAAACTGTTGTAAACTGTTCTTTCCAGAGGTGCAGTGATAAGAATCATCTCTCATCAGTTACTCCAGCACAAGATGTAAAGTTTAGCACTTTAAGTACGACTAGTACATGTCCAAGGGGCAGCTATAAAATAGCTCCAAAATTCTCCAAGCATGTAGAAGTTGTAAAATTTGTTTAGTTTGTCATGTAGGGCTTGTTAATTCCATTCTCAACATTACAACTCTTTCGTCGCGTGTCGTTCCTCACTCCAGGTATAAATGGGGCTGAAAGAATCACGCATAATTAACGGACGTCATCTCGCGTTCCTACGTTCATTGGCCTGTGGCGAGCTTGGAAGACAAATTGCGCTAATTTCTGTCGCTATCCTTTACAAGCACGCTCGCTCATGATATTTGTTTTCCAATGCGAATTACTTGAGGCTAATTTTAGTTTAAAACAAGTCGCGCAACATGGGGTCAATTATGAAATGGAAACAAAAGAGTGGATTTAATATCCCACAAGATAATGCCCCGTTGTGTTTATGAGTCAACTAAACACATACAGAGAGTAAATACTGAAGCAAATGTTTAAACGGCGAATAATAGCCGCGTGCTTTCTCTTCAAGATCGTCCGAACATCACTGCTTTCATAATTTCCATGCATCTTGATGTTATTTCATTATGAAAACCATGCACTGAGTGTTAAAATACAAAACAAAGTACAAAGCAATTGATAGTAAACCAAAAGAAACGTCGAAATGAATTTTTATTGTGAAATGAGATATGAAAATAATCAGTTTCTGGTGTTACGATTAAGTTTGTATCCTCCGCGAGCAAGTTGGAAAAAACTCAGGGTAACCGACAACAAACCCAAGTGTATAACACTTATATAAATGAAATTATGATTGATATCGAGGAAGTAGACTCAGTTTCGAAATATAACAAACTCGGACCGACCAGACCTCGTCGGGCACGCAGCTGATTCGATTCCCAATGTATATTTTTCAGCTTGTCTGATGTGGATATGAACTCTCGATCTTAAATTTAAGACTTTTCAGTCAGAAATACTCAGAAACCGCTGAGTAACAATATCAGTACCATCCTCAGAGATATGAAAGACTAGATTCATGCTAATCTGACACTTCAGAGAACAACGAAACAATTCGTTGTCGTTGTTTTTCATATCTCTACATGAGGATGGTTGTGAATCAGACTTGAAACACTGCGCGTCCTCAAATACGAGCGTCAAGCGCGTCACGAAAATAAATTGGGTAAGATTCCGGCTATGAATCCCAAGTGACTCAGTCGACAGCTCAATTCGTAGAGCGGCGGTTTAGAAACTCGAAGATGCGAGTTCGAATTCCGCTCAAAACAATGATTTTTTCGTCGCTCTCTGCCGTCCCAGATTGACATGAGCCTAGAATCTAGATTAACATGAATTAGATGCATATTAACACGCAAGCGCTCTATGGCTGTAAACCGATGAAAATGTACAAGTAGCCGGATCCGTTCAGGCGTGTTTCACTTGAAGTTTTTTCGTGCGATATCAACTGTGGTTTTCTCATTCTAATCAATCAGTTTCTTTGTACTCCAGGGGCTATAATTTATGCATTGTTTGCCAAGATTGGATAGAAGGCTGGAAGAGTTTCATGAAATGAAATACATTTGTGTATCTATAGTATATAGGCCGGTTGCATGTACGAAAGTAGATAGCGCTGTCCACCGGATTGTGATTTTTCAACTGCCATATAGAAAGGCATAAAAAGCAATGACACCAGGGACACTGAACTCACAAGAGATAAAAGTGACCATAACTCAAAAACGCTGGACTTTAATATAGATTTTATCGATTACTAAACGTATTTTGAGTGTTGAAGAAAATTATGCTATCCGTTGTATAACATTATTTGCCTTTCGTAACCGACCCCTCCTTGATTAAAATACTTCCGAATCTTCGCAGGAGATTTATGTACGACGGTTGTCCTAACAGAAAAAAAATTTTCTTTAGCTTTCTTTCAGTTCAAAAGATCTACTCGGAGCAAAAATTGATAAAATGAAATCTCTCCTGGAGAGAATGTATTATTATTTGCATTCTTCAAACTTTAAAAAACGAACAAGATATTACAAGGGAAGCTTGTATTCACAGTTTCAGAACCATCCTCAAAGATATGAAAAACTAGATTCATATTAATCTGACACTGCAGAGAACAACGAAAAATTCGTTGTCTCGAGCGGGATTCGAACTCGCATCTTCGGGTTTCTAGACCGCCGCTCTACCAATTGAGCTATCGAGTCAACTGGGATTGGTAGCGAGTCTTATGCAATTTAAGTACACGAAATATTTTCGTGACGACTTAACGCTTATCTTTGAGGACGCGAGATGCGAGTTCGAATCCCGCTCGAGACAACGAATTTTTCGTTGTTCTCTGCAGTGTCAGATTAATATGAATCTAGTTTTTGTATTCACAGGCCAGTGACTTGAATAGATGCCAACCGATTTTTGAAGTTCGGCACGATGTAAATGCATTGCTTTTTAATTTGTCAACTGCTAATGAATAGAACTAAACATTACTAATGATCTTAATTATATATTCCAAGCAACACCCCATTGTTGGCACACAACTGATAAAGTTTTAAATTAACACCTCCAGAATATTCCCATTTAAACGGTTGAAAAGGATTTTGGTCTGAAACAAGTCTTCCATATGCTTGCTTCTCAAGTAATTTCCCCTAATTTAGTGGGTTTTGCGTGGAAAAATCGCCTTGGAGTCTAGTTGTTATGTCTCGGCGGTGTGCCGCTATTAAGGAAGTGTGCCAAATTTATTATTAATAATATGATTGTATATTTATTTGAGCTAATGAGATAGCACGGTGATTGTCGATGTTTTATTCCAAACGCAAACATTACTTGGCACTCTAACAAAGGTCTAGGACAAAGCAAAATTATCCCTTAAGTTTTAGCAGAAACTGCAAACACACATAGCTTTCATTTGTAATGTGATGCTTAGTGAATGTGCTAATTAAGAAATTGTAATCGGATAAGACCCATATTCCACAAAAAGAAAATTTGTATGAATCGGTATGACATGTTTTAGATGCGTTTTTGTACAATAACTATCACACAAGAAAAATAAAAAGTCTGATGATATTACCAAAATAATTCCGCTTCAAGTTCCAAGAATGAAACAAGTTCCTTTTCTAAGAATATTTAGCGTTCTAGAAAGAGCTGGTATTGGTTGTTGTTTCGTGTGTTTAATGATATTGGTTTCTCTTTGAGCTATATTCTCTCGAAATACATAACGCTTTGAGTTCAAAGTATCAGGAGTGTGTAGTATATTACTTGCTATGACGTCCACTTTGAGGTCATGAATTTTCTACCGCATAGATATATCAATTTTAAAAAATATTGACCACATCCAATACCGCTTTACTCTAAATGTACTTTTTTCAACACATTTTTTCCCTAAATGGATTCATGGCACACCGTTGCTATGTTGTACTATAATTTTAGTAACTCACGTCATATTTGTCTCAGCAAATTTATCTGCACTCGTATTAATTCACACTCTTCTGCGGCAATGCACGAGGAACAAATCCAGTATGGCGGACAGCACACTCATGAAGTGAAGGCATATGATTCGTGGCTGAGTACGCATTATGTATCTAGTGTTTCTATGGTTCAAACACCGAGTGTGTGCAACCTATTTTAATCAGGCTGCAAACATCAGTTTGATTCGCTAATTATTCAAATACTAACGGATTCTTGAATCCAAGTAAATTCTATCACTGCGTAAAAGTGCGAAAAGTGATAAAATTCTTATAGATTTAGGCTATAGCGACATTGTAGAAAATGTTTAAGCGCATGCACTTCGATTTTCCAACATAAAGTTTACCCCATTTATATCACCAACTATATGCAGGCAAGTGAGCCAAAGTCACCATGGTTATTAGGTTATGATGTTAAGAGAACATTTATGTGAGAGTTAAATACCGAGAAGGAGGGCTGTATGTCATATACAGCCCGCGAGGACGCGCAGCGTCCGAGGGCTGTATATGACATTGGCTACAGTCCGACTTTCGAGGTATTTAACTAACTTATTTTATTTTTGAGGAGGTTTTCTAATAGAATCTTTCGACTTTAAACAATTTAAGTCGAAATTCGTCGAGATTTTTCCACAAGTTTGATCTAATCATTTATTCAAGGGCTGTATCTGAGATACAGCTCGCGGTACATCAAAGAAAACCGACTCAAATATAAAATAATACACAATAACACACACGTGTATGTATACTCATAATTTCCACTTTTTAAAATAGTCCGGATTTACGTTATGCTTGTATATTTCTTTGTGCATATCAGACTCAATTTAATAAAAAACAACGTTGTGAGCATCTGATTCTTTCTAAATGCATGAATTGGTTATCACTAGAGATTAATCTCTGAATACTATGCCGGTTTTGTGTCGCCTTGAGATAAGAATATTGATGGTTTCTGCTGAGAGATGTCTTAGTTTAAAGAAAAAAAGCTTTCAATGTTTACCGGCACCTCTAACTTAATGACATTGTTACAAGCAATTGGTTATATCGGACTTGTCCTTAATTCGTTTTTAACAACACGACATTGTCAAGTGCATACGGGCTCTTCGATGGATTCTTTTACTTTTAATTGCACTGCTATGACAATGTGGTAAAAGATGTTTTAGTCAAGGCGACAAAGTTATTCACCAAACTAACCACTTTATACTAAGATGCTACCAATATCAACACAAAATACCATTAGTAGAATCGTACTAGTATACTATTGCAAATGCTGTAATTTGATTGGTTACTCTACTCGCTATCTATTCCTCGATAGATAGCGAGTAGCGAAACAATCATCTTCCTATAGAGATTTCTTTTAAAATTGCTTAAAAATCAAACTTTTTGTTGAATATTCCGTGTTTGACCTCTGATTCTACTAAAACAATTAGATTACTCGCTCTCGATTTTTATGCGTAGATAGTTGATTCGGGCTTCGCCCTCATCAACTATCACCGCATAGAAATCTCGAGCTCGTAATCTAATTGTTAATTAGAGTATAATTATCGTATCAATTGTTTTGTAAAGTCAACCATGCAACAATTATTTTTATGCATCTTAAATTTAACCCATTGCCCCATAACTAAGAGCTTTCATCAGCGATGTTCAACAAAAGTACAAAACTGAGTTGCAAGTAAATTGAGAAGGTAATGTTGTCTGGGCGTATATACAGCGAGACAAATAAAGTAGGAGGGCTTGGAGGCTTGCTCTGAAGACATTTCGGGTAATTTAGAAATTAATGATGACTATTTTATGTACAGCATAAAATGAAAAAGAAATTGACCTCAGTTTGTATTGTTTTGGTACTTTCTTTCGTATATTATAGATGACACAAATTGAATAAAACATATGCACGCCTTCATCTGTTGAAATAAAAACTTCCCACTCAGATCTGGTTGAGAAAGTTCCTTAGAGTCCAATGGACACCATATGAGCCATAGCTCACTGCTATAACACCTCACAGTTTCCTTGTCAGTTTCCATGTCACTCGCCAGGATATGGCATTAGGTCGACATCGCTGATAAAAATTAATCTATGAAAACAATACTGATACAGTCTTCTAGTATAGGTTGCGTTGTACAGACGACTTCACGAGTAATTTTAACAGATTTTTTTCTCAACCTTGCACAACCCAATATTGATATGACTTAGAGATTATTTTGATTAACGATTTGTTTATGAAATTGTCTTCCGTTTGTTGTAGTAACAAAGTGAACGCCAAGCGAATACAAGGAGAGGTTTCTCTCAAAACAGGCGATAAAATACTAAGGATTGTTTAAAATTATGATGAATATTGAACATTATAATACATGCATCCGATCATAAGTAGCTGGACCTTCCCCCAATCAATTGTACATT
Organism: Muricea muricata; assembly: GCA_963855995.1. Lineage (NCBI taxonomy): Eukaryota > Metazoa > Cnidaria > Anthozoa > Malacalcyonacea > Plexauridae > Muricea > Muricea muricata. Next base: position 1,658,332 of record OY979728.1, on the reverse strand, counting down.
TCCTGAGTGCAAATAGAAAGCATGTGATTATATGTTTGAATGTTGAACGATTCCTTGCATATTTTTGTGCAAGGATGAGAAGTCTGTCAAATGCTTTTGCTATCTCAAAGCCGAATGTTTCGGACAGCTTCATTGTTGTCTGCGTGTGTGTTTTTTTACTCGTTTAAATGTTTTATTTGATATTGATATAATATTAGAGGAATTTGAGACAAAGATTGGAATTGCGAAGTAGGCTGTAAAAATAGGTTATGAATACTTTTTACCAAGTGTTAAAGTGCTGTTAGCAGACCTCTCGAAGTCTATACAGAGCTTGCAATATCATCATCATCTTACAGCCTCCACACTTCTGTATGTGTGAGAAACTATCCATGTTCTGGCACCTTCTCTTCCGAGATATCATTGGGAACAGTCAATCGAATTTGAAATTTGGTTTGGGTTTAATTTAATTTAGTTCAGATTATAGTTCGCTTTCCTTTGAATCATTTTGGTGTGCTATGGTTCTATTTGGTTTGTCTTGCTTTGGTGTAGCTTTCTTTAGTAAATTTGATTAAGTTTTGCCTGATTAGGAACTAGGAGTGGCTCTTTTCCAACTCTAGGGGAGCAAAATTGATTGAACTCTCCAGCACATTATGTAAGTCTTTTCCAATTATGACACACACCTTCTTGTATATTTCTCGCGACTCACCCGGCAATTATCCACTTATCTTTAAGATCCTCCTTTACCTAAATGTATCATAGGAGGTCTGGAATCCATCCAACCTGGAATCTAACCAAATTTCTTTGTCTTTTATGTTTAAGTTTGCAAGAAACTTCCTCTAGCATATTTTGTGAATGGAATGTTTCACAATATTAATAATATCGTTATATTTGACAAATCCACTTGTATGCCTCTTATTCTAGATTGTTTCAGCAAGATTTAATCATACTTGTGCAACATCAAATCACTTTAAGATAGCTCTAATTCTGTACTACCCACTGTTAGAGTGAAAATTGATTTAATCATATTTAACTCAGCAGTGAGTTCTATGCAACACCAGATCATTTTAAGATAGCTCACATTCAAGATCATGTACTACCTCTGTATGATCTAACCATGCTTAACTCAACAGTAATTTCTGTACAGCATCAGATCACTTTAAGATTGCTCACATTCAAGAACATGTATTACCTCTGTATGATCTAACCATGCTTAAATCAGCAGTGAGTTCTGTACAACCTCAGATCACTTTAAGATAGCTCACATTCAAGAACATGTACTACCTCTGCATGATCTAACCATGCTTAATATAGTCAATTCTGTGCAACGACGTCACTCTTGGTTCGCCCACATTCAAGAACATGTAATACCTTTGTATCATGTAACCATGTATGCTAAGAAAAATTCAAAAAGAAGAAAATCTTTTAGCTGTTAACGAATTTCCTTCTTTCATGCCTCTTATCGAAATGTAACTTTGACTATCTTGGTGTTTATAACTACGATAGTTCTAACTAGTTCTTTTACACTGTCTTCCTTTCATCTTTATGCAAAAAGCGGGGGACTGTCGATGTTAGGGAATCAAACTCGAAAAAGGGAAAATCTTTCAGCTGTTAACGAGTTTCCTTCTTTCATGCCTCTTATCGAAATGAAACTTTTACCATCTTTGTGTTTATAACTACGATAGTTCTAACTAGTTCTTTTACACTGTCTTCCTTGGATCTTTATGCGAAAAACGGGGCACTTTCGATGTAATCTTTCAGCTGTTAACGAGTTTCCTTCTTTCATGCCTCTTACCGAAATGTAACTTTTACCATCTTGGTGTTTATAACTACGATAGTTCTAACTAGTTCTTTTACACTGTCTTCCTTGGATCTTTATGTGAAAAGCGGGGGCGTTTGGATGTTAGGGAACAGATAGTTAACGGAAAATCTTTTTTAAGAGCACTTAAAAACAATGTTTAATTGTCGTGTATACAAACATAAAATATATTGCTTTAGTTTTGGTTCTTTTACTGGACTGCCATTTCCTGCCTTCTTATCACGCAAGCTCAGAATAAAGCGACTTGCTCAGTGAAATCGTGTTTTATTCGAAACCTATGAGGTTTTGTAGCATTGCATAGGTTCAGGATTGGGTTTCGTAGTTGTAGGCGTTAAATATATACTTGGCTGGGAAACGGAAATTAGTCATTTCTTATGGTTCATGGTCACGTATGGAATGTTTGGAGGGACAGTGGGATAGAGCGCCCTCGTACCCAGGGCATTGATGCCAATGACGCCCGTGCGTGTGGCGCGCTAGAGAAAAAGACACTGAGAACGAAGTTGGGAAAACCGGAAACATAAGCCAAACCGTATACCCCATATGGTATACCCCGGCTAACAGTCCAGTTACCTCTTTAGTACATCAGTCGCAGCTCAATGGGTATCACTTTCTTTACTCCCTCCGGGAAGGTGAATTCTCGAAGTTATTTCCTCATTAATTGTACCCATTTCCAGGGGGAGGAACGCGATAGACATACACTCTAAAATCTAAGATGGCCGACCAATTAGTGTTGTAACAGCAGGTTTCTGTTTTAAATTATGAATTTTGCTCTTTGTTGTTAGCTTTTGGCTGTCCTAATGCTCTGGGATGGCAGAAGCGAACCATAAGAGTCCGAAACAAGAAAATAAACGGATTTCTTTGGAAGTAAACAGTAAACTTTCCGCTGATTGCTTGCAAGGGCATGAACCAGGGGCTGGTGGTGGATGGTACGTCAATTTTTATATATTTGCCGTAAAGTTTGAATTGCTGTAGGAGCTTTTTACCTTATCCTAGTTTGGCAGGGAGGCACAAAAGTTGGAAGATTTATGTGTTGATGATTTTTATAACTTAAAGTCGTTGAAGATTTTACTAATAATTGTTGCTGTCATTACGTTGTCAATACACAGTTAATGCTCCAGTTACACCAGTCAATGGTTTGCCCCTGGGATGGCATATGAGGGTTTTGACAGCCTTGGTGGGAAATTTTACCAAAATATCCAATCCAATATGTTGGGTTATTTTGCCTCATTGCCCCTAAGCTTATCTGTGGTAAACCATTGGCATTGCATTGATTGGGTGCAAAGGTCATATCTGTCAAAATCGTCCAACCTTCCATATTAACGTGCATACCAGAAACCTAATTGGTTATAAAAGTGGAATTAAATATAGTTAAGACTTAGTTTCATAAAAGATTCATCCCCCACGTAGGAAATTACCAATACCCCTTCCTAAGGCATTCTCTAGATGATTCCCCTTCCCCCTGTCTGGACAGCAGGTGCATCAGGGTCAATATTAGAAGTTCTTGTGAAGCTTTTGCCCCATGATTTAAAGCAGGCTTGTGTCTGTTAATTGCTATTAACTCTAGATATAATAGCAATGACTAATTTTTAAAAATTACTTAATATTACTACACCTTTTCCAAACATGCATTATGAAGGCAATTAAGTGTTTTTTATATGTTTCCTATGGTAGTACTAATAAATCAAATTTTCTTCAGCAATTTATTGATTCCATCGCAAAGATCGCTTAACATCACATCGCAACTTCTTTGGTAGAATTTGTCTATTAACTCTTTTCCTTCTCAAGATATTCAACTTTATTCGATATGCAAATTACACACACAACTTATGACATCACAGTGCATAATAACTTTACTAAAATCATCAGTAGTTTGCAATGTGATCGATTATATTTTGCATAAAGGTGCAGACACTAAGCAATTACATAAGCATAGTTTACATAATTAAAAGATAGTTGCACAAAATTTAAAGGATGAAAATAGACAATAAAAGACCTACAATAACATTTTAGTCTTGATCAGTTACGCTTGGGCTTTCTTCAGTGATGAACTGCAACCATTAGTTTCTAAAATGAATTAAATACACAGGAAAATATTTTGTTTTATAAATCACTTACAGCCAAAATGTGCCATTGTTTGAGGCTGAGATGCTGGAGGATTTTGAAGATGTTTATGAAGAAGACAGAGCAATAACCACAAGCAGCAGTTCAGGTCGGTTGGCAAGTCTGTGGGGAGGTGAAAGTGCTGGGGATGAGTTTGTTTTGATTAACGAAGCAGAAGGATCGAGGACAAACTCAACTGGAGGACTAAGTAATTCAAGGTACCGGTAATTTTGAAATATTCCATTTGTTGATTGAACACTATCAACTTCCCATCAAAGAACCTGACTTGTTTTTGTAATTAAATTGATTTTATTGCAAGTAACTCGGACCATCATTAGAGATGAACTTCAAATAGAAATATATTCAATTGACAGTCATTACTAATGATGTCCAGGGTCAATTTAATTAATTAACATGGTGTCCCCACAAATGGTTTATGAATTGAGTATGAATTTGCCATGCAAATTCTCAAATTACATATTTGTATTATGCACATTCAGTGAAAGAAAGATTTCGGAATTGGTCGAAGAAGGAATTGAAGTTATTGTTGACAATTTACACATTGATGTTAAGACACAAGACGTGCAACAGAAAGGTAGAAATGTTTACACTAAGGTCATATATATGGTGTTTTGGTTGTTGGTTTGGTATACTGTGGTGGTGGTTAATGATTATGCATGGTGGATTAATTTGTGATGTCTTAATGGCTATTATGTTTGATGGTTTATGGTAGCATAGCTATAGTCTGATGATTTAGTTCCACTGTGCAAACATTACATTCATACTAAATTAATACTGCAATAAACATTGAACAATAAAAACAATCATTGCCTCAACTGGAATTTGAACTCACATCTTTGGGTTTCTATACTGATGTTCTGCTAATAAATCTGTTGAACCAGCTGAGATTAGTAGCGATTCAAATTCAACTCGAGACAACAAATGTTTTGTTCTCGACAGTGTTAGACTAATGTGAATGTTGTTTCTCATACTTTATCTCTGAAGATAGTAATTTGCACTTCGTGGCTTAATTTTAATTTTGAAATTTCTTTTTAATGATAACAGAAGTTCCAAATGAAAAGGAGTTGTCTTTTGAAAACTCGGGAGGCGCCCGTCAGCATTCTGACGAAGGTAAACGCTGCCTCTGATTTAAGACTTAAAACTGGTGATATTTTTAAACATGCAATCTTGTTACCTCATTAGGCTGCAGGGCTTCCCACTGACAAGTGAGATCATCTGACTTTAGACAATTTTAGTAAAATTAAGTAATTAAGCAGCTTGTAATGGGTTAAACCTAGAATTAACGTTGTGCATACTGTATTTTGTATAATTGGCAGATGTCAACCACCCAGACTGGATCAAGCATAAAAAACACGTCTTTGTCCTGAGCAGTGCAGGAAAACCTATTTATTCAAGGTATGGTGCTTAACTAATTTGCCAACCATTGTACTTGCATTAAAGAATTGTGGGGTTGTCACTAAGCTATATCAAAACTGGCTCTTTACAGTTGGTAAGTAGCTTTTAAAGAGTGAATAAACTAAAGCATGCTAGTGGATTTCTTTAAAAGGTTTGCTTTAGCCCATAATGACTAAGTATAATTTATTGCAAGAGAATGGTTGTTGTATTGTTCATTCATTAAGTGCAACCTGTTTCTTCGATTTGGATTTACAGATATGGAAATGAAGATAAGCTTTCAACTTTAACAGGAGTAATGCAGGCATTGGTTTCCTTTGTTGAAGATGATAATAACCATTTAAGGTTAGCATTCAGGCTAGGTTGCTCAATGAGTTACATTAGGGTTGTATACAATAGAAAATTAATATGAAAACAGTTTGCCTCATCTTGCAGCTTCTTTTGGCATGATAAGAACCTCTGTTCTTATTTTAAGCCTCAGTTTCTCACTTTAGAACTCTCAGAACAACATTGTTGCCTTGTTTTCTTGCATATGCTTGCATTGCCAGTATGAACCAGGCTTTAGAGTCATGACTCGAGGTTGGCATCAAACAAACTGACCATTTATATGGTTGTGTGTTCGTGTCTTGTGTATATACAATGTATACATAGCAAAATATCTAACAGTAAGATACAGTACTTGTGCATTGGTATAGGTCAATCGTTGCTGGAGATCATAAATTTGTATTTCTTGTAAAAGGACATCTGATATTGGTCGCAATCTCATATGCCAAAGAGTCTGAAGCACAGGTTACTGTCTTGATGTATTGTTACATTATAGTTCTTGTGTGTCGACACAGTACTTGATCTTCTTTTGCTAGAGGTAAATTACGTTTGTTTAAGCTACCTATTTTCCCTGTCATGCTAGATGGCTGTACAACTGACACATGTATATAACCAAATCCTAAGTGTGCTGACACTCAGGCAGCTGGAGCGAATAATGAATCAAAGAGGAAATTATGATTTAAGAAGATTACTAGGAGGTAATTCACTCTTTGTACAGACATCTCTTTAATATAGACATCTTTCTAATACAGACATCTCTCTAATACAGACATCTCTCTAATACAGACATCTCTCTAATACAGACATCTCTCTGATTCAGACATCTCTCTAATACAGACATCTCCTTAATGCAGACATCTCTCTAATGCAGACATCTCTCTAATAAAGACATCTCTCTAATACAGACATCTCTCTAATACAGACATCTCTTTAATATGGACATCTCTCTAATACAAACATCTTTCTAATACAGACATCTCTCTAATACAGACATCTCTCTAATACAGACATCTCTCTAATACAGACATCTCTCTGATGCAAACACTTTTTAATATAAATCTCTCTTTGATACAAACATCTCTTTAATGCAGACATCTCTTTGATATAAACATCTCTCTAATTCAAACATCTCTCTAATGCAGACATCTCTCTAATACAGACATCTCTCTGATGCAAACACTTTTTAATATAAATCTCTCTTTGATACAAACATCTCTTTAATGCAGACATCTCTTTAATATAGACATCTCTCTAATGCAAACATCTCTCTAATGCAGACATCTCTTTAATACAGACATCTCTCTAATACAGACATCTCTCTCGAATACAGACATCTTTCTAATACAGACATGTCTCTGATACAGACATCTCCTTAATACAAATATCTCTTTAATACAAACATCTCTTTAACACAGGCATCTCTCTGATACAAACATCTTTTTAATACAAATCTCTCTTTGATACAAACATCTCTTTAATGCAGACATCTCTTTAATATAAACATCTCTCTAATGCAAACATCTCTCTAATGCAGACATCTCTCTAATACAGACATCTCTCTAATACAGACCTCCCTCTAATGCAGACATCTCTCTAATGCAGTCATCTCTCTAATACAGACATCTCTCTAATGCAGGCATCTCTTTAATATGGACATCTGTCTAATACAGACATCTCTCTGATACAAACATCTCTTTAATACAAATATCTCTTTGATACAAACATCTCTTTAATGCAGACATCTCTTTAATACAGACATCTCTATAATGCAGACATCTCTCTAATACAGACATCTCTCTAATACAGACATCTCTCTAATACAGACATCTCTCTCTAATACAGACATCTCTCTAATACAGACATCTCTCTGATACAGGCATCTTTTTAATACAAATATCTCTTCAACACAAACATCTCTTTAATGGAGACATCTCTTTGAACCCTTACCTCTTCTAGTTAATATATATAATCTTTTTCTTATAACATTTCTTTTTTTCTTTAGGGACTGAAAAATTCATAGATAGTTTATTAGATTTAATGGATCATGAACCAAGTGTTTTATTGGGAGCGGTATGTATTGAAAATATCAATAAAAATGTCTAAAACTTGCAACTAAACGAATGATTCCTTTCAGGTACGATGTTTACCTTTAAAGAGCTCAGTGAGAGACGTAATAGGCCAAAGTTTTGTACAAGCTAGAGTGAACGTAAGATTTATGGCATTCAACTCATTATGCTATTCAAATTGCATCAAATACTTAAACTATTCGCAGCGTTGAAGCATATACTGTCTCTCATCTCTAATATTCACTTATTTCTGTCTCTTCTCAAGGAATTGGTATTTGCCGTGTTAATAGCAAAAAATCAATTGATCACGTTAGTTCGTCCAAAAAGTTACAGTTTGCATCCTGGAGGTAAGAGTACCCTATCCCAGTGACGGATTGCAGTCCTGAAACACATTAGTAAACTGTGTTGTCTTATTTATGCTGCTCCTCTAAACGATTTCTCGAAAGCTTTAGATGTCCCCAGCAGTCTGTATGACAATCGTGACCTCTGCATTGTTCGTGACAATGATGTCCTCTGCAGTGTTTATGCCTACTTTCTGAGCTCAGGTTCCCGTGTTTAAGTGCACCTCTCGTGTTAGCCATTTTCGTTTCAGATTTACATCTAATATTAAACTTGGTAAACGGATCGAGATCATTTCAGACAGCGGAGTCGTGGACTCCAATATGTCTGCCAAGATTTGACAGCAGGTAAGGCATCATGTACACTATGGTAAAAGAAACCATTCGTGCCCATCAATCCTAATTTGTATGGGTGGTGGTTACTTACCACTCTTCTCTACAGAGCTGGGAGGCCGGGGTTCAAGCTTTACCCAAATAATTGGGTTGGCTTTAGGGTTGCCATGCAGGGGAATTATTATAACACATACTTGAACTGACCTGTAGGCTGCTAGAGCATTGGATTATCCTACCAAATCTCGTAGGTTCGACTCCCAACATGGTCAGAAATCTTTTTTGGCTTGCCTGATGTAGATATAAACTTAGCATAACAGCACAACCATCGTATTTACCTGATTAGATAACAGTAGAGCATATTAAATAAAACCTTTGTTTGCCTTGACATCAGCAAATCATATGTCAAATGGCTTTCGTGGATAAGGACCTAACCCCTCAACATAAATAGCACGCGTGTTTATCAACTTTCTGTTGATCGCATCTGGATTTTTTTCATTTCAATCTATTGATATAATCTGCCGTGGATTCTTTTCTTTGACCATTAGAATTTTGTTTCTTTGTGATCGCTTATAGTGGCTATTTGTATGCACACGTGTCCTATCTGAGTGATGACTGTCCGGCGTGTCTGCTGCTACTCACTACGACCAGCGATGCTTTCTTCATTCTCTCAGGATATAAACTCAAAGTCGTAGAGGTAAGAGACGAATTTTACATTAGACAAACTGTTTCAGCTGACACCTTGGTTTTTCTTTTTATGAAATTTTGAAGAGCGTAAAACGTTCCAGAATACAGAATATACCTGTACTTGATCTTGAATTGAGTTTTAAATCTTCAAAGCCAAAACGTTCATTGCGGTTCAAATGAAATTTGAGGTAAATTCGTCACGGATAGGAATTATTTTTCAGTTGGAAACTCGAGAATTACGAACAAATGGCTGGAAATTTTTTCACAACACAAGAAAAACTGCGTATTATGTTTGATAGTCGAACGATAATGACCAGGACCCGCAGTGATTACAGAAACATTGTTTTTGTTTTGTTCCAGAAATTGCAGAAGTATAAATGTTTTCAAGCTATAAATGAAGCTTTAAGAGCAGAGAGTTACAGAATAGGTAAGCTCAAACGAAAAGACGTGTAATTAAAGAATATAAATAGAATGAGTGGAATATTAAACAGATATTTCTTAATTTTTCAGGGGATGTTGGAATTCCCAATTTGTTACATTTTGTGTATAAATCTCGAAGTACGTCACAGTACACGTCGCCAGAACTAGAAGCACCGTATAATAATCCAGAGGAAGAGGAAAGGTTAGTTGTGTGCAGGTAGGGGGGGGGGCACCCAAGGTTAGTTGTATGCAGGTAGGGGGAGGGGCACCCAAGGTTAGATGTATGCAGGTAGGGGGGGGGCACCCAAGGTTAGTTGTATGCAGGTGGGGGGGGGGCACCCAAGGTTAGTTGTATGAAGGTAGGGGGGGCACCCAAGGTTTGTTCTATGCTGGTAGGTGGGACACCTAGGTTTAGTTGTTTGCTGGTATGTGGGTGAAGGGCACCCAAGGTCAGTTGTATGCTGGTATAGAAGGTTAGTTCTATATGTTGGTATGTGGGAGAGGAGTGACATGCAAGTCCCAATCCCCTCCCTCCCTCTTCCCTTCAACCAAGGGCCACCTAAAATTTGTCTGTTTGTGTTTTCAGGTTATTTGATCTGTATTTATATCTGCACCATCATATTCATTCGTCTGGTCAACCTTTAAAAATTCTCTGTCATGTTGGATCTAAAGAGATGCTCTTAGGATGGGTAAGCTAAATATTTAGCGTTTTCTCTCCCACCATGCACTAGAAACAATTTGATTGATGTTTTGTGAGCAACGTTTATCAGATCACCTTCAAGTTGCTCTCATTCAAGAACATGTACTTCCTGTACCTCTGCATGATCTAACCATGCTTGACTCAGTAGTGAGTTCTGTACAACATCAGATCACTTTAAGGTAACTCGCTTTCAAGAACATCTACTACCTCTTTATGATATAATTCTGCTTAACCCCGGAGACAGTTTAGAACATATGCTACTTACTAACGATCTAACTGTGCTCAAGTCTGCCAAATATCATAATTTCTTCTTTCAGGTTACATCTGGATTCGAACTATATGCAACGTTTAACCCTCTTGTCACTAAACCTATTGCAATAAATGCTATCAATAAACTTTTAAAGTGGATAACGGTAAGAAAAGTTACAACAACACTCGACAGTGTACGCATATTTTACAAGTATGTCATGTTCTTAAAGGATTACTATGTTACCCTAAGCTATTGCGGCCGACTTTCTACTTTATTTTGTCAAAAACTAAAAATGATGTCAAAAAGTGCGTCATTTTCTTCAATATCCGTAAGAATCGGGTAAAATAATCAAGGATTCGCAAGCGATTGTTTTGTTATACGACGGATTATGAAATTATTTTATAGTGATGTCCTGGTCAAGTTGACTGCCAGCAACGAAATGAGTCTGCAATACTATAGTGTAACAGATTATCTTTAATATTTCTTTGGGGTTTTTTTCAAGCTACTTTCTTTCTTCAAAGAGAGCAAATTTCTAATGGCAACTTTTTGCTTCTTTGCAGAGCGAAGAGGATCGCTTATTTATACTTAATTCTCCAGTCTTCTCAAATTAATGATTTCTGTATAAAGAACACACGATAGATGTACGATAGCTTGCATGTGTACATTTTAATATTTCTAATTGTAGAGTTAAAGCTGGCCCGACAGCCTAGATCACGGCACATTGTACTCCTTTTGGCATAGAATATTTTACAGTGCCCGTGTAAAGCTTGGTTTAGGTCATTGCATAGCTCTACTGATTGTCTTCATAATTGGAAAAGTTTTATTCTCCTACTGTTTATATGTCCAGAGACATTGTTGTCCTTAACAAGGTGCGGAGTTTATGCAAATGAAGATATAATTAGAATCGAGATCAAATGGGAAACATGATTTCTATTTTCAGGCAAACTTTGTAGAAGCACTTTTTGAAATACAGAGAACAGCGCTATAGTGCTACGCAATGTCCTAAAATGAAGCGTGGTGGCGGTCGGGTGAAACCCTGAGAATCGAGCCACCTTAAGACACTAGACAAACTTGTACATACATATGAACGTTGAGGTCATTTTTAATCTGTCACTCAAACTAGCAAACTTTGTTTATCAATTAACTCGATCATTATATAAATACAATATACAGTATAAGGTCCTTGACCCGGCGCTATATACTGTATCAAGCGGTTAGTGATTCTCTTACTTTTCGTTAAACATATTCAGTAACTTATAGAATTCGTATCAAAGTTTAACATTTTCGAGTTCAATTGATTTCACTTTGTATCATTTGCATGTCCAGTATCCCTTGTTGTCGTTGCTTTGTATGCCTCGGCGCACAGGTGGTAGTACTATCTACCACCAGACAGTGATTTTTTCAAGGGCGTAAAAAGCAACCACACCAGGGAGATTGAACCGGCCAGAGATAAAAGCGACTTCAACTTAAAAATTCTGAACTTTACGATAGGTCGTAGCAGTTGTTGAACTTGTTCAGAGAAAGTTTGAGAAGTCACTGGTTACACCTGATTGCAGGCTAATTCAGGCTCAATGCTGAACAATGCTGTTGACAACATAGAACAATATGGGCAACACAATATTGTTCAAGCCTGTTTTCATCAACCCAGAACTGGTTGTTCATATAGAAACCCGAGCCACGGTCAGGTGTGTTCCATGGAATACAGAATTCTGAGCATTAGTTGAATTGCCTAAACTTAGCTTAATGTTGTATACCATGCAAACTCAAAACCCAATTAGGTGGTTAGAACATGTGCTAATTTCATCAACCGGCATCAAAAAACGTATAATGTATGTAGGATGAAAGAACAAAATGTACTATGGTGCAGAACAATAACGCAAACGTAATCATGAGTAGTTAATGAGAAACTCTATATATTGTTAATATAAACTTTATCCTATATACATATCAAAATCTCCCAGTTTTCACTTTGTGCACATCTCAGCCTCTGCATAGAAAATTCAGAATCTTACTACTTCTCGTAGTTCCACATCAACAGGGTAAGCAAGTTCTTCACCAAATACTATCTCTGCTTTGTTTAATAGCGCTATGATTTTCTCTTTGCTTGCGAGTTTCTACACCTGCCTCGCCACGTTTTGTCCTTCGCGCTTTTTGTTGCTTTTTACCCAATGACTGCTTGACTTTCTTTCTGATGACATCTGGTTCCATTGTGTTGGCGCCAGTCCTCTCGTGTGAGCCACAGTGGTGTTTGTCGTCAGAGGGCTTGGGGAAAGTGTCTGGTCTTTCGTCTCTGTGTGGCCGGTAGCCCTGATTCTGTTGGCTTAAGTCTTCAAGATCTGAGTCCGATTCGCTTGTTATGTCTAAATCGTCATCTGGAAGTTTAAAAAAATTGTTAATAATTAATTTAGATTGTTAATTTAGATTGTATTACCATAAGGTGGCTGTTATCAGCCGAATGGTTTATCGAGTGTCGTTTCCTTGTTTGTATTTTTTTTGAAAACCTCGCTGTTCTCCATGTCACCCAGTCATGTAATCAGTGATCAGAATCTTCAATTATCTCATTGTTTTTTAAAATCTAACTGTCCTCCAGTCTCATCCATACGTGATCCAAAGATCAGAATATTCTATTGTCTTTTCATTGTTTTGAAAATCTCACTGTTCTCCATGTCATCCATTCAAGATCCAGTGATCAGAATGTTCCATTGTCGTATCATTGTTTAGAAAATCTCACTTTCTCCGCGATTATTGTATGATTTCTACCACTTTAAGACTCACCATTTGTTACAGATTGGTCCTGATTTTCCTCGACATAAGTTTCACTCCCTGGTAAAGTGTCTTCGCTTTGTTCGTTATCGTTTGGTTGTTCTCCGTCTTCATCTAATGGTAGTTCCTCGTTGTTTTGTCCTTCACCTTCTTCAATCTCACAAAGACTTTCAAACTGATCTACAGACTTGTGATAATAAGATACGAGATTTTTTTTAGAACTTGAAAGCAGCAATATTACTTTAAATTAGCTCACATTCAAGTCATGTACTACCTCTCCATGATCTAACCATGCTTAACTCAGTAGTGAGTTCTGTACAACATCAGATCACTTCAAGATAGCTCACATTTAAGATCATGTATTACCTCAGCATGTTCTAACCATGCTGAACTTATTCATTCTCTTTACGAACAAAACCAGATCATACCTCTTCCAATTCATCTTTCTGTTCCTTGGTAAATCCACTCACAGCAATGTCAACGTCTAAGTTCTGCGATCGTCTGAAAAGGCGAGGATAAGACCCATGTTACCAACACAGGATCAACAACCAAACACACAAGAAGCCCTCTTAACTAACTTACTTAACATCGCTAAATTTTGGATATAATTCACTTTCATAATCAAATCGTCGACGGAAAAACGTCCTGATACACTGCACATCGCGATCAAAATACCTAGAAATTGAAACGGCAGTTTTCAGAACAAGCTACACCAATACAAATGACTACAATCAAATGATAATATAAATCTTATAATTTTTCTTATATTAAATAACAATATAGAATGCTTTTTTGATTCCTAGTTTTTCACGTATTTCATGAAAGATTAAAGTTTAGTGCAAAAGCTAATTTGGCATTATACTTGTCAAGCTTTGTGGAAACACCACGTAAATTTATTATTGCAGAGCTTTCGATCTGTAAGCTCGGATCTTCATCAGTTCTATAATAATAATATTATAATAAATTTACGTGGTGTTTCCACAAAGCTAAACAAGTATATTGTATTCACCATGCAAACGTACAAGAAACTTATTATTAAATAGGTTTAGTTTTGACCACGGCTACAAGAGCAAGTATACGATTAGAAGATTTTGCCCTTGACATTCAGGTATTGCAAGCTCGATAACATTGTGCATATCGTTGACAAAATATCAGAGCAGATAAGCCGAGACGAATACTGTCAAAAAGTGAGATTATTATATTATGTACAGAATGTGTGATTATTGCGCTAGTATTGTACCATTCTGCGTTGATATGAGATATCGAGACCATTTGTGGGAAATCAATGATTGTAATTTTCCCAGTATCGCTGATCATAATGTTGAACTCATTAAAATCACAATGAATAAGACCATAGCTGCCCAACTGGACTATAAGTTCCATAAGTTCATTGTAAATAGAACCAGGATCGTCTAGGTTTTGAACTTGACATCTGAGAAAGTAAGAAAATGAATGTGCTGTTACTGTAGATCTGAATTCTTGGAATTGCCTAAACTAGAGAGATGTCTGTATTAGAGAGATGTCTGTATTAGAGAGATGTCTGTATTAGAGAGACGTCTGTATTCCTTAGGAAAGTAATCCTTACAATGGAGTACCATCAACTAGTTCCATCACAACACAATGACGATTAAAATCTTCAGGTTTGGGCACCGGATATCCAATATCATGAAGAGCCTGGAGGAAAAACAGAAATTTAAGTAACATATAAAATATGTTTCAACAAATGCCACTGCAGTCTTATATCCAAGCTAAACACCTTCATGTATGCAAACTCCTTTATAGCAGCCAATCTGGAGAGATACAGCCAAGAATAGTTCTTACGATGTTTAAGATAATCACGCTTCTCTTTCAACCTTCGAAAAGATGTTCTACCAAGCCTATGAAAATTTAAAATTAAAAACTTGGAAATCAACTTGAAATCAAAACGCAGTCATCAGATTGAATTAAATGCCCATGGTTTGTGTTGGTCTTGTGGTTTGTAGTAAAAACCATATAAAAATGCCCAATTTCTACAACAATGTGAGCATCAATACAACTGAGGTTGACCTTCACCTAGATACACCGCGATAGTATAGTAAAAACCCAAGAATACTTGTAGAAGATGGCTTTATCAGTTTTAGTAAGAGGTGTTATAGAGTGGTTTATGCAATCTTACTACAGGAGAAACCCAAAACTAAATGAACTCATAATTTACTGGATGGCTGCACTAGTTCTAAGCTAATCTCTTTTGATGTCCGTATGATATAAATGCCCTTACCGATGCAACTTCAAGGCAAACTGTTTTTCATCCTCATTAGCAACAATATAAATATCTATAATCATGTGATAAATTGGGTTACTGACTATAACATTGTAGCAAATTGTGTTTTAATTGTGATAATTTGTAACATGAATAGTACTCAAAACAATAGCATTAGATACTATTGGTATTCAATTGTGCAGCCTAATATGGGATGATCATTTCATGACATACCAGACTCTTTCCCAACACCAATCTGGTTTCCCACTGAATGAATAATGTCCCTCTTCGTCAATGCTTTTAATGCTAAGTAGTCATACCCACCAAATGTCAGTTTATAACCTTCATCTATAACAATTTTAGAAGACATATAAAACTAACCGCAATGCTCCTACATTTTTACCCAGTAGCCTTGAAGTATTTTAATTTAGTCAAGACCTTTGGACTGACATTTACAACAAACTTCAGAGACATTTTTTGTGATCTTAACAAGTTAACTGATGGACAATCAAGTCATTGATCATAAAGGAATACATATTGTTTCACTTAGGCTATCATCCTTCATACTTACAGGATTTTCCCTTCTCATAGGCTAGCAGCTTATGTTTGACTAACTCTCGTGTTATCTTGTGACATCCTCCATGTTTTAAGTTTGCGATAGAAGCCAACAGTGATGTTGGAACAACTTCATGGTTCTTCATGCCCATCTCAACCTGGCAATATCAGACTTTATGTTGAGGATTGCCAATTCCAAAAAACAGACAGTCAGTTTATTAGCAGCATTACATTGATTCTACAGGAATTAGGGGGGATTTGACCCAATTTGCAATTCCAAAGTTCAAATGAAGACTGCTGCTGAAGCCACAGAATAGAAAATAAGCACAAAAGCCATTTGAGTAGGAACATTTGTAATTTGTGTCGGCACATACAGTATATTCCTTTATGCGTGTTTGTTATGCAGGCTCTCGTCAGTCAATTGCCCTTGCTGACCAGAACAAAAGGCTGAACTGACTGTTCTTCCATTCTGCTGACCAGTCAATTGCATGAGAACAGAGGGATATGTTGCACAGCTGAGTGGCCCAACTGTTTAATGTTAATTCCATATACTGTGCCAAAGTTGTCCACAATAGTATTGTGGGCCCTAATTGGGGAACAGTATCTTCTCTTTTGTTCCCAAATAATACCCACAGTAGATACAATTAGAAATAGCCATATTACTGATTCACTCATTTCACTGCCAGCTATTTCTCGCTACACTACACCGTCTCTACACGTGTGATAATGATTTGTTAAACTACATCAACGGCTATGAGGGTTGTTAGAATTATTCACTTACAGCTGTTAATACTCGAAAATCGTCCGGTGATAAATATCGTAAGATTGCAACGTTTAGTTTTCCCATCTTTTTACAAATACCAATTACTTTCTGTTCACAATCACCGACAAATAAAATCTAAACATTTGTCAGACATTGTTTTTGATACGAGTAACTATATTTCCAAATACATGAAGTACGTCAATTTAAAAAAACAGGGCGTCAACACTGAGTTCTATCACAGATTACTATTGTACCAGATGTCTATCTTCGTGTTTTCGCAAGGTAAATTTGTGTGCTCGATTTTCACCTGCACTCGTGATTTTTCGCAATATCACGTATGTTGCGCTTACTAAGAACATGGCGGACACTTGCGTCAGCTATGCGTCAGCTCGCGTAAGCATGTCAAAAAATGGTAACAGATATTTGGCGAAGATAGACATCTGGTACATAGTAATCTGTGGTGGGGTGCTAGATAATAGTAAAATCTAGTCTGGAGAAGACAGGGGAACATCGGTAAAATTTTAATTTTATTGGTTGATATTTATTTTCATGAAATGAGACCTATTCAGGGAAAAGGAGGTTGGAATGAGGGTAGGGGTAGGGGGTAGGGGGTAGGTGCTGGGTAAAATCATAGCATAGTTCAATACTTCTAGGTTTATCAAACTTCATTTTGCAATGTTCAAAGTAACATTTGACTGATTAATTTAAAATATAAATCAATTATAATTAATATTTCATCATTTAGACGTAATTGACCGTATTTCACATGAGCGAATATAGAAAAATATAGCTAATTAAGTTATTAATGTGAGTAACCAATCAACGGTCGATTTGAGCGCTGAAGCGGGAACAAGAAATAAGATTTTTGATGGCCACACGTCTAATTCAACTATCTCTGCCTTCAATCATAAAAAAAAACGGTAAAACAATCTTACAGAAGGCGGAAAAAAACAAGAAAGAAGTGGTATAACAGGTGTTCCCCTATTACAGGTAATAATTTATGAAAGTTGTTCTTTTTTTGTCAAATTTTGCGATTTTTGACACGCCAAAGCGGCGGTACCGAATTCACGAAGACGGTCACATGTGTTCGCTTTGAAGACTTTTTAAACAAGGTTTATCAACAAGGTTTCGACTTTTTCCTTTCTTTTTATCGACTACAAGATGTTGGGAATGCTTAATTAGCGTAACCTAGCGAAATTTTGTATAACTTGGGTATTTTTAGCGAATATTTTCTGGTTTTTCACAACCCAGTACTGGTTGAATGCACGAAGGAGGCCAAATGTATTAATTTTATAATTTTGACAACTAACATATTAAAGCATTTCTGAACAACATTGGCCTTTTACTTTATTTTCAACGGCTAAAAAGCTTAGGAAATGGTTATTTAGCGTATTTTATCAAAAATTTGTACAATTGAGGTATTTTTAGCGAGTTATTTTTGGTTTTTGACAGCCCGAAATCGAATACGAAGGTCGCAGATGTATATTATTTATAACTTTGACAACTGAGATTTAAGCATGCTTTATAACAAATATTTTGGCCTTTTACTTTATTTTCAAGGACTACAAAGCTTAGAAAATGGTTATTTAGCGTACATTAACGAAAATTTATACAATTCATTCAGTAGTTCAGTTTTTCTGGGTTTTTTCTTTTGACAGACCGAAATTGCACGTTTACATGTAAGCATATTTTAACAAATATTTTGTACTTTTTAACTTAGGAAGGGGTTGTTTAGTCAAATTCAACCAAATTTGTACAATTAAGGCATTTTTAGCGAAGAATTGAAACTAGAGCCTTTGTCTTTGAAGTTCTGCATTTGAAGTTGTTGCATTTCAGTGTGCAAAATATATTCGTGCCAAATTCCTTGCACTGTGTTGTAATTTTTTTGTGTTTTTTTTTGGGGGGGGGGGTGAGAAGGAGGTGGTAGGAATGAGATGGTTATGTAGGAGGGGGGAGATAGGTGTTGAGATAATAATTTAGTTTGTAGCCTACATAGTTTTGTAATAATTTTGACCCATATTCAAGGAATTAGAAGTTTGGATGGGAGATACAGTATTTTATATATATATATATATATATATATATATATATATATATATATATATATATATATATATATATATATATATATATATATATATATATATATATATATCATCAGGATGGGTTGTATATATATTGTCAGGATGACCCATATTCAAGAGGTTAGAGATTGGGATGGGAGAGATAAGGTTGGGCAAAGGGAGTGACAGAGAGGCAGTGAGGTTACATGGACGGAGACCATGATTGTGCTGGCATAGATGTGGGTATATATTCATGGTATGAGCGGATATTCTTTTCTATATTATTTTCAATGTTGTTTGACTCAACTTCTCAAGCTTTGGTCATTTAGGGAATCCCCCCCTGGAAATTGTTTTTTATTAAGCTGTATTATTAAGCTGTATTGTTTTTTATTAAGCTATTATTAAGCTCATAATATTCAATCAGTCATGTGACATTATACTATCAAGTGGGCAAAAATAGCCATTCATATTCTGGCAAGTAACCATCCTGTAGGATGCAGTGGGACTAGCCAGGGCTGTGGGTTTAGGTAAGAAGGGGTAGTGGTGGAAGGGGGGCAAGTGGTTGTTTAAGGGAAATCATTCAGTATGTTGCCTACTACGTTTGTGATAATTGTGGCCCATATTCAGAGAAATATAGGGTGGGATGGAGAGTGTTGGGTTGTATGCATGGGCAGGTAGGGGTGGTTAGGTTTTTACCTACCATAGTTTAATAATACTTCTGGTCTGCATCTGTCTTTCAATAATTTATTAGTCATATCACATGATATAATCACATAGGGGCTTCAGTGGTGTAGTGGTCAGACCACTTGCCTTTCACCTCTAAGGTCATCCCCAGTAAGTTGGACTCGAACCCAGTCCTCATGTGAAAAGAGTATAGTCAACGCTCTGCTGAAAGTCGTGGGTTTTCTACGGGTACCCCGGTTTCCTCCCACAGGAAATGTTGACAGGGTGGGATAAGTAATATGGGCCCACAGTAATTGGCTCACGCTGTTGTGGTGACCCTGCCCTTGTGGCTTAGTTAATAAAAAAAACATAGGAAATAGCAATTATATTATGACAAGCTTGTATGCAGTGCAAACCTAACTAACTGGGCTAGCTTACCAGCGTCGCTAGTCCAGGTAAAAGCGGAAAATGGGATCTTTCACTATCTGAAACTATATAAACAGAATTTGCCGTTTTGAGCAATTCACTGGAATTCTAGGAATCCTGGTTTCAGGAACTTTTCAGTAATCCATTTGTCAGTAAACACTTTTTTTATATAAGATGTAAGAAAAAGTATTAAAGAATACGGATATCAAGATGAAAATTGTTACAAATATCGGGGTCTCTCGATCCTCGTTTATCCAAATTATTTATTATATCAATCAAATCTATTTCATTTTTTTTGTGTTTATGTACTGTAATTCACTGTACTATAATTTAATACTAATTTATAATACTGTAATTTGTGTTTATGTACTGTAATTCAGAGAAATATAGGGTGGAATAGAGAGTGTTGGGTTGTATGCGTGGACAGGTGGGGGTGGTTAGGTCAGTTTTTACCTACCATAGTTTAATAATACTTCTGGTCTGCATCTGTCTTTCAATAATTTATTAGTCATATCACATGATATAATCACATAGGGGCTTCGGTGGTGAAGTGGTCCGACCACTCGGCTTTCACCTCTAAGGTTCCGAGTTTGATCCCCAGTTAGTTGGACTCGAACCCAGTCCTCATGTGAAAAGAGTATAGTGAATGAAAATTGTTACAAATATCGGGGTCCCTCGATCCTCGTTTATCCAAATTATTTATTATGTCAATCAAATCGATTTCATTTTTTTTGTGTTTATGTACTGTAATGGATTACAGAAGACGTCATGGTCTGCGAAGGGCAAAAAGTCACCATATCTTCTTTTGCGCGTACTTTCTTATAGTTATTCTTTCATTTTACGAGTCACGAATTTTCCACATTTGATCTCATCACGAATTTAGGACTGGGATCAGAGAACGGAACATTTGTGGTGATCAAAACGTAAAAGAATACCCTTTTTTATCTTGGCACGCTATGAACTGAAATCTGAATGAAAAATTGAAATGTATTTGTTATTAAACAAGCAATAATTGTTTTCATCGTTATATTTTGTAGTGATATGAGAGCATTTGCACCTCACGATATGATGTCGAAGTACGTAATTCAGGAAATTAAAATTAGAAACCTTGACAAAATGGAACTTGCTAGCGAGAAAGGTATGAAGTCTGAATATAGTGTGTCTTAATAGGTCCTTCTTGTAATTACGTCACTACTATGTGGAAAGCGAGGCAGTGGTACTGCTGACTATTGGTGGGTCTGCTAGTCTTGTTGTTACCTGGGGATGACGTAATTAATAGAAAGGTCTTTTACGTGTTTGGAATTATGTAAAATGTTTGATAAAACCTTTGATAAAAAGACAGATTTGGCTCCTGAGTACTACAGGTATATCGACATTATTATTATTACAAATATCAAAACTATAACAGATGAAAAGAAACTGAGACATGTTGAAATTAAATATTCTTGTGGTAAAACGAGGTCAAAATTGGCGATATTTTCTAGTATACATAGAGGGGGTGGTGTGAAGTAGGTTTTTTAAAATCTGGTCGTCTTAGTGATTTACCTATTAAAAATGTGACTGTACCGTTTACCAAGCTCCTCATGCGGAAAGTCGCGCTATGCATTGATAAAATATACCAAGAAAAAAGTACTTCAATAGACCATACCCATAATGACGTCATTTAGTAGTTAAGCATGTAAAACTATTTAAATGTGCCAATATAATTGAATGGTTTAAGTAACAAAAAGATTATTTGTGAAACAAATATGTTAAATTATTTGTTTCATTTAATGTCCTGGACAAATAAGGACCTAAAAAATTAACAATATTGCCATATTTAAGTAGTTTTACTCGCTTAACTACTAAATGACGTCATTATG
This sequence comes from Muricea muricata, assembly GCA_963855995.1. Classification (NCBI taxonomy): domain Eukaryota; kingdom Metazoa; phylum Cnidaria; class Anthozoa; order Malacalcyonacea; family Plexauridae; genus Muricea; species Muricea muricata. The sequence goes on along the minus strand of OY979728.1, from coordinate 1,636,575 downwards.
GGTAAGGTCTATTGTTTGATGTGTAAAAAGACGGTGCCAAAGTTAGCGGAGATGATATTCATAAAAGCTATAAAGTGAATAATTGTTTGCATGTTGATTAAAAGTCACAGCATAATTTTGTGGAAACACTGCGTAAATCTATTAGTCGCAATAATGTATTAGTACTGATGAAGATCTGAGCTTAGGGATCGAAAACTTTGCAATAATAAGTTTTCGTGCTGTTACCACAAAACTAATAAAACTGTTATTTTTCAAAGCATTAAAAACGAGTGCAAAACAAGTGAAAACGGGTGTCATTTTCCATCATCTTTCGCTCCAACTTATGTTACTTTTCTTTCAGGTGCAAATATTTAGCTGAGCAATTGTTTTGGAGGTTTACTTTCTCTGTACGCATTGATTTTTCGTCCTAAAATATTTTAGATAAGTGCATGTTTTGAAGGCATTAAGTACTGGAACCCTGGGTCCCGGGCTCGTCAGATATTTAGGGTTAGAGGTAATAATAAAAAACATAAATGCATGATATAATAATAAAATAATAGCTAATCATGAACGGACAGCGAACAATAAAGAAAGACATACGATTCTTTAGAAGATTCTTATCAATGGTTTGAAGATGTCAATTAATTTCTTCGCTACTCGTTGGAAATTACCATCCATCAAGACGTATATCTGATTACCAAATGATTGCTTAACGTTACCATTATTGTTGCTGAAAGTCGTTTCTAAAGTCATAATTTAAAGTACACTTTTCCCGCATGATCAATAGTTCCTTATGGATTCATCGTTTTCTTCCTGATTTTGGACAAGTCAGTCAGAATTTTCATACGCAAACAATCATCTGCTATTTTGCTGTATCAATAATTCGCTAAAGTGGTTTACAACATTTTCCCTTTCTTCCGTATTAGCCGCATCCTGACCCTTTCGTTAATTTCTTGTTCCTTTCTGAACGGCTGCTTTCTTCTCTTAAACACATGAAATTACCATGTACCAACACGTAATCTGGTTACCAAGTGATTACTTTACCTTGTCACATTCATTACCGCAATTTGTCTCTAAATTCCAAAATTAATTTTCCCAATCGATGGTTCCTGAATTCCTTCCTTTGTAACCGCGGTCAGTCAGAGTTTCCATACTTTGACAATCATCTCCTATTTTACCATTTGCTTTACCAATAACTCTCCAAATTCTATTGTGGTATGATTGAAAGATGTCAAATTATCTTCGCTACACCAAAGGTTACCAAAGGATTACTTCATGTTACCATATCTGTTACCGCAATTCGTCTCTCATTCTGATCAATGGTTCTTGAATTAAAATACAATCTTATTTATTTATCATTTTCTTTCCGATTTTAAACCAGTCAGTCAGCGTTTTCCATACTCAGACAATAATGACTTATTTTCCCATTTTTTGCCAATAATTCGTTAAATTCAGTAGTGGTTCATCATCCTTTCACAGTTTCACTATCTTCTTTATTACTGCGTCCTATTTGTCAACAACGTCCCATATTATCCTTTCACCGACACCTTGTTTCTTTCAACTCTAAACTCGTACTTCCTCAGTTGTACTATGATCTACCTGTGATTACATCCGTCATTATCGTTGTATTGATTGTTTGAATGCATCCTGGCTTTTTCTCTTTAAGAATAAAGAACTTGATGAATTTATGTTTCAATATATTCTCACTTCTACTTCTAAGATTTTCGATTTTCGAGATCTTTTATAGGACCAAAAATATTTTTACATATGGTTATATGAAAAAGTGATGTGCAGTATATTTTGTTGTTTATCGTTGTTGTATATTGTATATTGCGCTACGCTGCGTCTGCGCTACCGTTCCATTGGCTTGTGTGGTGGTTGGTGTGGTTATGGTTTCATGTCTCGCTGTTTTAATGATACGGTCGTGAATTCAGGCCATTTTCCATTTTGATCTATTTGCATGTACGGGCGAAGCCTGCGTTGTTTTGATGCCCGCACTAGGCGTGGCAGATATTCATAGCTCGCTCCGCACAAGCGGCAAAGCGATCGTAATGGAAAATGGCCTTTAGCTAGCTTAGACAGGCAGGTAGGCAGGCAGGTTTTTAATAATAAAACAGCGAGACATGAGGGATGAGGTTGTGGATGGGGTGACGTCACGGATTCACACTTCCCCTGCGCGCGCTTGCGATCGTATTGTGTTGTGTTGTCATGTCTTCGTATTGTAACTGTCCTTTACAGCACTTTGTCATATACAATCATATGCACAAAATTATTTTTGGAATTTAAAGGTTTGCTTCGAGTACTCTGGCTTGCTTTATTAACTTAAGAGAACACAGACCTCCCGTTCTTCCCTTCATTTTCTTTTGAACGTTTTCATGTCTTACTGGTAGCCTTGATGATATTCTGTCACTGATACCTTGTTCTTTCAAATTCGGGCCCTGCCTTCAGTTGTATTCCAATCTATATGATCTTTGTTCACTTAACTCTTCTAGTACGTGTCTGCTTTAAAATTATCAAACTTGGCTATGGAGAAAACTTGGTTGATAGAAGGTTGATTATGAGAGGGAAAACATTGGAAAAAAATATGATTATGAGAAGATGTCTGATAAACATTGGAAACATTAGTGAAGGAATGTGATAATGAGCAAATGTGATAATTAAGCAAGAAGATAACAAGATGGAAGATTGATTGTAAGAGGGAAACATTTGAAGAAAATTAGAATCATAAGAAGATACTGTCTGATGAACATTTGAAACATTAGTGAAGGAATGTGATAATGAGCAAATTGATAATCAATGATAATTAAGCAAGACGATAACAAGATGGGAGATTGATTTAAAGAGGGAAAACATTTGAAGAAAATTAGAATCATGAGATGAATCTGTTGAACATGGAAACATTAATGGAGGAATGGCAATTAAAATGGGTACTCCGGCTTCCATTATAAATGAATATCTAAATTTTCTTTTCTTCATTTGCCTTTGATTATTTACGTTTTCTTATCTCGTTAGTAAGTACGTGACATGATATTCCTTTACTTCATTCTTAAATTCTGATTATCAAACCCAACTACGGAGCAAAACGATAACAATTGTGGAAGATTGATTGTGAGAGGAAAATATTTGAAGAAAATTAATATGACGAAAAGGGTGCTACATGAACATTGGAAATACTAATGAAGGATTGACAATAAAGATGGAACATTTCATGTAACAGACAATAGCGATCGGACAGCTGATAATTTTAGATATGTAAATATTTTAATAAATAGTAAATAGTTAAGTAATAATAATAGTCAACAGTTACGTCCACTCATCAAACGTTACTATGGAACAAACGATAATAATAGAAAATTGATTTTGAGAGGGAAAAGGATCATGAGAAGATAATGCCTGATGCACATTGGAAACATTAATGACGGAATGGCAATTGAAATGGGTACTGCGCATTTCAGCATAGATGAGTATCTAAATCTTCCTTTCTTCATTTCTCTTTGATTATTTACGCTTTCTTATCTCGTTGGTAACTACGTGAAATGTTATTCCATTTTTCATCTACTAAGTACCTTCTGTATAGTTTCTTTGTACTTCGAAATGGTTTTCAAACTTAACTATAGAGCAAAATGATTAAAAATTTGGAAGACTGTTTGTGAGAGGAAAACATTTGAAGAAAATTAGGATCATGAGAAGAGCGTGTATTGAACATTGGAAATACTAATGAAGGAATGACAATAAAAGTGGACCATTTCATATTAACTCTTTACGGAACTTTAAAATTGTGGAAGAGACAATAGCGGCGGACAGCTGATAAACTTTAGATAGTATAATAATGATTAAACATATGTAAATATTTTAATAAATAGTAAATAAGTTTTGAAGTCCACGCATCAAACATTACTGTGGAGCAAACGTTAATAATGGAAGATTGATTGTGAGAGGGAAAATTTAAAGAAAATTTGGACCATTTGAAGATAATGCCTGATGAACATTGGAGACATTAATGAAGGATTGCAATTAAAATGGGTACTGCGCCTTCCAGTATAAATGAATATCTAAATTTTCTTTTTTTTTTCATTTTCCTTTGGTTATTTACGCTTTCTTATCTCGTTGGTAACTACGTGACATGGTATTCCATTTTTCCTGTACTAAGTACCTTCTGTATAGTTTCTTTGTACTTCGAAATGGTTGTCAAACTTAGCTATGGAGGAAAACGATTGCAATTATGGAAGACTGTTTGTGAGAGGAAAACATTTGAAGAAAATTAATATCATGGGAAGAATCAGTTTAAACATTGGAAACATTAATGAAGCAATGTCAATTAAAACTAGTACTCCAGTCTCCACTATAAATGAATATTTAAATTTTCTTTTCTTTATTTTCCTCATAATATTTACGTTTACTTATCTCGTTGGTAGCTGTGTAACACGATATTCCTTTGCACAATTCTTCTTCTAAATACCCGCTTTAGAGTTTATTTGAATTTCGAGTTGATTATCCCTTACTATGGAGCAATACAATTACAAATACGGAAGATTGATAGCGAGAGGACAACATTTGAAGAAAATTAATATCATGAAAAGATAATATTCGATGAACATTATTAACGAAAAAATGACAATCAAAATGAGACATTTCAAAATGACTCTATATAACATGGCAGCCGTGGAACAGACAACAGCAATCGGACAGCTGATAAATTTTCTATAGTTTATTATTAAATTAAATATATTAAACCAGTTTTTAAGGCCATCCATCCCATCGCTCTTGCCTTTCCGTTGTTTAATGCTTTCAGTTAGCATATATAATTTCGATTTCATGCATGATCTAAAACGTGTACGGGGAGGAAAATCGTCAAAACGAGAGCCAGATGCCCGGTCACCAGTGCCAGATGACCAGATGTCAGGCGACTAGTGCCAGATGTCAGGCGACCAGTGCCAGATGTCAGATGACCAGTTCCAGATGACCAGATGTCAGATGACCAGTTCCAGATGACCAGATGTCAGATGACCAGTTCCAGATTCCAGACGACCAGTGTCAGCTGTCAGACGACCAGTGCCAGATGACCAGATACCAGACGACCAGGGCAGATGACCAGATGTCAGACGACCAGTGCCAGATGACCAGATGTCAGATGACCAGTTCCAGATTCCAGACGACCAGTGCCAGCTGTCAGACGACCAGTGCCAGATGACCAGACGACCAGTGCCAGATAACCAGATACCAGACAACTAGGGCAGATGACCAGATGTCAGACGACCAGTGCCAGATGACCAGATGCCAGACGACCAGGGCAGATGACCAGATGTCAGACGACCAGGGCAGATGACCAGATGTCAGACGACCAGTGCCAGATGACCAGACGACCAGTGCCAGATGACCAGATGTCAGACGACCAGTGCCAGACCGATGCCAGACGACCAGTGCCAGCTGTCAGACGACCAGTGCCAGATGACCAGATGCCAGACGACCAGTGCCAGATGACCAGATGTAAGACGACCAGTGCCAGATGACCAGATTCCAGACAGCAAGTACCAGATGTCAGACGACCAGGGAAGATAACCAGATGTCAGACGACCAGTACCAGACGACTAGATGCCAGACGTACAGTACCAGATGACCAAATGCCAGATAAGCAGTGCCAGATGACCAGATGCCTGACGAATGACAACAAGGTGACACAAATGGTAAAAGGTAATTAGTATAGAATCCTGGTGGTCAGAATTAAAGTTGAATAACTAAGCTGAATTTAAGTGGATTTTGTCTGGAAAACGGTTAGATTAAGTTAGTCATTAATGTCTTTCGTCGAGAGCAACCGGTTAAAGAATCGGATATAAGTCTATGATATTTATTAACTTTCCGACAAAGGGCCTTGAAGGGCTTTCGCTTAAAGCGCTCGAAACGGAGTTGTATAAAGGTTTTATGTTATTGAGGTTGCATAATATTCGATTACAAAACTAATATATGCTGCTCATTAGATATTAGTTCAGACAATTGGCAAAATTTAGGGGTTGTGCTTGAAGCAACTGGAGGAAAGAGAGTTTTTCTCTATTTCCTAAGGTTCTCTTCCAGGCAACCGTGCTCAACCACCAGGATTTGCCTGCTTTAACATAGGTTATTATAATGATAGTGCATGATTTACCACAGTATGTACATGTGTTGAAGTCATTCAGTAACATTACTCAGGAATGTCTCGAGTGATATAAGATGGAAGTAATTCAGGCTTGGTAAAAATTAAATAAGAAATGTGAGAAATACATGCATAGTTATACTCCTCATCAAATTAGGTCATTACTCACTAGGACGTAATGTTAATTAATAACCTTCATACACATAGCTACTCCTCAAATGCACGACATACGTACATTCTTGCATAAATCATGTTAAAAACAGTCACATAAATATGCATTGCTACTCTTAAAATGCACGTATCAAGAACATATAGTGATGATGTAAAATGAAATAACAAAATGAAAATGCACGCGCAGAAACCAAGCCTGGTAGAAAAGAAAGGACTATTGAAATGATATAGAGGAGTGAATGGCAAACATGGCGGATTTTGATGAATAAAAAAGTAAAACAGCAATGACTGCGCGGCATCCATGAACTTCTATATATTAACATTTCAATAACGACAGAGGTCGCTTATATTGAATTTGATATATGCTGATATTCTGTCGTAGGTTTTTATATTTGGCATTATAAACCCTTCAAACAAGTTTAAGCTATCATTTTGATTTTGTGCTCTCCTTGCTTGTATGAATTTGATTATAACTGAAAAAATTGCATTACTAAAATGAACATGACATTATAATCTGATTAAAAAATCAACGCCATCACTGGCAAAAAAATAGTAGGATTAAACTTATGAAGGGTTTATAAGGTTTGTTGGAGATAAGGTCATAGACTGGCTGTTGGTATATAATTTTAGAAAACGTTAACGAAATACCTCTTATATTTCAATCCAGTTGATTCATTTTGTATTCTTTTTGAGAAAATTCGAATCAAACTTGACAAATTCAGAAACAACAAAACCCAACAAGAAAGATACCTAACCTTATTTTGTTACAAAAAGAGTCAGAAATGCATGATATCATTTTACTTTGGCAAGCAATGTCTCATATGATATGACCTCATTAGACAAATCTCCTCAAACCGAAAAATTCCTTGAGCATGACTACGTTACTGACTGACTTACATGTCCATACGTTAATGACTGATGAACAATTTAAATCATTACTTGCGTTAGTTCGGTCTGTATATCACGCAAGCGTACGTTCAATGAACGTATGGGGTCAACAGGGAAAAAGGGAATTGAAATTAAGATGAACAACAAGGGTCTGAAAGGGTAGAATGGGCATAAAACAAGGTGCATGAAAAAAGGTGTACATCAATAGTTTAATAATGAATGGAGGAGCTTCTGATTGAGAAAAATGGAACTACCTGAAAATGAATGTAAAAGCTTCTGAGAAAAGGTCCTTTGTCGGGAAGTTACAGGTAGTTGTATGTTTCTCAATCAAGTATAGCTTTCTTTTTATTGCGGCTAATTACACCTTTCAGAAGAATCTTGGTGGTGAGGGTTAAAGCTGAGTAATGTCAACACGACTTAAGCAGTTCAATTTTTACCACCAAATTTTCATTAGAATTACAAAGAGCATACCATTTCGTTGATGAACAATTTTGAAAGGACAAATTACGTTACTCAGCTTTAATCTTAAGCTTATTTTGATTTTTGAACAAAAATGCATGTTAGCAGTGCATGAATTAGGAGTGCATGTTATAATGTAAGCGGTACAAATGGTACCTAGGTTAAGTTTCAGGTACGCGAGTGTTGGACACAGAAGGATTGGTGGACGTCTTTGTTGGTAACGTATATGGGCCCGGGTGGGGGCCCCAACCCTTAAGTCCCAATTCGGTCGGGTACTAACATTGCCTTTCAGGTTTCGACAACGACAGTTCATCGTCAGGTGATCAGAATCGAAAAATACTGAGAGATCAGTTAGGATTTTTATAACTATAAAATACATGACTTAAAAAACTATGTATGGTCGGTTTCTATTTAGTCGAAACTTTCGTGTTTACGGCGACCGTTAGAACTAAATCGAAACCAGGCTACATTGCACACACCACCAAGATTAGTGAGCTCCATATATATCTGGAGTAGGAATTCTAGTCAGTCGGCCTTAAGAAAGGTAAAGTCAAAGATGGCGGAAATTAAAGGAGCTATAGGGCGCCAATCTCAGTCCTCTGCGCGGTTAACATAGCAACATATCTCTATTTTGATCGCGCAGAGGATTAAGATTGACGTCTTATAGCTCCTTTCTACCATCTTCGGCTTTTGCACTGGCTTGAGTTCTTATTCATGGTATATATGGAGCTTATGCTAACAAGTATATATGGTCAGCACTTGTTTCCATCTACCAAAGTCCAAACTGACCGTGTCGACTATTTGGTAGATAGATAGCGTAAATAATTTTAATATGTAGACTATTTTAGTATAATTAGATAATTATCGATGATTTTTGCTTATTAATACGTAATTAGACAAATTAGATATTGCCGGAACACCCTTCGGGGAATATTATAATAATAAATGTAATATGTAGTGTGTATCTCTACAAGTGCTGACCATAGTATTATAGAACGCGGATCAGATATACAGACCATCAGGCTACATGGAATTCTGGGATTAAACAAATATAGAGTAAAAACAAAATGGCGAATCCGGAAAAAGAACAATAAAATAGAATGTGCGTGTTCGTTTAAGACCAGTTTTCTGAGCCTGAATGTTTCTATGTTGAGTTAAATGTTAGCTCAACATAGTATTATTGAAAGTTATATGTAAAAAATATAAAAAAGAAATAGAAAAAAAGAAATCCGTGATTCTTCACATATACTTTCAGAATTCGGCAAACATTAATCTTCGACTCAATCCAATGTAAGGAGCACTTCTTGCGTCATTCTTAGGCTGTTGAGAAAAACAAAATTATTATTTATCCGGCGTATAAGCTACACCATACAGGCATACTGTCTTTGAAAAAAAAATGGACGGAAAAAAAATGACACAAATTTACTGACATCAACAACAAATAGCAACAGAAGAGAAGCCATATGACCCAACCCTGATCATCTAACAAACCGATGCAAGACCTCCTCATACCAGGTACCCTGTAAATGGTCTATACGTATGTACTATTTCTGTATGTAATGTGTTGTTTTTTCATTGGCAAATTTATATAAATAAATAAATAGATAAATAATTGCATGTATCGAGGGTTTTTACCGTAATTAAGGCCTGACAATTTAAACAATACACAATGAGGCAAGTCGTCTAGCTAGTATATTGTTTGAATTGCATTCCGCATGACTGAAATGTACGTACAGTATATATAAATCAGGCCTTAGTTTAGGTTTCCCGCGTTAAAAAAAAAGGGTGGCCATGTTTGGGACCATGCATTTTAGTTCACAAATTACACGAATTCTCATTAGACAGGCATAAGTATAAAAACTTTGCATCAGTGATGAATGGTGATCAATGGTTTCAATTTCACCATCCACATCTACACATCAGGCTTAATTTATTGTTTAGCCTGCGTATCAAGCCATAATGATTATCATTTCTGTAAAAGTTCTTATGCTTGTGCAGTTGTGCAGCCATGAGCGTGTGACCAAATAGGTTTTAATGGTTACCTGGTTAGATTCCTGGTCCACCCGAAGACAAGAATATTATATTGACGTGGAGGTGATGGAACATAAAATGTGTAATTATCACCTATCATTTATCAATGATATATGATGTTATATAACAAGAAAATATCAATACATATAGTGCTGCTAACATTTCCTAAGTTTAATTTAATAACTTTTTTTATAAATAGTTCAGCAACGTTTGTTCGATGATGATTTGACG